>MU224061.1:2202382-2248128 GCA_018584345.1 Thuja plicata
CTCAAATGTGTCTTGAATGATTTTAAACATTTCAAAGGCACTGGTAATTCTAGATATGCTAGGGAGAATAGAATCCTTTATAGAATCAATAATCAACTTCCTAGCTTTGTTGTTTCTTCTTTTCCATGTTGTTTTCTCAGTTTCCTCCTCAGGTATTTTAATATCTTTCTCAATGTATTCCTCTAATTCAAGTTCCATAAGGAGAGAGGTAAGTCTAGTCCTCCAGGATATAAAGTTTAAAGGACCTTCCAATCTATCTTCCATTCTCATGTAGTGATCCATATTTTTATATTTTAGAATTTCGTAAAATTTAGAATATGCTCAACTATAGATTATGTAGGGTTTATATTTTATCTTCCTTTAATAACCTTGCTTCTCTAATACCATGTTAAGAAATGTAGATCTGAAGATAATGTATAACTAATATGTAGTAGAATGCAATTGCCTTGGTGATTGATTGATTCTACAAAAATATATTTGTATTTATATATAGAATCTATAACGAATAGTTGTGACTATTCATTATAGAGAGATGTGGCTGTTGATACTAAGTGAAGTGACTGTTCATTATACATATCATTTATTAATAACTAATATATATATATATATATATATATGAGTTCGTTCCAATATATATTTATCAGAGAAATATATATATTAACAATTATTATTAATATTATATATATATATACATATATATATATATATAATATATGCATACTTAAACATGAATGAATAATATGTTAACAATTTGAACCTGCGAGTGCGTGAGGAAGTCATATTTTTAGTACCGCTCACTCGCACAATTTTTAATTGTTGTGTTTTTTGCAGCACGAGTACACAATACAGTATGTTTTGCTCATCACATGGTCTTTGTTGCTAAGTCGCAAAGGAAATATTTAGTGTTTTTAAAAAAGGTGCGCGAGTGTGTGACTAAGTGATCAGTTTTGTTCTCACTCACTCGCCAATGATTCGTTGTTTCAAATGATAAGCTCACAACTGCACGATGAAAGAAAGACAAAAAGCTATCACCCACTCGCCCATGAGTAAAGTCAAATGAGGAAGTTCTAGCGGGTGTGAGATTGAGAAAGCAAAAGGCTATCACCCACTCATAGATAGTGTGTTGGTTAAGTTTTCAAGCCCACGAGTGCGTGGTGAAGAAGATTGAAATTTGTTGCTCATTTGTCCATGAAGAAAGCTAAGACAAAAGGGGTTAGCGAGTGAGAAATTAATGCATTGTGGGGATTTGCTGAAGACGCTCACTCATTCGCAAGGGATTTATTCATAAATAAATCTCAGTAGCGAGTATACGACTATGATGGAAAAAGTTCATTGCTCACTCACTAATGCTTATAAACTGAAATATTTTGTAGTGTGAGTGAGCAACCAAGTAAAAGTGCATAATGAAAATGGTCATCGCTCACCCGCAGAGGTATAAAAATAATTAGAAAGCCATAGCGACTGCGCATATATAAAATAATTTATGATTATCTTGAAGAACACTCACTCGCTCAAGTGCAAAGCATGATACGTTAGAGGTCAGAGAGTGTGCGACTACCAAATGATGAAGTTGCCAGTTAGGTCATCGCCTAGTAGTAGAGCATATGAAAAAGACAAAAATAGATTGCGAGTGTGTGACTACTTAAAATGGAAGGTCTTGTCGCTCACTCACGAGGAAAATTTTAAATATAAGTAAGGTACAGAAGGTTGGTGAGAAAGTTGACATGTGGCTCATTTCAGGCTTACAAAGGCAAAAAAGAGAAAAGTGAGTACTCTTTTCCAGCAGGGATCAAATAGTGTAAATTAATGGGAGAATTAGTTACAGAGAGATGATTGCATAACACTGAAAGTGTGATAATTTGCCATTGAAGTGGACAAGATGCCGATTTGATGGCTATAAAGATGAATGATTGAGCTTGATTCTCTACAACTCTTATTTGCGCTTTGGAGATTTTTGTTGTGAAATCAATAGAGTTTTTTTTTCTAAGAGTGAAATTTGAAAAGGAAAGATGAGTCAAGCTACTACTAGTGTTGCCTCACAAGGATCTAAAAAGAAGAAGGTTGCAGCAAAGAAATACCTAGAGGAATTTTTTGATTTTCTTCCTGGGACATCAAATGCAAATAGTGCTAACTGGGATGAATGGAAAGATAGATGGTGTCAATGCAGAAACCCGGTTACTCCAAACTTCTCTGGTAATACTCTATTCCATTATTTTTGGAATACTAGGATTACACCAGTGCCTATTTGCAATCCCTGTGAGTTAAATATGGAAAAGTTGATTGTGCCTGATATATATGTGGATATAGGGTTAATTAGGGAACTTGCTAATAATTATTTCCCAATAGCTAGGGTAATCAGAAAGAAAAATAAAGAGACCTTAGTATCCATCGACAGGAGATCAATAGCCAAGGTATTTGGGATCACTGGTGCATTATGCACAGAGATTGAGTTGGAAAAAATTTAGCCGAATTACAAGAAACAGGAGAAATTAATCAAAAAGTTTGATATGCCCAGTTATATGCCCAGGGTGGATAGGAATTTATTAAAAGTCCCAGATAACCTCAAACTACCTTTTGACTTATCCCTCTTTCACCACTATATAGAATGCACAATATATGGCCTAACTAGAGTATTAGGTTTTGATGAAGATTCAATAGTACCCCAGGATGTGCTCATGATGGCCATGAATATCCAGCACCTGGAGGTCAACACTGATTATAATTATGTGGGATACATAGTTGAAGCTATACATGTTGCATTGGTGGAGATACAATCGGATGCCCATGTACCAACTTTTAAGAATTATTCCAATTTAATGTGTATGATTCTATATTCTAACACAGAGTCCATGGACAAAGAGCTTGAATTGTTTGTTTTAGAATATGGTGTCAATGTACCAATCCAAAGGAGGACATAGGTATGGGACATTTTGTTAGTAAATTCATCTTTTGTATGCTTTTGTAATCGGATTATGGATCCAATTTTTGACTTGCTAGGAACTGATAGGCAGAGATTTTGAAATGAGATCAGAAGAGTCTTAAGACCTTGGCAATTTGTTCCTAATTGACCAATTACTGACAACTGGGGTATTTTTTCTTCTTTGATCATATTACTATCATAAGGGTATATGGTTGTACACAACCACCTCACATTCTCCCTAAGTTTGTACCTCTTAGGGTTGCTTTCTTAGAGTTTATTTGGAAGATTACTTGGGTTAACAAAGAGTTTTAAGAAGGGCATAAAAAGGGTAATTTTGTCCCTAGGTTATGGGTTGGTTTTAATTTCTCTATTGGGAAGAGAGTTTTTTATCTAATCAACAATTTCCTAAAGCAGTATAGAATGTCTCCACCAATTGCTAGGTTCTGTGATCCATAATAGTTTGTAAAAATAGCTCTGAAATCTATAACCCCTTGCCAAAAAATTAGAGATCATGAGCCACTAGATGATGAAGACATTGTGAGAAATAAACTAGATAGGCATGAAGTTCAGGAAAGAAGAAGGAAGTGGAATAATTTTCTCATGGCAGAAGCTGACTTCAAAGACAAGAAATTTTCTAGTTTTTTCCTTGACCTCCCATATCTACAGTGAATGGAGGAAATGCTCAAGTCCTATGATACATTAATTGTACAAGTACCACAATTCAGTGTAGAAGATGCACAATCCCAAGGATCCCCAATTCCTGTTGCATTGCATGACCAAGAACATCAAGAAGAACAACAGGAAGAACTTCAAGAAGAAGAAGAAGAAGAAGAGGTGGGTGATGAAGCTACCTCTCCCAGAGAGCCACCCAAGAAAAAGGAAAAAAAAAAATCACAATAAGGGGCAAGACAAGAAGAAAATGGCCATGGCTATTATAACAGAACGTGGCAAATATTTTAGGAAACTGAAAAGGTAAATGCAAAAGGAGCCCCAAGCTTAAGGAAAGGGGGGTAATCAAATGGTATTGTTACGAGAAGTTGATGAGACAGTAATGATGGCAAGTGAATTTATGAAAGATAAGGAATTCATAAAATCTAAAAAATTCAAGAGCTTCTTAATCAATATGAAGCAGAAGGACTTAAGGAAAAACCTGATCACAGGAGAAGGTCATGAAGATAAAAATGAGGAAATTCTGAAAACACTCCAAGATTATGATCATGAGAGTGAGTTGATTACTATCGATCAAGAAAGGATATTGGTGCAGAATAGTGGGGTGTTGCTAATGCTAGATTGGGACTTACAATCCACTTTTATCAATGACCATATCAGGAGGCAAGAAGACCCCTTAATGAAAACAAAGTTTGAAATTGATGAGGTGTTGAAAGGATCAGGGTTTGATCCTAAATCCAAGACTCTAGCTATTTGTTTATTGGCCCCTGCTACACAAAATCCTCTAGTCATGACCATAAGAAAGGAAAATAAAGTAGACCAGATGATTTGGAATCTGCAAAACGTCACTGACACTGAGATAGCTCAATTGATGACTCAAGTATCCTTCATGAACCTAGAAAAGGTTGATGACTTGTCTAAAAGGTATGAAACAACTTTTGGCCAGATGGTGACATCGACAAAGAAGGATGAGGAAACTGTGATTCACAATCACACCCTAGAAGAATAGATTGCAAAATTGAAGGAGGAATTAGTGGAGAGTAAAGAGAGAAAACTCCAGCCCCTCAAGAAGTATCAAGACTTGAAACAGATGCTGCCACAGAGGCAAAAGAAGATTTAGCAATGTAGAAGGCTAGTCCAAGCAATTGTCACAGCGACAAAGCATAAATATCATGTACATCATATTTCCCATACTTGAATATCTCATTGATGTTTTGAAGCAGAAGACTGATATAATACACACACTGTATGGCTCACTGCAAGAAGCATCAAAGATAGCTACTGAAACTATGACATCCTTGGAGCCCGCATTCAAGACTTGGTCAGGAAGAGACATGCTAATGGATAAACTAAAGACACCTATGCTATACAATGATGATTTTCTTGATAAAATTACAGAGACCATTGACATAATCAATGAGGTGAGTAATACATATGGTTTCTTCAATGGAAAGGCTGAATTAATTAATAATAAATTGTAGTTATTTGGCGACCAATCCCCCCCCCACCATTAATCCCAAAAATCTATGATAAAGCTGGTACTTTGAAGCCACAATCAAATTGGACAGATGAGTTTGATGGGATATTTAAAGATGAAGAGATGAAGTAGCACCTGGAGAAAGATAATGAGGCCAAATATTCCAAGAAACTAATTGGAACCTCTTCAAGGTTGAAAGAGATCATACCAAATTTGTTTCTGAGACTAGAAACACCATTGATGTCAGGTGGATAGAAGTTGTTGCTAAGCTGGAGCAACAAAAGAACTTTGATTGGCCCACCACCAAGGAGGTGAACAGGTGGGAAGTGAAACTGAAAGGATAAGGAGGATACTACTAAATTACAACAACAAACCTTGTTCGGACTTCACCAACTTTTGCCACCCATTTTCTGTTATAGCTTTTGTTTTTATGTTAGTTGAAAAAGTTGTTGTAAATTTTTCCCATGTAGTCCGTAGCTTGTTGCATCCTTAGTTATTAAAGGATCCCAAGACTATTGGGAAGAGGATAGCCATTTTCATTTGGAAGTACAAGTTTAAATGTACAAACTTTTGTTTAAGACCAATATATTTTTTAGTAGGGTTTTGAAATTACTGTTGAATGTAATAGAAAATCTAATTATGAATACAAATGAAATCCATCAATAGTTTCTGAAACATATGATGGGTATTTTTTCTTCATTATGCTATTCTGAATTTTATTTAAATTGAATGTTCAAGGAATGTTAAATTTAGACATCTGTTAGGCAGATTTTGAAATAGTTTTAGGGTTCTTTCAAGGAAAGATTAAAATTGCCTTAGGGTTGTTTCAGTAAAATTTAGGGTTGATAATGAATTTGATGAATTAATTTGTTACAAGTGTGAGGATAGATATATAAGGTATATCTATGTTTATGCTAGATTCTGTAGTTGTCTTAAATTCATGTTCATGAGCAAATTGGTTGAAAGTTATTCAGAAGTGACTCCATACCCTAGGATCAAACACTGGTCTATTTTCCACTGAATTAGGTGACTATCACTATTAAAATTGATCTCTACCTTTATGTTTTATCTATCTCGTAAATGTTACAATGGTCAATCCCTGTAATTCCATTCATATTCTACTGGAATAATTTAGTGATTTGGTTGTTCTGAGTTGGAAGGGTATTCCCGCCCGAGTTTATGGAGCTCAAAGTGTAGAGGGTTTAAAAACCTTGTTTCTGTCATTTTGTATCTTGCTTGGTCAGTGTTTGGGATAAATAGAGAAAGCTCTTTGAGAGTATTTTTATGTCAGCAAGAAAAGGAACTAACAGGGGGTACTCTTGTACTTGACTTTAGAAACCAGCTGAGATAAATAAGAAAAAAATCCAATAAGAGAAATTGAATTTGACATTTCTGTGAAAATGATTTACCATTGGAAAGGAATGTGGGTGAAACCTTTTAAATTTACCTTCCAGCATAGAAAACTTGATGACAACCTCAACAATATCTTTCCATTTACTAGGGAGCTCCAACCTAAGCCATTCTGCAACCTAGGGACATTCTCACGACGGTCGAGGAAACATTTGATATCCATCTTGTGATGGCCATTGCAATTATGAGGCATCTATTTTTCCTCAGCTAACAGACTTGTGACTGCAGCTATGGTTTCCATAGGGACTAATAAAGCCACTCCTCCAAAGCTAACTTTACCATCATCCCAAGAAGCAAATTTTTTTTCTTAAAAATCAGGGTTATAACCTTTCATGCCTTCTACATACTGGTCAAGATGGCCCTCCTAGATAATGGGCCATAAGATTGAGCTACTTCTAATCGCGTCGCAATTATCTAACTCAATTTAATTTAGGTCTCCTCTTATGTCGCAATCAAATAAATCACCATGACTAGAAAAATCATAGAGTAAAATGAAAAACCAGAACAAGGCTTGAGAAAATAATCTAGTTCTTGAGCTCCAAGGAAAGTACGAAACATTTTGTATCATCATTAAAATTAAGTTAGAGTGTCATTATTTCCAAGATTGGAACAATATTTTGTGATCTCCATACAAACTTCCTCAGGAAGTTTTGGGTGGCATTCCAGGTAATAATAGTTTTTGTGTAGTGATCCAAAGATGCCAACCTATCAACAATGTTGTTTCCTTCATGATAGGTCTGTTACCATGTGAACATTTCCACTGTGTCAAGCATATTTAAGGTTTTATTGATAATATCAGTTCTTTCCCATCACGATAACATTTCTAGAATCACCCTCCATAATGATTTTCATATATCCTCACGTGAAAACCAGTTTAATTTCATGATACACCACGTAAACCTCAGCCTAGCGGGTCATCTGACAACTGAGATTAATAGTGAAGGAAGCCAACATTGCACCCAACATGTTTCTAATGAGATCACCACCACCCGCTTGACTCAGATTACCGAGAGAAGATCTTTCAAAGCTTAATTTGACCCAGCCGAGATCAAGGCGGTGCACTAAACATTTTTTCTTAGGCTCCCAATGGGATCTTTGTACTTGTTAAGGCAATTGTAAAGTCCCTAGCTCCTAGAGAAATCCCAATCCAAGGAGGATGGAGAGGACTTTGCTTTATACCATATATATTGTTCATAATTTCCTTGATGTTGATAACCTTGGATTGAAATAGAACTTTCCCAAAGTTAGTTGTATCCCTAAACACTCGATTATTCTTTTTCTTCCATAAATCCCATCCGACATACACGAGAGAGTGCGACCGCAAATATTTTATGAAGGGGTGTGAAGTCGGAGGAATTTATCTAGCAGAAACAAATCCACTCTCTATTGAAAAAGGTAATAAACTGATGTCTAAAGAGCCAGGAATAGTGACTAGAGAACAAAAGAAGGTTAATAGACTCAACACTATTTTCACAAAGTGAATATCGATTGATGAATTGGTTCCCTTTTTTCTTCAAATTGTCTAGAGTAAAAAAAAAATTTGTGACATAGTGTCCACTAGAAGAAATAAACTTTGGGAATAACTTTGAGACTCCACAAAAATTCCCAATCAAATATTTGAATCCATTGGGGAGTGAGGAGGTGATAGCCAGAATTCACCAAGTAATTTCCATTGGTACTTTTATACTAGATGAACTTATCCTACTAGTTAAATCTATAATATCTCTTAGAGTAGAGAAATTGAAAAAGATGCAAGTCTACAGATATGAGAGGACGAGAAAACCACAAAGGATCTATCCTCCAAATAGGAGGAGAATATGAAGTATCCCAATAATCACTAACAAGAGAGCCAATTATATCCATCATATAAGTTTCCAAAGCTGGGAACAAAGGGAATAATTCCAGTGAGGGCTGAGAAATCTAGGGGGCTTTCCAAAATATGGCAGACCGCTCATTACCAATATGCCAAATTCACCTCTTTCTTTGTGTCAGAATAATTTTTGATTGGTTATTCTAGATGTTGGACCTAGATGGAAAGGGTGATACAAGAAAATTTGGCCTTCTCCTTTCTACATATAATTAGCTATGATAATATTGGCCCAATCCGGTGAATTTTTAACAAGATTCCAACTAAATTAAGCAAGGAGAGAAATATTCATAACATGAGAATTACGAACATTCAACCCCCCATTCTCATTAGGAGAACAAACTTTATCCCGCTCAAGTAGGGATAATATTTGTTATCTTCCTCTCTGAACCATAGGAATCTCCTTTTGATGAACTCAAGCTTTTTAACCCACATATTAGCCATATGGAAAAGAGACATAACATAAATAGAGGTACTTTAAATCACCATAAAAAGAGTTTGAAGCTTTCCCGCATTACTGAGAAGAGCTCCCTTTCAGGAAGCCAGTTTAGTTTGAATTCTGTCCAAGGGGTCAGTCTACACCGCATTATCCACTTTACCAACCAAAAGAAGCATACCTAGATATGTGGAGGGTAAAAAGAAATTTGGAAATCAAGGATAAAATCAATTCTATTATGTATATTTAATGGGGGCTTTGAAGAAATATATGATACTTTTACAAGGATTAATTTTATTGCCAGACACCATCACATAATCCTAGAGAAGCTTTTTCTAACAAAAATCCTCTAAGATTGTGACCTCACCCACAAGCATCATATCATCCATAAATTGTTTGTGAGACACCACCATGGGAGATGAGGAAGACTTGAATCCATTAAGAGCCCCTTCTTCAACCTTCCTTTATATATTACCCCTGAGAGAATCTTCCATGAGGATAAAGAGGTAGGGGGACATAAGATCTCCTTGCCTTTGGCCACTCGATGAAGGGAAGAAACCATTAGGGGAACCATTAACCAAAATCAAATACTTAGAATTATCAATGTAGGCCTCCATCAAAGTCAGGATTTTTCCTTCAAACCCAAATTCCTTGAGTACAATAGAGAGGAATTTATAAGACACCATATCGTAAGCTTTAGAGATATACACCTTCAAAATCATGCTTTCCTTTTTAGCTTTCTCCATAGAGTGAAGGTCGTCATGAACAATAATAAAAACATCACTGATTTTCCTACCAGGAACAAAGCTTTTATAATGAGGATAGACAATCTTATCAACAGCTAATTTTATTCTCTTAACTATCAATTTAGACAAGATTTTATAATTTTAATTGCAGAGGCTTATAGGTCTGGATTGTACTAACATATTAGCACCAACCACCTTAAGGATAAGAAAATATCCAACATCACAATATCCCATATTTTATGTAATAAGAAAGTGGGGAACATATGAGGTCCTGGGGCTTTATAAGAGCTCAAGGAGAAGGGAACCTTTTGACCTCCTCCAAAGTGATTGGAAGCCCTATCAATGAGATTCCCCCTGGGCAACAATACTAGGTATGCAGTCCATAAGAGAATTCATAACCTGAGTGGTATTTTGATAAACAAAGTGAGCTTGATTGAGAAGAGAAATGACATGATTCACCACTTCATACTAATACCTTCTACACAAGTGAGAAGAATGCCTTGTGAAATAATTATCTCTCTTATAGAATTTCTCTTTTTATGCTTAAGTGTCGATTGATGGAAACAAATTGGTGTTTTTGTCACCCTAAATAATCCATTAAATCTTGGATAATTTTTTTTGAGAAGGTTTCTTCCTTAGTGATAATGTTATGTAACTTTGATAAAAGAATTTTCTCTTTAACTGCTAGTTGGTCAATTCATCTATCTCGCAATCTTACTCTGAAATATCCTCTATCTTTTGTTTTGTTTGAGGTTTTTATAGGAATATATTTGTGAATGAAAACTTATTCCAATGTTTCAATTTAGAGTAAAGAATTTTCAACTTGGAGACTAATCAATAAATAGTTGTCCCAGTGGCCTTAATTTCCCACTAGTATGAAGGATATTAATGAATTATGGATTATAAGTCCACATAATTTGAAAATGGAAAGGGTAAATCTACTTGGTAGTCCTAGATTCCCAATTCAATATAATAGGACAATGATCAGAACCATATCTAACATCTGAAGACCAAAAGTATTTAGCATGTGTGTCCCAAGAGGAAGACAATAGACTTTAATCCAACCTAACTTTAATCAAATACTCTACATATCTCATATTTGACCAAGTAAAATTATTCCCATGTAGCTAAAGATCCAAAAGTCTTCCTCTAGAAAAGAAATCATGCAGGTCCTGCATAGAGTCAGGGAAGCCTAAAGTTTCCCCTATTTTTTTTAGGGAAGAAGAGGAGAATTGAATTCCACCATTAGCATCCAATGATCATTTATAAAGATATCTCAAATTCGGAGAAGAGAAACCAAGAAATCTCTGCATTGAATTATAGTATTAGGCATGCTAATATTAGAAAGCACCCATTTAGAGGAAGATTGGTTTTCCACAAAGGGGAAATGTTGGGCATGTTTAGAATGCAACATAAGAGATCCCACAAAGTTATAGGTTTCCATAGCTCAACCAATCCACTAGAAGTATCATCAATATCCATGGCTTGAGAGTGACAAAAAAGACAGATAGACTTATCTTGAAAAAAGATTCTCTCGACATTTTGGTTTTTTGCAACAGAATGATGTCTGGGTGGAGATCCTTAATCATATTTTTAACTAAAATATTCTTGTGAGAGATATTTAGCCCCCTAATATTCTAGGATAGGTCAATCATCTTAAAAAAAAATTATAATAGGCATGATTGAGGGTTCTCTCACTACCATTTATTGTTAGTATTTAGAAGCACTGAAATAAAGGGTGAATAAGTGTTGGAGATTTGATTCTGAGCAGTTGATTGATTGTATGTTTGTCATTGATGACAACATATAATACACAATAGTAATTCTGTATTTACTTATCAGAATGATGATATGAAGACTTGCGTGGATAGATACATGTTGTTGACATGTTTATTATGTTATGTTCATACACACAGATCTTGATATGATGTTTCAGTCAAGTTATGTAATTCTATTATTGGCAGTTATAGTTTTGGAAGTGTAACTGTTTAGGGTCGATCTATATCACATGTTTCTTGAGTTGCACCTATCTTCTGTATATGCGTGTGTATGTTCATTATTAGTTATGAGTTTATGATATTAGTCCAAAGGCGCCAAACATGTTTCAAGAAGATTGCAAAGTTAGAGTTAATTTGGTGAGGCCGACTTAGTGAAGCGTCATGTCTATTCAGTTTATACTTGTGCGGTTGTAATAATGCTTGCGTGCTTAGTAGAGCTGAAAAGGATGTTATGAAGATTTGTCTTACAGGTCCCATAATCTCATACTTTGAGGAAGATACTTATAGCAAGTCAAAGGTGACACGCTAAGTGTGAATGATACAAAAAGAGAAGAAAGATGTACAAAGCAGATTATCAGAGTTGGTTCATTCATCAAGAGTCTATGTGAAGAAGAAGTGAAAGATTGTAATACACTGGAACTGATCAAGACAACAAGTCTACTCTATAGTTCATCATTAGATATAGTGCATATCTGTTATACAAAAGGTTGTAGCCTTCACCATCAAGCAGTGAGCTTTTGGACAGTGAGTCCACCACCCCTAATAGGGTTATTTGTAAAGACTCCTAACAAAGTCTGACCCTTAACCAGGTCACTATACTTATTGCATTGTAAAGTACAAATCCTAATAGCGTTGAGATATCTTCTAGCAAAGATTACTATAAACAATTATAGTTCATTGTGGGTGCTAATTCCCACCGAGGTTTTTACCATTTGGTTTCCCTATAATCAAATTATGTGTTGTGTACTGTGTTATCTGATTAAGCATTTACTTTGTTGTATTCTAAAGTTAAAGAACTAAAGTTACTGATAAATAATTCATCCCCCCCCCCCTCTCAGTTATCCTTTGGGACTATTCTAACAATTGGTATAAGAGCCAAGTGCCTTGGAGAAGAAGCCTAACAACTTAAGGTAGATCATATGTCTTACTTCAGAAAAGAAATCCCTAAGTTTGATAGAGAAAATTATATGGATTGGAAAAAAAAAATGATAACACATCTCCAATGTGTTGGCTTTTAGATCTATGAAATTGCTACACAAGAGGTTTTAATTCCATCTCTGAAAGACCTTGCAAAGGATTATGCTACTAACAGACAAAAGGATATATTTACAAATAATGCAATTGCTAAAGAAGCCCTAATTAGCGCCTTATCTGACAGTGAATTTTATGAGATCAAGAAAATTGACAGAGGATATAACAAATGGAATTATTTAGAAGAAATGTTTGAAGGAGATATTCCAGCAAAGAATGCACGCAGGAAGACATGGAAAAATAAATACAACAGTCTTGAGATGTTACGTGAAGAGAACATTAGAGCATACAATCAAAGAATAAATGAAGCAGTCTCTGGAATTAGAAACAATGGTGGAGAAATATTAGAAGAAGATATAATGGACAAGTTTCTAACCACTTTAACATTAGATTATGAAAAAAAGATCAGTATTCTAGAGGAAACCATGCAATTCTCATAATATTTCAAGAGAGAGACTTTGATCAACAAAATCTCTGCATTTGAGATATCAAGATTGAAGACTGAACCTAAAAGTGAAACAACTTTCAAAGCCTCAGTCTATGGTAAGAAATCCTTACACATTTCCAGTCATAATGAGAAAGAAGAACTTGATGAAGAACTTGAATAAATCATTGCTATGATTTCTAGAAGAGAAAAGAAAGGAAAAGAAAAATATGAAGGACAACTTCCATTCAAATGTTTTTCATGTAACAAGATTGGTCACTTTGCATCTAAGTGTCCCACAAGAGTCAAGAAGTTCAGATTTGATTGCAAACCCAAATATAAGAAGGAATGTTATCATGTTGAAGAAGGTGTAACTGATGAAGATTCAAGAGAAGATGAAATTGGATTTATTTCCCTTAGAGACATGGAAAGGTTTCTTGAGGAAATGAACATTTCAGATGAAAAGGAAGAACAAGAGCTAGCCCTAATTTCCAAAGCTGACATCAGAACTGATTGGATCATTGACAGTGGATGCTCTCATCATATGATAGGTGACAAAGATAGATTCATTCATCTAGACAAATACAAATGTGGTATGGTTAGATTTGGAGATAGCACTCCTAAACCTATCATAGGAAGAGGTTCTATCACTTTGGATGGAAAGAACAAGATAGATGATGTTCTATATGTTGATGGATTACATCATAACTTGTTGAGTGTTGGATAGCTACTTGACAAAGGTTATCATTTTGAGTTCAAAGAAAACAAATGCATCATTAACAACAAGGATGGAGACATGATTACATCAGGCTCCAAAACAAAAGGTAATGTTTTTCAGCTCAATTCTGATGTAAGTTGTTTTGTTGCAAAGGTGGATGACAGTTGGCTATGGCACAAGAGACTATGTCACATCAATTTTGATAGCATAGTAAAGATAAGTAATGTCAAGGAAGTTAGAGACCTACCAAGTATTGCAAGACCAGTAGACACAATAGGCAGGGAATGTGTTATGGGAAAGCATGTAAGGAGTTCCTTCAGAAGAAAGCAAAACTCAGCTGAGAATAAATTGGACCTAGTGCATACAGATTTGTGTGGTCCTACCCAAACAAGATCATACTACAGAGAAAGGTATTTCATTTTGTTTGTTGATGATTTTGCTAGGATGATGTGGGTTGCATTCTTAAAGGAGAAGTCTGAAGCCTTTGAGAAGTTTAAAATATTCAAAGCTAAAGTTGAGAATGAATCCGGATTAAAACTAAAATGTCTGAGATCAGATACAGGAGGAGAGTTCACCTCTGATCAGTATTATGACTATTGTAAAGAACATGGTATTAAAATACAGTTGAGTGCACCTAGAAATCCTCAGCAGAATGGGATTGCAGAAAGGAGCAACAGGATCATACTTGATACAATGCGCACTATGATGATTGAAGGAAAATTTGCGCACACCTACTAGAGAGATGCAGTGAATAGATCAGTGTATACTATCAACAGAACTCAATTGAGGCCAGGCATAGATAAGAAATCCTATGAACTTTGGTTTGGCAATGTACCTACAGTAAAGTATTTTAGAATCTTTGACAGCAAGTGCTACATCAAGAGAGATGATGGTGTTGGTAAGTTTGATGCCAGAAGTGATGAAGGTATTTTCCTTGGTTATTCTACTAAAAGCAAAGTATATAGATGTTTCAATTTGAGATTAAAGAAGATAATTGAAAGAACGCATGTTAAGATTGATGAAAAGTTTATGGTTCAAGAAAGATACTATGAATATGCACCTATGATTGAAGATGAACCCAGACCTAGCAGCAAATATTTTGTTATTGAAGAAATGTTTTATTGCATTGATGTCTCATGCAATGACCCTGAATCAAGCAAAGAAGAATCACAAATTAAAAAAGAAGAAGACACACCTAAGGTTCCAAAATTCACATCCAGATACCACTCTAAAGATGACATCATTGGATATCAGAGCAGGAGTTTTTTTACCAGATTAAAAGCAAAAGGTCTAGCAATGGATGAAGAGGTATGTTTACTTTCACAAATTGAACCTTTAAGTGTTGAAGATGCTTGTAATGATTCTGATTGGAAGAATGCAATGAAAGAAGAATTAGATTAGATAATCAAAAATGATACATGGGAATTGGTCCCTAGACCTAGTGACAAAAATGTGATTGGAACAAAGTGGGTATTCAGAAACAAGATGAATGAAGATGGTACAGTAGTTAGAAACAAACAAAGATTGGTATGGAAAGAATATTCTCTGAGAGAAGGAATAGAATACACTGATACATTTGCCCCAGTGAGTAGACTGGAAGCCATAAAGTTGTTCTTGGCATACGCAACATTCAAAGACTTTAAAGTTTATCAAATGGATGTAAAATCAGCTTTTCTGAATGGTGATTTGAATGAAGAAGTCTACATTGAACAACCTGAAGGATTTAGTCTTTTAGATGAACCAGACATGGTATGCAAATTGAAGAAAGCACTCTATGGTCTTAAACAGACCCCAAGAGCTTGGTATGAGAGACTTGATGGTTGGCTTACCAAGATTGGATTCAAGAAAGGAGTGGCAGATTATAACCTATTCACAAGGGAGACACCTGATGGATTACTATTAGTTGCCATATTTGTTGATGACATTATCTTTGGAGGTAATGACAAGCTCAGTACAACATTTGCAAAAGAAATGCATAATGAATTTGAAATGAGTATGATTGGTCCTATAAAATACTTTTTGGGACTGAATGTAAAAAAAATAGATAAAGGTATATTCATTAATCAGTCAAAATATTTAAAGGAAATACTGAAGACCTTACAGATGGATGACTACAAGCTAGTATGCACTTCCATGATAATAGGAAGCAAGCTTTCAAAGGATGATGTTTCCACAACAGCTGATAAAACATTATACAAATCTATGATTGGTAAACTCATTTATCTAACTTAATCTAGACCTGACATATCTAATGCAGTTGGCATTGTTGGAAGATTTGTAGCTGAACACAAGAAAATTCACCGAATGGCAATCAAGAGGATATTCAGATATCTAAAGGGAACTATAGACTATGGTTTATGATATCCTAAATCAGAGAATGTAAAGTTTCATGTGTATACAGATGGAGATTGGGTAGGTTGTATTGATGACAAAAAGAGCACTTTAGGAGGAGCAGTATTCCTTGGAGACAGGTTGGTTTCTTGGATAAGCAAGAAGTAGAGCTATATTTCTCAGTCATCAGCACAAGCTGAATATGTTGCAGCAGCACTAAATTATTCAACCATGGTTTGGATCAAGCAGATGGTTAAAGACTTTGGCATTTAGGTTGATTATCCTATTGTTATTCATTGTGATAATACTAGCACTATCAACATGTCTAAGAACCCTGTGATGCACGCAAAGACAAAACACATAGAGATCAACTACCATTTCTTAAGAGAAAAGGTTGAAGACAAAGAATTTAAATTGGACTATGTGAACACCAAAGAATAGTTGGTAGATATTTTCACAAATAATTTATCAAAGGATACTTTTGAGTACCTCAGGGAGAAGTTTGGAGTAATTCCCTCTCTAAAGTTTGTTTATAAGAAGCAGCAAAGACATCGGTCATTAAGTGACTGATGAATGGTTAACTACTCTACTTCTGGAGTAGTACCTGTACCTAAATATCTATGGTGCCCTTTGCCATTGATGTCAAAGGGTGAGTATATAGTAAGGGGGAGCATGTACTAAGGAGGAGCATATACTCTGGGGGAGTATATACATGGAACAAAAACACAGACAAAGGAACTGCAGCAGTTTAGAGAAATCTTTGATGAGGGTATTGAGAAGATTGTAAAAGAAAGAGGAAACCATGAATAGAGGATGTTTTTGATATCATATTTTTCCATCAATTTCAAAGGGGGAGATTGTTGGAGATTTCATTATGAGCAGTTGATTGATTGTATGTTTGTCATTGATGACAACATATAATACACAGTAGTAATTCTATATGTACTTATAAGAATGATGATATGAAGTCTTGCATGGATAGATACATGTTGTTGACATGTTTATTATGTTATGTTCATACATGCAGATCCTGATATGATGTTTTAGTCAAGTTATGTAATTTTTTTATTGGCAGTTACAGTTTTGGAAGTGTAACTATTTAGGGCTGACGTATATCACGTATTTCTAGAGTTGCACCTATCTTCTGTATATGCGTGTGTGTATTCATTATTAGTTATGAGTTTATGATATTATTCCGAATGCACCAAATGTTTTTCAAGAAGATTTCAAAGTTAGAGTTAATTTGGTCAGGCTGACTTAGTGAAGCGTCGCGTCTATTCAGTTTATACTTGCGCGGTTGTAATAATGCTTGCATGCTTAGTAGAGCTGACAAGGATGTTATGAAGAGTTTTCTTACATGTCCCATGATCTCATACTTTAAGGAAGATACTTATAGCAAGTCAAAGGTGACATGCTATGTGTGAATGATACGAAAATAGAAGAAAGATGTACATAGCAGATTATCAAAGTTGGTTTAATCATCAAGAGTCTATGTGAAGAAGAAGTGAAAGATTTTAATACACTAGAAATGATCAAGATAGTAGGTCTACTCTACATTTCATCATTAGATATAGTGCATATCTATTATACAGAAGGTTGTAGCCTTCACCATCAAGCAGTGACCTTTTGGACAGTGAGTCCACCACCCCTAACAGGGTTATTTGTAAAAGACTCCTAATAGGGTCCGACCCTTAACCAGGTCACTATACTTATTGAATTAGAAAGTACAACTCCTAACAGGGTTGATATATCTTAGATAACAAGGATTACTATAAACAAGTATAGTTCATTGTGGGTGCTAATTCCCACCGGGGTTTTTACCATTTGGTTTCCCCGTAATCAAATTATGTGTTGTGTACTGTGTTATCCGATTAAGCATTTACTTTTTTGTATTCTAAATTTAAAGAACTAAAGTTAGTGATAATTGATTCACCCCCCCTCTCAGTTATCCTTTGGGACTATTCTAACAATCAGTGTAACCAATTACTTAATAATTTTCAGCACCGATCTAACAATTTTAACCAATAACTTCCAAATAATGGAATACGCAACTGATGATATGAAACATAGGTAAATAACATCAAGCATCGACATAATAATCACACAATATAAAAAATTTTCACATGGAAACCCTTGTAAGAGGGAGAAAACAATGGTGGGAATGACACCCACAAGCCCACGGCTGCAATAAATGAGTTTTCCCTGTTAGGAGCTAGAAATACCCTTTCTGAGGGTTTACCAGACTAGGAGTGACTAATACACTATTAGGATTACAATCAGATCAATTATGACCCACCTCGCTACATGATTTAAAAACCTCAATTAAGAAGTTACCATGTTAAAGGATTTATAATAAGAACTTGTTAGGGTTCACCCAGTTAAATGATTTTTCTTGCTACAACTACTAGGGAAAAACATGATGAATGATCTGGAAATAACATTCCTTTCCTATCATATCCAATCTTTTCTCTGATTCCTAAAATTGCACTAATATTTTCTCCTTCAAACTCTAATTTCTCCACTTGAAAATATGATCGCAACCCTAAATCAAAAGATTTAGATCACCCTAAATATTGTTTTCTTTAGGTCACTTAAAATCTAGAAACTTTATATCATAGTATTGGTGCTCAAATAAACATATTAGATTTCCTATGGACTTGCCAATCCAATGTTGGGAATCCCAAGTGATTTGGCCAACTAAAAGTCACAACCAAGGCAAGGTTGGAAATTCTACGATTATGGCTCTGCAAAACTAAGTCGGTATGCCTATACCTTGAATTATCCATCAAGTTACAAGGATTTTTATAGAAGATAAGAAACACTTCGTCCTTCTCTCTCAAGTATGGCAAGGCACTTGAAAGAAATCTAACTGAAAGCAATATATCATAAACTATAAAATTGAAATACTTTAGGTAATTGAAAGAATGTTTAGTAAATATGTATGTAAATTGAAATGAATAGATAGATAAGATATTAAAAAATTATAAGAAATGAACTGAATAACTATAATCTAAATAATGATTAGACCAGTCTCTTATTCTATCATGGGCAATAGAGTCAAAATCATCCCAACCCTATGTCCAACCTTAGAGACAGTTTGCAAGAAACATATAACTTCAAAGGAATTACGATGAGCATGTATCTTAAGATAAATCCACGGCTATCTCAATTGAGTTTAACTCCTCAAATGATAGACCGATTGACTGTGGCCACAATCAATTGAATTTAACCATGCAAGATGAAAAGACCAATTGATAATGAAAGTTGTAAATTTAATCAATTAAGTATGCAACATCAAACTATCACTTTGAAGAAAATATGAAGATTTTAACCAAGGGACTAATCAAAATGAAGTTGAGTCAATTCCCATAGATGAAATAAAAAAACACTTATCTTTATTGATTTTGAAAAAATCGTATATCCTGGTTCATGTTATATTTGTTGATTAAAAACTATCCAAATATGTGAAATTGTATTATATTGTATTCGCTTTGAATTTTATATTATGTATATATATGTTTTTGAGTGGCTTTCACACTTCTTTAAGGTGAAAAGATAGAATCCTTATTACAAATTATTTTGAAAAAACAATAAACTAACTAAAAAATAACTGCCTAACTTTCAGATCTGGCTTTGGTCGAAAATCCAAAACACATTGTGAAAAGCTAAAATATCGACTAGAGATAGAAAATTTGATTTCCTGAACTGGGTCAATTTTAGATTTTTAAAATCCAACCATTTACAACTTCTAACGGCATCACCTTTGCAGAAATTCAAAATTCTAACATTTTCTGAAGGCTTCGATTAGTTAGTTCTGCTTATTTGTGTGATAAAGCTTCCTTCCTTTGATTTTTTTAGTACGGAGAAAATTTATTCTTCACAATGGATTGGGACATCTAAATTATTAAAATTTAGGGTACCACCTATGGCTCTTTCTAGGGACATATGCTCCTTGTGAGCATAGAAAGATTCCAACTATCTCTGGAGAAGTAGACCAAGTATCCTTATTAAACCTAATGCAAAATGAAATTGGGTGGCCCTATGCCCCCCAAAATGAACACTTCTATTTTCCTCTGTCAAAATTTTTATTTTTTTTATGTAATATTTTAATTCTTCCTAACATGACACCATGATTTGTTTTGTCATCTTTCATCTTCTAATCAACTGATCTTCTTTCGAACATCTGATAAAAAATTATCTCAAGATCATATCTTCCTTCACACCTAGCTGCAAAATCTTTCATGCTTCTATTTCTATCTAAATTCTCCATAGTTTCAAGGTTTGAAACATCACACAACTCTTTGTCCTATTCTTTTATTGATGATATCATACTGTCTGGAGTCAGGTTTGGGATAAAAGGCTCATTCCAAAAATTAAGATCTTTTTTTGGATGGTTTTGCAGTACAAGGTCCTGACCATTAATAACATTCAAAAAAGAGGAATGGTCGTACCGAATATATGTTTCCTTTGTAAATAGGATGAGGAGTAGGTTTTCCACTTGGCTATTGATTGTGGTTTTTCTAGAGAGGTTTGGTGTCTTACCCTGCAAAGCTGGAATATTCACTGGATGTTTCCGAACAATCTGGAAAAAAATTTCAAGCAATGGAGAAATGTTGTTGTTCCTGTTTTGAGCTCTCTATCTAATATTATAGATCCTCACATCATTTGGAAACTTTGGCGAGAAAGGAATGATAGAGTATTTCGTGATAAGGCTTTACCTCCGGTGGTCATAGTGGAAAAGATTAAAAGAAGCATTAGAGAGAATGGTAATTTGTTTAGTGGTGATGTGTTGGATTCCAATGGTAGAGTTTTGAATAGAA
Source organism: Thuja plicata (assembly GCA_018584345.1). Lineage (NCBI taxonomy): Eukaryota > Viridiplantae > Streptophyta > Pinopsida > Cupressales > Cupressaceae > Thuja > Thuja plicata. Next base: position 2,223,230 of record MU224061.1, read on the forward strand.
CTATGGCTCTTTCTCATTCTAGGTAGCAGAATTCCATTTGGCTTTCCCCTTGTATTGGCTGGATTAAAGCTAACTTTGATAGAGCTGCGAAGGGAAACCCAAGCCCTGCAGGTTGTGGTGGTCTTATCCATGATGATGAGGCAAATTTTCTTGCATCCATGGCCTTGCCTATTGGGGTCTAGTCCAATCACATGGTGGAAGCAATGGCCCTACTACAAACTCTAAAGCTAACCAATGAAACTATTCCCTCGAATGTTTGGATCAAAGGTGATTCAATGAATATCTTAAACTGCATTAAAGGGACAACTAAACCATCATGGTCTATCAAGGTGATTATTGATGAGGCTTCCTTAATCATTAAATCCTTTTCTAATGTAATCATTTTGCATACCTTCAAGAAAGTGAACTGTACAATAGATGAGATGGCTAAAATTGCAATTAAGGCCGACGGTATCATGATCTACCATGGAGTTACTGATTTGATGGTTGAAGTGAGATCCAAGTTGGTATATGATCTGACTCATAGAAAATGAGCATATTTGGAAAATATAAGAAAACTCTCTTGAATTTATGACTTTCATTAATTGCTGGCAACAGGTTTACGGAAAGGTGTGTCTTTCCCAAAAAAGTTAAATGTAGACACACGTTCTTTGGTGGTTTTCAAAATTTTATCTTGTCATTTTTTCTCTGCCTCTACTTATCTTCTGCCATTGTTTTCTATCTTCAAGGTATCATGGGGGGTGGGTTAAATGGAAAGGAGCCAAAAAATTGTAACAAATGGAAAAACCAAACAGACATCTGGGATAAACTTAAAAAGGGAGGCCTCACTAACTATATGGATCACCTTCATGGCTCCAAAGATGTTGTCACAAATGCTTTTGTGGAAAGATGGAAGGATGGGACTGTGGTGATCGGAGGCATGGCCATTAATATCATTAAAGATTTTATATCAAAGGTTATGGGCTTAAACACTAAAGGCATACAATTTTACAGAGACAAAAAGATATCCCAGAAGGCTATTTAGCATTTCCCCAAGGATAGAGCATAAGCAAACAGCCTGGTGAAAGACTCTGGAAGGTGTTATGATGTTAGCTCCATTAAACATTTCTATGCTAAAGTTATTACGATGATCATGGAGTATGTGTCTTTGGATGGGAAATTTAAAAGGGCCCATTCTTATCACTTTGTGTTGTTATGTCATTTTTGTCATAAGGTGATAATTTCTTTCCCCTTCTACTTATTGCAATCTCTTTTTCATAGCATTACTGACCATAGTAAAAAGGATAGTAAGCCCATTCTGCATGAGGGATTGATTCTCTTGATTTTTGAACATGTTAAAAAATTTGCAGCCTCCAGTCCTCTTATTATTTCCCTGAGATATTTAGCCTCTTCTAAGGCTAGAAAATGGCATAGGGTTGGAGATAATAAGGTGGAACCGACTTTTAAAAAGCTAAAGTTTTAGAAAAATAAGGGAATGGACACAGACTTGGATGCTTTGAGTGCTGATGGTTATGATGAGACTAACTACATTTAACACTCCTAGTCTGATGACGAGACTAAAGAGTGTCTTTCTATTTCGGTGAGTGCCTCTATTGAGGAAGAGATTAAAACTAAGGAAGCCCACAGTGTTAAGGAAAAATTAAAATATTTGAGGCTGTTGAGAAGGATGTGGGCGGTCAAAAAGTACCTATTTTGGTAAATTATGTGAGTTTGGAAGAGCATGAAATCCTCATTTCTCTGAAGCTCAAGGTTCTTATGGACGTGCAGTCAGAAAAAAAAAGTGGAAGATACTCCAGGGAAAGACAATGTTGAAAAGGACCATATCCCTGCTTCCTCTAAGAACGTCCCTTTCTCTAGACTAGTGGATATGCATGAGAAAAATGTACAGCTTCTCAAGGAGGACATGGATGATAAAATTGAGCCCCCATTTGGGTTTCTTCAAACTGCAAAAGCTATGTCCTTGTATTCATTTTGACTAATGAAATGGCTATTTAAGGAAATCAAAAGTCATCATTTGAACTTCAGAGCTCTATTCGCTCATGTTGATCTTATTAATTTTGGGTTGATAGGGGATGAGGGCAATCAGAACAAGGAGGATGGGAAAAATCTAAAGTCTCTGCATGAGAGACTGGACACTCTAGAGAATACTATGAAAAAACATATGAAGGAAAATAATGTCTTCATGGGTACTACTATGGATTGTTTTAATTTCATTAAATATGAGATGGATTCCCCTAGTGTGAATATCGATGAAGATAAAGATGACAATGAAGATGAAGGACTGGAAAAGTGCACGCGTTCAGCGAGAAATAAGAAAATTCAAGACAGGATTTTAGAGCTGTCAGATTTCAATGCGTCCATCAAAAAGGTCATAGAAGAAAAGAAGGAAGTGGAGGGCACTCTCCTAGAGTTTTCCTAGCCCTGGTGTTCCACTATTTTTTGGTGTTTCAACTTTTGGCTTCTGGTTGCAGGAGAGTCTAGCTGGTTTCTAGCTTTTCTCTTTGGTTTTCTGTTTTATTCTGAGTTAGTGGGTTGGGTCCCAGTCCTTCCTCTATTTAGTCTATTTTTTGCTGCTTATCTCTTTTTGTTGAATGTAAGGGGTTTCAGGTCCCCATAAAACCTATTTTTTCCAGCAATCAAAAACAATATTGTCTGTACATACTTCACCCTTCTTAGATAATGAGTTTAAATATATAAAGAAATAATTTCTAACCAACTTATCACAATATTTTGCATGATCCATTTCTATTGTTTCCTTATATAATATATTTAACAAAATTATGTGATCATTTTTAGATGTTTCCCCTCCTACATGCTGATGATAATACAAATGTTTATCAGATGGATCATCCTTTTGAATTTCTTCATGTACTTCATCAACCAAGCCAATATCTTCATTATCTAGATAATCTCCAAGACTTTCCGTCAACATATTCTCATCATCATACTCATCTGGTTTAATCTTATTTTCACAAGTCTGATACAACTCCTAGTCAAAGGGTGAATTGAAAGATATTTCACCTTCTAAATACATATTTTGAATTTTATCAACATCAAAGTTCTCATTAGGTCTTCTATCTTTATCATAACGTTGATGGATTGGATTGTATAGAAAATATCCTTTACATAAATGATTTAAGAACATAGAGAGCATAATTTATCTTTCTCTACTTCATCTTCAAACAATGGATTCGGAAATATAGAAAATTCAGGCACACCTTTATGAGAGTTTTCATCTAAAACTTCTTTCTATTCATATGTTGAATGTTGTTTTAATTCATCTTTGTCATCAGATTCTTGGAAATTATTATCTTCTTGATCTGGTACCTCTTGAATATATATTGATCCATTAACTTGTTTACTAGGGTGGATTGGGAAATTTTTTTCACCATTTCTCTGAACATGTTTATGAAATTCAATATCTAATAGATCTGAAATTTCCTTAGAACTGAGAAGCTTTTCTTCCTCCACTTCATTATCTACATATATTTCGCATATCCTATTACCCAAAAGGTCAACCACACTTGAATAAATTACTGGTTCACTCATCACATCATCATCTTTGATGAATGCATCACGACATATATGTCTGATTATTTGAGATATGTAGCTATGGCTGGAGTTATCACTTTCTGCACTTCTTTTGAAAGAGGAATCTGAATAAGGCATTGAATATATGATGTGATCTTGGCCTCTTTTTGTAGCTATCCTATTTTCTTCTCTATATGCATTACAAGGAGGCATGTAAGGTTTTTATTCCATATTGTAATTTAGCTCTTGTTCCTGTTCATGGCACATGTTTTGTTGATAACACATGTTTTCTTTTTCATTATAGAGATTTCCATTTTGTTCAATCTGATCATAAGCCTCATTTTCTCTATCTTTATCATCATCTTATAATGCATGCATAAGGAACTTCAAATCAGGGTCATCTGGCGAGATTCCCAATTCTTGAAATTTAATTATGAATTCCTTGAGTGGAGTTCTAATGTTTGATGGTATCTCCTTATAAACTCTTTCCATTCTTATGAAAAAATTTAGTATAGACTCCCCCTCAAATCTCTCCAAATTAAAAAATGCATCAAGTGGAAAAATAATAGGATCCTCTTCCATGCTGCAACTTTGGTCTTCATACTGTTCATAACACATATTCTCTCCTTCACTAGTGGCATTATGAAACATATCAAGAAACCATTTCTCAAACTACCTCCATGATGAGATACTATGTGCATGTAGTGATTCATATTCCTTTTGTGCATTTTTTTTAATGACCATGTAAAAAAATTCATGGCATCATCTTCTGTATCAACCTCATAATTATTAAAGAATATATGAAAAGCATCCAAATGATCAAGAGATGATTCATCATAATCTCCATAAAATTTAGGAACCCTCTATAAAAGCTCTGAAAATAATTCATTAGAACTGCATTGAAACTTTATAAGATCCAAATGCCTAGTATCAATGTGAATCAAAAATATTTTTAACAAAATTCTAAAAATCATGTAATAGATCTTCTATTACTAATTAAAAGATAATTTATCATCCCTTCTATATTTTCTTCCTATCTCCTTCTAATTTTTCTCCCTCAGTAAAGTGACTGACTAAAATGTTGTGTTCCATAGAGTCGCCACCCTTTTATCTGAAGGAAAATACTTATTGTCTTCTGAGTTATTTCTCCCAACAGAGTATTAGTTACATTACTAGAGCTTCTAGGTAATCCTCAGTGTTTTCTTTCATAGACAACTCCCCTATAGAGTCGCTAATTTTTTGGTGCTCAAATGAACAGATTGGATTTCCTATGGACTTTCCAATCCAATGTTGGGAAACCCAAGTGATTTGGCCAACTAACAAGTCACAACCAAGGAAAGTTTGCAACTTATGTAATTTTGACCCTTTAAAACCAAGGCTGGTAGACCTATACTTTAACTTATCTTTCAAGTTACAAGAATTTTTATAGCAGATAAGAAACACTTCAACCTTCTCTCTCAAGTATGGAAATGCACTTGAAAGAAATCTAACTGAAAGCAATATATCATAAACTGTAAACTAAAATACTTTGAGTAATTGAAAGAATGCTTAGTAAATATGTATGTAAATTGAAATGAAAAAAATAGATAAGATATCACAAAACTATAAAAAATGAACTGAATAACTACAATCTAAATAATTATTATACTAGTGCCTTATTATATCATGGGTAATAGAGTCAAAATCATCCCAACCCTATGTACAACCTAAGAGACATTTTGCAAGAAACATATCACTTCAAAGGAATTATGATGAGCATGTATCTTAAGACAAATCCACAGCTATGTCAATTGAGTATAACTCCTCAAATGATAGACCGATGGATTATGGCCACAATCAATTGAACTTAACCATGCAAGATGAAAAGACCAATTGATAATGAAAGCTATAAATTTAATCAATTAAGTATGAAACATCAAACTATCACTTTAAAGAAAATATAAATATTTTATCCAAGGGACTAATCGAAAATTAAGTTGAGTCAATTCCCATAGATGAAAGAAAAAAACACTTATCTTTATTGATTTTGAAAAAATAGTACATCCAGGTCCATGTTACACTTGTTGATTAAAAAGTATCGAGATATGTAAAATTGTATTATATTATATTCTTTTTAAGTGTGTGTGTGTGTGTGTGTGTGTGTGTGTGTGTGTGTGTGTGTGTGCGGCTTTCACACCTCTTTAAGGTGAAAATACACAACCCTTATTACAAATTATTTTGAAAAAAATAATAAGCCAACTAAAAAATAACTACCTAACTTTCAGATTTGGCTTTGGTCGGGAATCCAAAACACATCTTTAAAAGATAATATTTCTACTAGAGATAGGAAATTATATTTCCTGAACTGGGTCATTTTTAGATTTTCATAATTCGACCATCTTCAAACTCTATTGGAATCAGCTTTTGCAGAAAGTTGAAATTCCAGCATTTTCTGAAGGCTTCAATTAGTTAGTTCTATTTATTTGTGTCATAAAGCTTCCTTCCTTTGATATTTTTAGTATGGAGAAACTTTCTTCTTAATAATGGATTGGGACTTCTAAATTCTCAAAATTTAGGGTACCACCACATAATCGACACAAATTATTGATGAACCACCTTGAGATTAATGAAAAAAATACCTAACATATTGATATCAAACATAATACCCATTTTTATGACCAATAGCCACCCTTAGATCTAGTTCCTTAACAAATTTAATATGTGTAAAGGAGAAAAATGATGTTTATGGAATAAGAGCATTTTGATACTCATATCACTTATCACCTTACATTTAATTCTTAAAGTGGAGGGATAAATAAGACATTACCCTTTATTCTCAAATTCACAAAGGAAGGATCCAAATTGATCAACCCAAAAAGGATCAATGCATAAATGAATCAATCTATTGGAAATAAGAATGAAGAAGGAGGTCCTAGGTTTCCCTCTTAAAATGTGGCATGTGTGGGTGTAAATGTGTGATATATTTAGAATGATTAATTATTTAAATTTAAATATATATGAGAAATGCACTAACCTTGAAATGTTCCAAATCAAAGAATGTTTTTTTTCTGAGGTCTGTAGACAGTTTCTGGAATAACTGAAGTATGATCCAGAACCGGAACGCAGAGACAAACAAAACCCAGAAATATTTTTCTATTCTGATGTTGTCTTATGAAAAAGGTTGACCTTAACCAACAAATGTCAACCCTGACCCAATAATGTCGACCCTGACCTGCACAGGTCCGACAGAGAATCTGTTCGCGTCGTTCGAAAAAAGATGAAAAGGGTATCCAGATCTGGTCTCAAATTTGTTGTTCTAAACTTGTACCTACAAGAAAAAGAGGATTTTTTTTTGTGGGGAGGGATTTTCCTTAGTCAAACCCCGATTTAGGAATTAACCTTGAAATCAATAAAGTATAGAATGCTAGAAAGTAATAGAATTGAATCTAACAATGAAGCTTTGATATTCAATAGATATGTAATTGAAATTCAAATGTATGCAAATATGTAAGTATGAAAGCATAGACTTTAGAAAATATAAACCTCCATGATTGTATGCTTGGAATCGACCTTGAAGAGATGATGAAATATTATTGAGGATGCACAAAGGATCTTGAAGGAAGATCACACCATCATGATGGCTAGATCTAGCTGGGTTTGAATGATGAATCTTGAATGCTTGAACCAAATCCATTCAAAGGCTTGAGAGCTTGAATCCTTGATCTTCAATGGATAAATTGAATGCTTGAGAGGAATAATTGAACACCTTGAAAGCTTTAAAACATGTAGAACAATGGATGCTTGAACCTTTTTCTTCTTGACAAAATCTTGGTTAGAGCTTTTTGCACTTAGAAGACTTTTAGAATATGAGAGAGAGAGACTTCCTTTTATATGAAATTAGGGCACAATATTCTAAGGAGGCTGAAATAGGATAATTAAATTCTAATTAGACCCATTCCCCTAGAAAAGGACCTATATTAAATATAATTTAGGAATCAATGCTTTGAAACCTGAAACAGCTGACCCAGAAGTAGGAAAGCTAAATTTTTGGATACCCCCGGCAGCTGACAAGCTTCCTATTTTGAAAGGGGGACCCTATTCAAGGTTGAGGTTGACCCTAACCTAGGTCAGGGTTGAGGTTGACCTTGAATGAGGGGGCTAGAACCCCTGGAAAATATTCCAGGTGGTGTAGAAGGTGCCCGAAGAGGTCCAATTAGGGTCCTGAATAGGCACAGAAGCATTAGATGATGCAGAAATTTGAGGATGATATGATGGTGGTCAAAAATATCCCCTAAGGAGGGATAAATTATCTTAACATGGAAGTGCTTCCATTTTAAGATGATAAATTAAGACCCCACTTTAGCGGGAGTACGGAAATCAAATGTGCTCACGGTAAAGTTAGAGGAAAAGGATCCTAGTGGATTTCAACGAGGTAGAATATCACTAAGTCAGGGATATGAGCCCCCAAACCAAGGATTCTACCTCAACATACATACATAAAGATATGGAAATAAAGAACATTCAATCATAGAAAACATACATGACTACATAAGTAAGACAAGAACAACACCATAGATAACATAGCTTCATGATCTAATCCTACTAGCATGAAAGAGAAAGAGAGAAAAGAGAAAGTGATTACCCCACCTAGTAAGATGCCCACCTTACTATAAATCACCTCAGAGGGAGAGCCCAATAGGTTCACTCAAAAACTGTGCTTGCAATTGTAAATGCATCTTCTGACAGATTTTAAAATATCCATAGATCCACATTCTTGTATCACTATGGAATATAAAATGCGTGTCCATTCTGGATTTAGAAACTTATGTGTGTTACCTTTCAATGATTTAGCATATAATAAAAATAAAAAGGGTTCGTATCTCTTTAGGATTTATCAACTTGTGTGTGTTACCTTCGAAGGATTTAGCAAACATAAAAGTAAAAATGTGTGTCTCTTCAGGATTTAGCAACTTATGTGCGTTACCTTTCGAGGATTTAGCATGCTACAAAATGTAAATTAATGTAAAATATGGTACAAGGGAGACCCTATATATGCCCCCCTCCTTATCATGACTACCCACTAGGTAGGATAAGGAAGAGAAAGAGGATACCTACTTCACAAGGTAAGGAGATATCCAACTTAACAACAATGTATGCCATATTCTTAGCGAAGAGCCTTGACCCTTACATCCAAAAACATAGATAATCGTGAAATGGATATGTCACATAGGGACAAAGGATCCTCAAAAAGGAAGAGATCTTATCAACAAGACCCTCACCATAGAGGAATGCTTAGGATAAAATTGTCATCTTCTAAAGAAAAGACAGACCAAAGATTCAATCATCAAGCCCCCTATGATGAAGAGGAAGAGGAATCTTAGGATGAAGGAATCAAACTCTAACCCAAAGCAAAGGCAAGATTTTATCAAAAGCATAGTTTGCAAAATAAATAAGAGGTGATGACCTAGGACAATCACCTCTCATATAAGAGGGTATCCATAGTAAAAGACATACATCTTTATAAGGAAATAATGTTATATGATAAAAAAAATGCCACTAAGCTAAGGAAAGTAGATCCTTAGATAGAGGAAGGAGGAAAATACCTTGCCCCCCAGGTGTGAAGGCAAGGGATATATCAAATTATATCAATAAATTTTGTTGTAGAAAATAGATATCATACAAGAAGTGAGAAAGTAACCCTTGTGAGGGATAGCACACTATTCAATTTCCAAGGTGAGAGATTTATCAACCATGGAAACCCAATGTCAAACAACGAAATAGGTTATAATGAAAGACATAGATCCTAAATGAAACCCAGAACTTTCATGTATGATTGGATATCACATAATAGATAGATACTGATTAACCAAGGGAACATGTATCCCAGAAAGATAGAAAAGAAGGAGATGGCATCCTTGCCCCCCAAGTGTAGGGACAAGGATGAAAGGGGACCTATTATATCACTCACAATACTATGCAAGACAATGAACCCCCAAAGATCAGGCTAGCATTGTTTACATAAGATGGAGTTCCATAATAGGAACATAAATTTTATTTAGAGAAAATAGGATTGAAATATAACTCATTGCCACATTATATATAAATAATTTCACTATCAATGAGCTGCCTAATCTTATAATGTAAAGCTTGATATTCATTAGAGTGATCATGAAATCTATGATAGAAAATAAAAGGAAGAATATTCAAGTATAGACTATGTTTCTTTATGTATTTAGGTCTAGTAATCATCTTAACATGAAGGAACTTAGGTAGAACAACCTCTTGGTCAAATTCCTTCATAGGGTCATCATGTTTTGAAATGTTATTTGAGATGTTGGTAACATTGATGTGTTCTTGAGGATTAAAACCCAATCCATAATAATTCTCATGCCCCCCATTCTGTAAGGGAATTTGAATTCCATGTTTATTCTTATCACATCCTTGAGTATGGAATCCTTGTTTAACTAGAAAATGATAAATATGACCAAAACAAGAAGCCATATGAAAACAAGTCAATTGAACTTCAGTAGTCACTATGTCATCATTAGTATGTTTGATAGACTCACAAGAAGGAAAAATAAAGGAATATATCCTAGGAGAAGATGGGGTAGGAGGGTGATTCTTTATAGGATCATTACTAAGAGGGAGAGCATTAAGGGAATTCATATCATTCCCCGGTAATGTCTCATTACTAGAAGAAATCCCAAATGGAGGTAGAGAATCTATAATGTTTTCTTATTTTTCTAAAATGTATGTACAGGGGGAGTGTGTTTTAGAAAAAGAGTCATCAGCATGTATGAATATGTCATCCATTAATAAATCACCCTCTTGTATCAAATCATCTCCACAAGAAGGAGATAAGTCAATGTCTTTATCCAAGGGTTCATCTGAAAAATTAAAATCACCCATAATGGCTTCATGAGGAAGAGAGTAATCAACATCCAAATCCAAGGGTTCATCCCAAATAGGAGGATTATCCTCCTTATCAATAAAGCACATTGTAGGAGCGCCTAAAGCTTGATCCCTAAAGGGGGAAGAATTATATTCTAAAGTAGGCTCATAGAAAAGACATATATTAGGAGAAGAAGTAACATCTATCCCTAACTCATTGCTATGGTAAAGGTCAATTGAAGAGATTGTAGAAGAGGATAAAATAGGAATAGGATCAATGGAGATCTTATTCAAAAAAAATTTATCCTCACTTCCATGTACCTCATTAGGGGATCTATCAGTTGGAGATTTGATTCTGAATAGTTGATTGATTGTATGTTTGTCATTGATGACAACATATAATACACAACAACACTTCTGTATGTAATTATCCATATGATGAAATGAAGACTTACATGGATAGATACATGTTTTTGACATGTTTATTATGCTATGTTCATACACGCAGACCCAGATATGATGTTTCAGTAAAGATATGTAATTATGTTATTGACGGTTACAGTTCTAGAGGAATAACAGTTTAAGGCTGACGTATGTAACATGTTTATTAAGTTGCACCTATCTTCAGGATATGCGTGTGTATATTCATGATGAGTTATGAGTTTTTGATATTAATCTAAAGGTGCCAAATGTATTTCAAGAATATTGCAAAGTTATGATTAATTTGGTGAAGCCGACTTAGTGAAGCGACGCGTCTATTCAGTTTATACTTGCGCGGTTGTAATTATGCTTGTGTGCTTAGTAGAGCTGACAAGGATGTTAAGAAGAGTTTTCCTATAGGTCCCATGATCTCATACTTTTATTATGTACTTATAGAAGGTCATTTTTGGTAAGAAGAGTTGCGAAAGCCAGAGATAAGAAAAGCATAGCAGAGTGTTAAAGCAGCAGAGCTATATTTATCATATGTTGATAATATAGATATTGAAGTAGAAGCTTTCATAACATAGAGAAGATTGTTATATTCCTTTACAAGAGGTTAAAGCACCGGTGCACAAAAGGAACTGATTAGATAAGCAGTGTCACAAACAGCAGTTCACCTTGTTGATATAGTGTGTATCAAATAACTAGAAGGTTGTAGCCTTCACCACTTGGACAGTGAGTCATTAGATAGTGATTCCACCACCCCTAACAGGGTTATTGTAAAAGACTCCTAACAGGGTTCGATCCTTAACCAGGTCACTATACTACTGCATTGTAATGAACAACTCCTAACAGGGTTGGAAGATCTTTTAACAGGGATCACTATAAACAGTATAGTACTTTGTGGGTACTAATTCCCACCAAGGTTTTTTACCATTTGGTTTCCCTGTAACCAAATTGATGTGTTGTGTAAAGTGTTTTCTGAATGTGCATCTACTTTGTATCAATCTAGATTAATAAGTTTAAGATAAATATAAAGTTGTTGATAACTGATTCACCCCCCCCTCTCAGTTATCCCTGAAGTATTCTAACACTATCCTCTTTAGCAAAAAAATCCTCATCAAAGTATTCAAAACAAAAATCATACATGTTGAACACAATGAAAAATGTAAATTTTTTTGTATTTTTAAAGAAATTTTGTGATTTTTATGAATTTTTAAATATAAATGCAAGAGCATAAAAGAAAACCTACTTCTATATGCATGCAAGATCTAATGTGAAATATAAATCTAATACCAAAAAAGAAAGAGTTGTCTATCGCGGGTTCACCAAAATGTAAAGGAGAAAAATGAATTTTTATGGAATAAGAGTGTTTTGATACTCAAATCACTTATCACCTTTACATTTAATGTTTATCAGAAGGTTGCGTGTTCGATTCACATCGGGTTCACCAAAATGTAAAGGAGAAAAATGATGTTTATGGAATAAGAGCGTTTTGATACTCAAATCACTTATCACCTTACATTTAATTCTTAGAGTGGAGGGATAAATAAGACATTCCCCTTTATTCTCAAATGCACAAAGGAAGGATCCAAATTGATCAACCCAAAAAGGATCAATGCATAAATGAATCAATCTATTGGAAATAAGAATGAAGAAGGAGGTCCTAGGTTTCCCTCTTAAAATGTGGCATCTATGGGTGTAAATGTGTGATAGATTTAGAATGATTAATTATTTGAATTGAAATAGATATGAGAAATGCACTAACCTTGAAATGTTGCAGATCAAAGAATGATGTTTTCTGAGGTCTGTAGACTGTTTCTGGAAAAACTGAAGTATGATCCAGAACCAGAACGCAGAGACAAACAAAACCTAGAAATATTTTTCCGTTCCAATTTTGTCTTATAAAAAATTTCAACCTTGACCCACAAATGTCAACCTTGACCCAATAATGTCGACCCTGACCTGCACAGGTCCGACAGAGAATCTATTCGCGTCGTCTGAAAGAAAGCAGAAAAGGGTATCAAGATTTGGTCTCAAATCTACTATTCTGAACCTGTACCTGCAAGAAAAAGAGGATTGTTTTTTGTGGGGAAGGGGTTTGCCTTAGTAAAACCCTGATTTGGGAATTAACCTTGAAATCAATAAAGTACAGAATGCTAGCAAGTATTAGAATTGAATCTAACAATGAAGCTATGATATTCAATAGATATGTAATTGAAATTCAAATGTATGCAAATATGTAATTATGAAAGCATAGAATTTAGAAAGCATAAACCTCCATGATTGTATTCTTGGAATCCACCTTGAAGATATGATGAAAGATTCTTGAGGATACACAAAGGATCTTGAAGGAAGATCACACCATCATGATGGATAGATCTAGGGTTTGAATGATGAATCTTGAATGCTTGAACCAAATCCATTCAAAGGCTTGAGAGCTTGAATCCTTGATCTTAAATAAAGAACTTGAATGCTTGAGAGGAAGAATTGAACACCTTGAAAGCTTTAAAACATGTAGAAAAATGGATGCTTGAACCTTTTTCTTCTTGACAAAATCTTGGTTAGAGCTTTTTGCACTTAGAAGACTTTTAGAAAATGAGAGAGAGAGACTTCCTTTTATATGAAATTAGGGCACAATCTTCTAAGGAGGCTGACATAGGATAATTAAATTCCAATTAGACCCATACCCCTAGAAAAGGACCTATATTAAATATAATTTAGGAATCAATGCTTCAGAACCCGAAACAACTGACCTGGAAGTAGGAAAACTAAATTTTTGATGACCCTTGATGGCTGACAAGCTTCCTATTTTTAAAGGGGGACCCTAGTCAGGGTCGAGGTTGACCCTAACCTAGGGGCCTAGAACCCCTAGAAAATATTCCAGGTGGGGTAGAATGTTCCTGGAGAGGCCCAATTAGGGTCCTGAACAGGAACAGAAGCATGAGATGACGTAGAAATGGGAGGATGATATCATGGTGGTAAAAAATATCCCCTAAGGAGGGATAAATGCTCTTAACATGGAATTTCTTCCATTTTAAGATGATACAATATGAAACTATGATCAGTAGACCAATAGCTATACTATCCCCTTCACCAAATACACAATTCAATCAAATAACTGAAATAAATATCGCGATAATAATTATGGATTCCGCTGACCATATAAAACCCTCCTTTAAGATTGCAACACCTGAATTTTACTACAACTCAACCGCTACCATATTCTCTAACTAAAATTGTTCTTCTTTAACATTGAGCAATACACTTAACTATTTCTTCCATTATCGCTCTTGTAAAGATCTTACATGTTTCTCCAATCATGTTAACTGACAATGTTGTCATTAATGACAACCAATCATGCATCTGTTATAACCGGTCTATTGATGACAATTATTTAATTGTGTATTGTCATTGATGTTTACACAAATGTTTAATTCTATCCAAGCATAGTCAGTGTCTATCAAGCTCTCTCAAGCATTGAAGATGACCACAGTAATTTTTAGTTCTAACCGAGTTCACTCGACATTACAGTGTTGGTAAGGTCTTGAAGAATTTAAGTGTTGACCGAGGAAAAACTGTTAGTGTCATATGACTAATAGTGGTTTTAATTTTATGAATAATTAGTTATATGTAGCTGACAGACATGAGTTTTATTATTTATTTTGAAGGATATTAAGGCCAACTTGACAAGGCTTATCATATATATATAAGGTCAAGTTTTGATTTTGACAGTTTGAGATAGTGGTGATGTGGAATTTCATGTGAAGTGCGATATGAAGAGTGAAGGGGAAATCAGATGGACTCTAATTTAGGACACAATACAGACAAATAAAAAAGAATATTTGATCAGTGAAGATCAAGAATTTAATCCAGAACAGAGATCTGAATAAGAAAAGATAGTTTCTTATCAAAAAGGTCAATCCATTGTTATTTTCTAACAATTGTAGCAGTGATCAAAATCTCTTAATAGAGTAGACTTAATAGTCTTTTGTAAATCCTCTCACAAGGTGACATTTCTACATTGAAGTGTTTGAAGACCTCTCACAAGGCCACTCCTTACAGGGTGATTAAATCCTCTAACAGGGTCACACCTAACAGTGTGTTATTGTAACCATTAACAGGGTTGGCTCCTAACAGGGATCACTTCAGAAGAGTGAAAAATAGTGACTAGTTTCTATCTGTGGTTTTTCCCATACTGGGTTTTCATGTTAAATCTTGGTTTTTTCTATGTAAATTTTATTTTATTTATGGTTTATGTTTCTTTAATTAATTACTAAAGATAATCACAGTTAATATCTCAAGATTTTCTATGTTAACCGAGTGACAGTGAAATATCTATGTTAACTGAGCAATAATGTTTAATTTGTTTAGGACATCTAAGGGACTTGGATTTGTTTTTGTGCTAATTGATTCACCCCTCCCCTCTTAGTTAATCGACTCATTTCCAACAATTGGTATCAGAGCTCAAGTGTTTATAGGGAATGTTTAAAGGCCTAAGCTAAAGATCAGAGATGTCTTACAGAAGGGAGATCCGTAAGCTCAAAAAGGAAAACTTCACGTCATGGAAAGATCTGATGAGGCTACATCTATAGATACTATTGGAGATACAGGTTTGCAATTCCTAGATGAAAATTATGTGGAACCACTGAGACCTATGTATGTGGATCAAATGGTGGAAATGAAGTATCATAACATAATGATGATTGATATAGCCTATGCACTCAACTATTCTAAATTTGATGAAGTCAAGGACTATCCTACTACCTTTGATATGTGGAACAAACTAAATGGAGGAGATGCAAATGTAAAGAGAGCCAAAGGAGAAAGTCTCAGAGGTCATTTTGATATGATGAAAATTAAAGAAGGAGAAAAAATTACAAAATATAGTGAAAGAATCAAGAAAAGTGTTAGTGTAATCAAAGCTGCTGGTGGAACAATTGAAGACAAAACAATAGTCAGCAAGGTATTAAGAACTTTACTTCCTATCTTTTCAATTAGAGTTTCAGCTATTCAAGAGATGAGATGCAGTAATGACATAACTGTAGATGGATTTATTGGAAGATTATCATCTTTTGAGTTGGATAACTTTGACAATTATTCTCCTAATCCTAACAATCTTGATTCCGCATTCAAAGATAAATTAAACCTTGGAAAGATGAAAGGAAAATATATTGATGGTGACAGTGATGATGATTTCGATGATGAGGATCTTGAAATAATTAAAGAATTACTTGCAAGGAGAGCCGCAAAAGGAAAATAAAAATGCAAAGGAAGAATAACATTGATTTTTTTTTCATGTGATTAGGTTGGTCACATTGCTGATAAGTGTCCGAACAAGGAAGACAAAGGTGAGAAAAATTTCAACAAGTATAAAGGAAAGAAAGATTACAAAAGATACAATGACAAAGGTAAGAAATCTTGTTATATTTCTAGAGATTTTGTTAGTAATGAAGATGAAGATGAAGATGAAATGGTTTACATTGCCATTAAGGATGAGTTAGATAGTGAAGACAATGAAAAGAATGCACTATACTTTCATATTAGTAAGAATGACACTTGGATAATTGATAGTTGTTTTTCTCACCACATGATAGGTGAAAAAACCCAATTTGAACATATTGAACACTATGATGGTGGGAGTGTTAGTTTTGGGAATGATGAACCCTTCTATGTGAAAGGTAAAGGTTGTATTTCTCTTACTGAAGGAATCAAATGTGATAATGCTTATTGGGTTGAAGGACTAAGGCATAATATATTAAGTCTGGAACAATTGAATAACATTGGTTTCAATGTAGAATTCATGCATGGTAAGGCCAATCTCTTGGATGGTAGAGGAAACCTAGTTGGAAGTGGCAGGCAAACAAAAGGTAATCTATTTTATCTTGATCTCAATGAAATTTCATTTTTTATTCCACAAGTAGAAGAAATTTGGTTATGGCATAAAAGGTTGTGTGATGTGAAATTTGACAACTTGATCAACATAAGTAAGAATAGAAGAGTAAGAGGTATTCTTGTTCTCAAGTAACTTGAGCTAGCAATATGCAAACAATGTCAAATTGTGAAGATGGGCAAAACAAGATTCAAGAGAAAGAGCTACAATATAGAAGTCTTGGAATTGGTACATACTGACTTATGTGGACCAATTGGAACAAAAAGTTACAAAGGTGATAATTAATTCATTCTATTTTTTTATGATCATTACACAATGATGATTGTTATGTTTCTCAAAGAAAAATTAGAATCTTTTCAGAAGTTCAAATGGTACCTAGCCAGAGTTGAAAATGAAACAGGAAAGAAACTTAAATGCTTAAGATCTGACAGAGGAGGAGAATTAATTTCTAATGAATTCAATGAGTTATGCAGTTAAAGAGGAATCAAAAGACAAGTATCTACCCCATGTACACCACAACTAAATAGTATAGAAAAAAGAGGGAATAGGTCCATCATGGATTATAGAAGAACCTTGATGATTGAGAAGGATGTTGCTACCAAATACTAGAAGGAAGCCATTAGCATTGTAATTCACACTTTGAACGAAGTTCAACTAAAGAAAGGTACTGAGAAGACACCTTTTGAATTATGGTATGGCTATAAACCTAATATTCATTATTTCAAAGTATTTGGAAGTAAAAGCTACATCTTGAAGGAAAAAAGAAATGGAAAATTTGATGTAAAAGGTGATGAAGGTATATTCCTAGGCTACTCTAGCAAAAGAAAAGCATATAAATTTTTAAATCTTACTACTCATAAAGTCATAGAAAGTGTGCATCTAAAGGTTGATGAGTTCCTAGAGAGAAATGAAGATTAGTGCAGTAAAGAGCCCTAAGACTATAGAAATTTTGTGTATTATGAACCTAAAACTATACCTAAGACACAAGAAATGGTGATTGGACAACAAGCATGTCAACCACTGAATTCATCATCACAAACCTTGTTGCAACCTATGCAGCCAGTGATGCTAATTGAAGAAAGTGAGGCACAAACAGAGGGAACCAAGTCTCAGACTGAAGAAACTGAGTCGCAAACAAAGGAACCCAAGTCACAGATAGATGTACCTAAGTCATAGACAAATACACCTGAGTCTCAGATAGTGGAACCTGAGTATCAGACAGAAGAACATGATAGAATATTTGAGCATGGTGAACATAGTGGTGTGATGTAAGTACAAGTATTTATTTGTACCCTATCTCCTTCTAGGGTATCCTAAAGGCCACTTATATGACCTATTAGGGTTCCTGACTAACTCTAACCCTCCTAGGATTCTCTACACAAGATCCTTCTCCTTTCAACTTGTATACACCAATCAAGAAATCAAATCACTCATCACCTAGCCCATGCAGCTCTTCTTGCACCATCTTCAGTAACTTATCCAACATGATCAAGTTCAATCCCACATGGAGAGGTAGGCTTCTAGGATGTTAATTAGATACAATCCAATGCCTCAAAACACAATTTTCAATAGAACCCTAAACGAGTTCCAAGAAACATGGAAAATTCTCCCAAAACAAGGCTACAAGCAATTAGGCTAATTAGGCACCTTTTTTCCAAATAAATTGAAATAATCTTTAACAAGATGGAAAAATAACTTTTTATTTTGACACCCTTTACAAAGATCTAAAATATTTTCTAGGTCTTGCCTCCCCAAGCTGTTCATACAGTGGGTTCCTACATATAAGCCTAAAATTAAGGGCTTTAACTCAAACAGAGCACGACCATCAGAATATTCATTTTCAACATAAATAATCCCTCACCAAAGCTTCCCATTTAATTTGGGACTTCTTCAAATATATTTCCACCTCTCCACAAGCTCTGATTGAAGCAATCAATGATTTCAATCCCTCCTAACACCTTTGCAACTCTTTGTGATCCCTGGCCATGAATCTCTAGCTTGCCTAGGGTATCACTGAAAAAATAGCTTTCTTGTATTCCAAGGCCCATCCTTCACTATAAAATATTTACAAGGATTCATCTTCATAATTCCAAAGGCCCGCAAAGATTCTATAGTGGAAAGAGAAGTTATGACCCTATTTTGAGAAATTGCCTGGTTCAGACCAGTACTAGTGCAAAAATGGAAAATTTTTACATAAGAAAGGAAATATCCAAAAAAACAAAAAATAATCACATGAAGAATAAAAAATTTATACACACTAACTCATGGACCAAAGAAAATGCAGATTTCAATCCATTAAACACCAAAATGCAAAGACAATGCTTAACTGTAACTGGTTCTTTAGTAACACAGTTCGTACACAAAAATTCCAAAATCAACCAACCTCATACAAATGTCTAGGGAGGCCTTATATAGTTTACCATGACCATTACTCAATGGTTTTACACAATTATAAACCCAAATGCTCGAAAAGACATCATTGCAAGAAATGTTATCAATTTTGTCATATGACAACATTGAAAACTTTTACAACTTTTGAGATCCTTGTATACAACTTGGTCAATCAACTCAAGAAACTTAAACAATTGAATATCTAGGCTAAGTAAACATTAAATATTTACCCTAAACACTTCTTTTTCCAATTTTACCCCTAAATTCATAAATACCACTTTTACCACAACATTGGCAACATGTACACAAATTGACAAATTTGGACAACACTTGCAAAGAAAGTCACTAAGGACCAAGTAAGATCTCCTAATCTAACCAAACACACCCTAGGACCCATATAGTCCCATTATTCCACTATTGTTGTGGCTAAGACCACTACAAGCCAAAAACAAACTAGAAGCCCTAGGTTACCATTTAGCTCTACCTAGGTGCTCCTGCAGCATACTCCCCCACAAAGGAAAGTCATGTCACAACTATGGAAAAAATGTATTCAGAGATGCCCACATTTTTCAAGTCTGTAGCTGTAATCCATGATGCCTCTGATTTAGGCCTATTCTTCCACTTGATGAGGTTCTCCATGTACACCTTGTTCCTTATAGTCTTCTTAACTATTGAATCCAGAACCTTGTCTGCTTCCAGCTGTGGCTTGGGAGGTAATGTAGTAGATTCAACATCATTACTACCCCTTGATTTTTTTGGTGGATCTCATCTATTGGCCATTTGAATTTGATAAATTCTTGGACATTAAAAACATGAGATATACTCAAATCTGAAGGTAATTCTATTTTGTATGCATTAGCCCCATACTTGGCGATGGTCTCGCAAGGTCCCACCCTCTTCATCTAAAGTTTAGTAGGCATACCTTTCTGCAATCTAGATTTGATCAAATGAACCATCACATAATCACCTACCTCAAACTATATGTCTCTCCTCTTTTCATCCACTATGGCCTTCAACTTTTGTGTATTGTCTGGTATGGTCTTTTTAACATGATCTTGGATCTCCTTCATGGTTTGAGTGAAGTCCTCAACATTACCAATCCTATACGCCATTCCTTCAATATACCTAATCTCACACACACCCCTTGGGTGCATCCCATAAACCACTTCAAATGGGCTTCTCATTGTTGTTTTGTTTTTGCTATCATTGTATGCATACTATTCTTGGGAAATGACCATATCCCATGTCTGACCATACTCTTTAGTGAGGCACTTTAGTAGGTTACCCTACACTCTATTGACCACCTCATTTTTCCATCTGTCTAAGGATGGTAGGCTGAAACAAATGAGAGATTAGTACCCAATCTATTCCACAATGTTTTCCCAGAAATGGCTCATGAATTTCACATCCCTATTTGATACAATACCTAGGGGAAAACCATGGATTCTCACAATCTCCTTAAAGAAAAAATATGTTATATGGATAGCATCATGAGTAGTCTTGCAGGGTATATAATGACCCATTTTACTAAATCTATCAACCACCACATAGATGTTGTCATATCCTTGTTTTTTCTTGGGTAAACCCACTATGGAGTCCATACTCACACACTCCCATGCCCTATTTGGGACTGGTAAAGGTTTGTATAAGCTTGCATTACTCATTCCCCCTTTTTCTTTCATGCACAATGCACATTTCTTAACATACCTAGTCACATCCCTTATCAGCTTTGGCCAATGGTAAAACCTTTGTACTAGTTCCAAGATTTTATTCATACCAAAATGACCACTCAAGCTCCCATTATGTTTCTCCTGTATGAGGTTCTCTCTCATTGAACCCCTTGGCACACCTAACTGATTACCCTTAAATAATAGTCCATTTTGCAAAGTAAAATCCAAAAAATTTCTATGGAAATGATTCTGAAAATTAGTACACACCTTGAAGGCTTCAGCAAAGTCCTCATCTTCCTTGTAGGGATATCTGAAACTCTCTATGCCAATGCTATTCAACTGAACTTCTTGAACTGTCATCAGTCTCCAACTTAGTGCATCTACAACCTTGTTCAATTTCCCCTTCTTGTGCTTAATTGTGAATGTGAATGCTTGTAGGTATTCCATCCACTTTAGGTGTTTATTTCTTAGTTTCTCCTAGGTATTGATATAGCTAAGGTCTTGGTTGTCATTAAACATAACAAACTCCTTGGGTAAGAGGTAATGCCTCCACTTCCTAAGTGACTAAACTAAGGCATCCAATTCCAATTCAGAAGAAGATTATTTCATCTTGTCTTCATTTAATATTTCACTAAAGAAGGATACTGGCCTACCTTCTTGTCTTAACACACCCCCTACTGCCATACCACTTGCATCACACTTAATTATAATTTTTTTTTCAAAACTAGGCAAATTTAGGATACGTTGTGTGGCTACTTACTTCTTCAACATTTAAAAGGCTTTCTCTGCTTCTAAGGTCCACCTAAACTTGGTTTTTACCCCACCCTTGATGGTATCTAAAAATGGTGCACAAATAACATAGAAAATCCTAATAATTTTCTTATAAAATTGGGCTAACCCATGGAAACTTCTTACCTTGATTGTTGTGGTAGGTGGTGGCCACATTAGGATTGCTGCAACTTTGTCCTGATCCATCTTCAAGGACCCCTTGGACACTACAAAGCCCAAGTACACAAGTTCTTTCTTTAAGAAGTCACATTTCTCAAGATTGATAGCCAGCTTTTCTTCATGTAACCTCTACAATATAGTCTCTACATGCTTCATATTCTCATCTCTTTTTTTGCTAAAAATCAGTATATCATCAAGATATACAAGTACAAACTTCCCTGTGTAGTCCTTGAGCACTTCATTTATGATCCTTGTGAATGTTCTTGAAGCATTTGTGAGCCCAAATGGCATCACAAGCCACTCATACTACCCATCTTTGGTCTTGAATGTCATTTTCCATTCATCTCGCTCCTTCACCTTGATTTGGTGATAGCCACTTTTCAAATCAAGCTTAGTGAAGTACATTGCCCCTCCAAGACAATCCATAATATCTTCAATCCTATGTATGGGGAACCTATACCTTATTTTAATTTTGTTTATGGCCCTTGAGTCTGTGAAAAGTATCCATTTTCCTCCCTTCTTGGATGCAAACACAATCGGGAATGCATATGGGCTAATATTCTTCTTGATCAAGCCTTGATCCAATAATTCTTGCACTTGCCTTGCCACTTCCAAGTTTTGATTGATGAGCCTCTCAATAGGCCATCTTTTCCATGTGTTTACTTTCCTTTTTCAGCATTTTGTTTTCAAAGAAAAAACTTTAAACTTATGGTTTTTATATATTTTATATGTAAGGACATAAGTAGGTAAAACATATGGTAAAAACATAATGTATTTTTCTTGGAACTGATGGACAAAAGTTGCAGGATATAAGTGATTGCATGTTGAATAGATAGTCCTTTTCCCTATGCTATGATTATGGGTAGTCTCCTTCCTGTAGCCAAATGCTATGCAAGAATATTGAATGAAATCTCACACTTCTTTCTTAGTATTAAATGATAAAATATATTTATGCGTCGGAAGTTATGTATGCTAACCATTATGTAGGAGTCAAGTCATGGCACATTCAAGAATTCTACCATGGCGTTGAAAGGGTCAATAATAGCCGTTACCTTCAGAAGCACTAGCATAAAGAAAGGAATTAAGTAAAGTGGTTGAAGATGGGAATGTCGCAGAACTCTCATCGAGGAATGAGTTAGTTCAGCTCCTGAGTAGACACCACGCGCAGATCTAGAACCATTGCATGCTATATTCTGGGAAGAACTTGAAGACCTACTATTTTTGTTTGAGATTTTTTTTATGAGCATGATGTATCCATTAGTGATCCTCATTAATGGAGTGATCCTAGATTTAGGTAGTAGTGTAGTTCCTCCTTAAATAAGTGGAATTCTGTAGTTCCACAGGAGAAAGTTAGTTGATATAATTTCTGGAATAGAATTTGGCATTGTAGCACTGTTTATTTTCCAAGTACATTTCCTCCATGAATGAATAGAGTGCATAATTTGAGTTTCAGTCTCTTATCTTGATTTCATTTCTATTCACTCATCCAAGGGGGCCCACTTAGTGAGTGAATCATTTTATTAGATTAGAATTTATTTCCTTTCTCATTAAGAAGTAAATAGAACTATGACATTGTTCCTGCAGCCACTAGTAACAAAACCAGTGCATTGTTCCTGCAACATAGGCGAGTAGAGTAACCCCAACTTGTGATTACTATTTTCTTAGCATAATTGCATTCAATTGAGATAGTATAGATTCCTAAAGAATAATGTATTTTGATTCCATAGGTTTAGCCATGAGAATCAAGGACGTTTGAATCATATACTTTGCAAACACCATTCCAAGTTTACGTCCCTGGTCGATAATTAAATGAGACTATATAATATACTTAGCAGCCATTTATGGTGTCCAATCCTAAATTAGTAGTCCAATGCTATGTTTTTTTGAGATGATTGTTTAGCCAAGCATTTTTAGCACCGCTACCGGGGATGGTGTTAGTTCAAGCCTACTTTGGCGTTCATGACTGTAGTTTTTATAATCTAGGATTTAATTTCAAGCAAGCATTTTATGCATAGAAGAAGAGATCCTCATGGAAGATTCCTTCATCATCAATACTAGGCTGAACCATTTGATCTTTTTAAACCTGAGCTTGAAGAAGCCCAAGTAGATAGTGAAGAAGAAGACCTGTTTGAAAATCCATTTGCAGATGCCCAAGGAGAAATTTCATCACCTTCATCTTCCAAAGAATCACTACATCTAGAAGTTCTTTTTGATGAGTGTGAGTATCATGACAACCCATTAGCTCTTATTATATACCAGCCACCACGACAACAGCAACCAAGCCCGCCTCCAAGGATGGCTCAGCCTACCTTTCCCTTCCCAATTCCTCCTCAACAAGATAACCAAAACCTAAAGAACATTCCAGCTGCTGCACTGCCAAAATTCTATGGACTTATCCCTAAATATCCAGAGACCTTCCTCTTCGAGTTCGATATCCTCTATAGGAGCTATGACTACACAACTGATGCCCATAAGATGAAGTTGTTTCTATCAATGCTTAAAGAGGCCACTCTAAGGTGGTTCATGAGCCTCGGAGCTAATGTCATAGCAAATTAGAATGTCGTGAGCAACATGTTTCTTGCAAAATAAAAAGAATACTGTAGAGGATGGGATTTAAAAGGAGATGACATCTTCAAGATGTCACAGAAAGAGGATGAAACCTTGGAAGACTATATTTCTAGGTTTATGTTTAACTTGCAATGCAATTCTCAACACTAGTTGAATGAGGAATCACAGAAACATATGTTCCTCAAAGGTGTTAACGAAGAAAGCATAGAAGCCTTGGACCTTATGGCTGGTGGTTGTAACCACCTGAATTTGGTCTGTCGCAACTATAGACCCTATTTGCCCTAAGTGTGATCATACCCTCGATTTATCCAAACGACCCTGTTACTGTTTGGCATAATTCTTTAAATCAATTTAATGTCCTAGGTGATTTTTATCACTGATTTATATTATCTACTATAGCCATACAACTCAAATCAATATCGACCAATCAGATCAAATCTAAATCAAACATGGCTATAGTATTTAAATATAATGGAATTAAATAAATCTCTAAAATCAAAGTATCACTTGCATTCCAACCCATTCCCCTAGCCTATTAATTTAATTAAAATGGCTATAGTCCCTTAATTATAAAGCAATTTATTTGTTTTAATAATTAAATCCTATAT
>MU224061.1:2261451-2290377 GCA_018584345.1 Thuja plicata
TTTTTCCATGTCTTCCTACGTGCATTCTTTGCTTGAATATCTCCTTCAAACATATCTTCTAAATACTTCCATATGGTATATGCTCTATCAATTTTCTTGATCTCAGAAAATTCACTGTCAGATAAGGCACTAATTAGGGCTTCTTTGGCAATTGCATTATTGGTAAATATTTTTTTTTGTCTATTAGTAGCATCATCCTTTGCAAAGTCTTTCAGAGATGGAATCACATCTTCTTTTGTAGAAATTTCAAAGATTTCAAAGCCAACACATTGTAGATGTGTTATCATTTTGTTTTTCCAATCCAGATAATTTTCTCCATCAAACTTAGGGCTTTCTTTTCTGAAGTAAGACATATGATCTACCTTAAGCTATTAGGCTTCTTCTGCAAGGCACTTGGCTCTGATACCAATTGTTAGAATAGTCCCAAAGGATAACTGAGAGGGGGGTGAATCGGTTATCAATAACTTTAATTCTTTTTCTTCTTTAACTTCAGAATACAACAAACTAAATGCTTAATCAGATAACACTATAAACAACACACAATTTGATTATGGGGAAACCAAATGGTAAAAACCCTGGTGAGAATTAGCACCCATAATGAACTATACTTGTTTATAGCAATCCCTGTTAGAACATATATCAACCCTGTTAGGAGTTGTATTTTACAATGCAATAATTATAGTGACCTAGTTAAGGGTCGAACCCTATTAGGAGTCTTTTACAAATAACCCTATTAGGGGTGGTGGACTCACTGTCCAAAAGCTCACTGCTTGATGGTGAAGGCTACAACCTTCTGTATAATAGATATGCACTATATCTGATGATGAACTATAGAATAGACCTGTTGTCTTGATCAGTTCCAGTGTATTAAAATCTTTCACTTCTTCTTCACATAGAGTCTTGATGAACGAACCAAATCTAATATTCTGCTCTGTACATCTTCTGTCTCTTTTCGTATCATTCACACTTAGCATATCACAATTGACTTTCTATAAGTATCTTTCTCAAAGTATGAGATCATGGGACCTATAAGACAACTCTCCATAACATCCTTTTCGGCTCTACTAAGTACACAAGCATTATTACAACCGCGCAAGTATAAACTAAATAGACATGACGCTTCACTAAGTCGGCCTCACCAAATTAACTCTAACTTTGCAATCTTCTTGAAACGCATTTGGCACCTTTAGATGAATATCATCAACTCATAAATAAACATGAATATACACATTCATATCCTAAAGATTGGCACAACTCAAGAAACATGTTACATATGTTGGCTCTGAACAGATACTCTTCCATAACTATAACTGTCAATAATAGAATTACACAACTTGTCTAAAATATCATATCTAGATTTATGTGTATGAACATAACATAATAAACATGTCAACAACATGTATCTAACCACACAAGTCTTCATGTCATCATTCTGATAAGTACATACATAATTACTATTTTGTATTATATGTTGTCATCAATGACAAACATACAATCAATCAACTGCTCAGAATCAAATCTCCAACAGTGTTCGCGAAGATGAGACCTATGACATCCTTCAGGCATGTCATGATGAGCCATGTGGTGGCCATTTTTTTGGAAAAAGAACAACATACAAGGTATTGACAACCGGTTATTATTGGCCTACATTACATAAGGATGCAGCTAAGCATACCCGACACTGTGATTGATGCCGAAGGACGTGACATCCCACGAAGAGTGCTAAAATGCCCTTGTAGCCTCAGGTGGTTGTAACACCATTTGACAAGTGGGGCATCGACTTTGTCAGTCCCATTGAGCCTGATTCACATGGTAAGTCTTATATCTTAGTATGCACTGATTACACCACAAAATGGGTTGAAGCAAAAGCAATGAGGAATGCAAGGGACCATAAGGTAGCAGAATTTCTGTATGAATTTATTTTTACTAGGTTTGGAGTGCCTCGAGAAATAGTAACAGATCAAGGGGCACAGTTCACCTCTAACCTTATTGTTGAATTGATGAATGAGTACACAGTGAGGCATGGTAAATCTTCACCATACCATCCTCAGGCCAATGGACAGGCTGGGATCACAAACCAGGAGATAGAGGCCATTCTGACCAAAAAATTTTCCATTCACAAATAGGATTGGGCTACTTGACTTCTTGAATTCATTTGGGCTTACTGCACAACTTGGAAAACCACTACTAGATTCACTCCTTTTGAGTTGGTCTACGGGAAATCTGCATCCATGCCTATTGAGTTTCACCTTAAGACTCTCAGGATGGCATTGGAATTGGATATTAACCTGAAAAAAGCACAAGAGGACATGCTCCTACAACTCAATGGATTGGATGAATACAGGAAATCTGCACTTCATAACACAGAACTAATTCAAAAGAAGTGAAAGAAGTGGCATGATAGATTCATAAAAGATAAAAAGTTTTCCATTGGCGATTGGGCATTGCTCTATTATTAAATATATCAGCATACTCCTGGAAAATTTCAAACCCGTTGGTTAGGGCCATATGAAATAGTCCCAGTATTTGATAATGGTGTCGTTCAACTCTCTATAATTGATCCTATCAGATTCAAACTCCTTGTTAATGGGCATCATCTAAAGATATATCACAAGCCTGAGAGTCATCAAGACTTCCTACAGTAGCTCTAGCAGAACTCAGATAGCACCCTTCCTACAGCAGAAGCATCTTGGTCTTCCACCCAGATTTCTGCCAAGCTGTGATTTTATTCCACCTTCCATAATAAACACTTCACTTCTGTGATTTTCTTTCTTCGTAATAAAAATATGCATCATCTCTCTCTCTTCCATCTGTCCACACCATCGCATCACTCCATTAGTGCGTGTCACCTAACATTACACTCTTCCTGCAGCACCTCAGGCTAGTAACACATACTCTTGCACATAACTTATTTTATTCATTTATTATTTTGAAATGTGTGTACTTTTCTTTTTCTATTCTTGCACACAATGGCCTAGTGGGACCCATGCCTTATACTTAGTTTGGGTAAGGGATTTATTTAATTCATGCTTGTTTCAATACTTCCAAATTGATTTTAGCAAGTGAAAAGGCAAAAAATTTATTTCTTTCTTGTCTTTTCATGGTGACTATCATCATGTGGGAGCTTATCTGTCCTTCAGTGGTTAAGTCATCATGATTTAAAAGTTGATTTGAAAGAAAATTAAAGTAAGGTTCACTTAATAACGGTAATTTTGTGACGTGTTTGGGTGGTGAACATTAACACACGTGAATATATTTATGAAAATCATTCAAAATAATGCTTGCTTGCTTAGAATTAAAACATATCATGTACTTCAATTTTTCTCAGAAAGAAAAACAAAAACATCTTTCATCCATAGGAATGCCTCCATTTTTTTAGTTTTCTGTAGCAACTGAGCATATCCGCGAAGCTATTTTCTTTATCATTTGCAATGGGTGGAGACCTTCAGAGGCATGAGCCAATGAATCATCAAGTTTTACTTGGGGAACCGGTTGCTTGTGAGTTGTTTCAGAAATGGGGATGGTTGGATTACTGCTTAAGCCTTAATGGCTTCGATGGCGAAATTGCTTTTCAATTTCTAAAAACTTTGAACAATGGGTTTGTAGTAGTGAAGGGTCTAAGGGTTGAATTATTAGAAGATATCATGGAAAAGGTTACAAAGTTTCCATAGGAAGAGGAAAAGTGGAAAAAGGATATTGACTTGTGCTCAGCTAGGGCACAATTTACCTTGCATAGTGACCCACAGTTGGAGATTGATAAGAAGCAAGGCACTTCATGAACGTCATTACCCATGGATTTTTTACATCTGGCCACATTTATAATATCTTACTTCACCTATGAGGGACGTTACAAGTACCTGCATGGACTGCATTTCAAGATTCTGAGCACCCTCCACCATAAAAATAGGCCAGTAAACTTACCTAGTTTTCTTTTTAATATTGTGAAAAAGAAGGTGTATCTTGTTTAGTTAGGAAAAGTACAATCTATTTCCCATCACTATTTAATTAAGCTAGTTGTAGAAAGAGAGTTAATTAAATAGTCAATTGGGACTTGCGAGGAATTCTTGGCTATGGAAGATTTAGCACCTAGGGTGTTTGGTTTGAGAGGATAGGGTGTAGGTAGTAGGGTTAACATGGAAATGGGGGTTCGTAAAGTAATCCATAAAACAAAACCCATTCTTGAAGCATCCTCTTCTGGACCTACCCTATCTAGGAAAAGAGCTTCCAATGATAACACTCCTATTTCTGATAAAAAGGAAAGAAAAACTAGAGAAGCTATTGCCTCTCCTGAAACTTCACCGTCTGAAGAAACTGGGTCTACTATTGTAAAGGGAAAAGATAAAACCATAGATACAGAGGTTATGACTCCAGAACAACAGCCAGCTGATAATGAAAATATGAATAAGATGCCCAAGGAACCCTTGCCTTCTTCCAAGGAGGAAACACCAGAAGAACCTCCTATATCCATTACGGGGGAGGTGTCCTCCTCCAAAAAGAAATGCAAGGAACCTATGAGATCTTTTCAAACCCCTGTGAGGAAGAGTGCTATACTTTTTTCTAGTGCTAGTAAAGTAAGAAAAACCCTTGATTCAATTATAAATGTTGAATCCTCTGAATCTGTAGAAAAGTCCTCTTCAGAGGCAATGGCTTCAAATAGAGTAGATAGTGATACCCTAGCCCACGTTGTGGATGATGAAGCTATAGATGATCCAAAAGTTGAATACATCCTTGTGGATAGTGATAAGGATTCTTTAGAAACAATGGGATTTAGCAATAATTCTGGTCAAGATTCTGATGACAGTTTAGAGAATCTTCCTCCTGATGAATTTCCTGCAGTGAATGAGGACATTGTAGAAGAAGTGTTTTAATAGTTGATCAAGGATGGTTTGGACACATTAGCCAAGGTAGCTGAATCATCCCAAGTGAATGATTCAATAAAAACCCTTGTCATTTGGAAAGGAAAAGCTTCCATTGATGAATCCTGCCAAGCAGATGACTCAATAAAAACTTATGACAAGGGGAAAGGGGCTACTTTCACTAATGTGGAGGAAGTAAAGATCCCTCAAACTACATCTGGGTGGATTAATGTTCTTTATAAATAACACATGCACCCTCAGATTTATCCACACCATTAGCAACAGGATTGAGTTTGTACTGAAATATCACCTGGGAAAAGACACAATGGGAACTGGAGATAGAGAAATTAAAAAGGATAATTGAGGAGCAACCTTGTCAACTTGAGCAGAAAAAAAATTAGATCGTAGTATTGGAGAGGAGAATTGAGCAGATCACTGAATTGATTCCTGCAGTAATGGTATGTAGGTCACCTTCTCCAGTTTATGCATTGTTCCTTAAGGAACAATTTGTTAAATTTCAATTGACAAGGATTGTTGGGGCATTAAATCCTTCCATTGCTACACCTCACAACTTCTATGATGCCTTTCGGTCAACACCTATGCCCATCAAGAATCTGTTATGTGAATTATATCTATACAATATAGCTATGCCTAACAATAGAGAATAAAATTCACTTCTTTACATAGGAGATGTGTAGTTGAGGGTAGTTATGTCCTAGATTCAAAATGAGATCAGCAGAGAGCATCAGGCTCTCCCATATCCAAGCAATGAGATAGACACACCCCTTATGATGAGGCCTAAA
The DNA here is from genome assembly GCA_018584345.1 of Thuja plicata. NCBI lineage: Eukaryota > Viridiplantae > Streptophyta > Pinopsida > Cupressales > Cupressaceae > Thuja > Thuja plicata. The sequence goes on from MU224061.1 coordinate 2,267,111, forward strand.
TTTCAAAGCTCTAGGCAGACATTCCTTGATTGGATCTCAATCACGATGAACCCTAGTGGGTCTCAAAAGGTTCTTCCAATCAGAGAATAGGGATATGCAGACTGGGAAAAATATTCTTCACAAGATGTTGAGGCCGCGGTTGTAGCTTGTAGGTAGTGGTGGATAAGGATGCCCCATGACTTAAAATCGAGGAACCCCATTCTCCACAAAATTTAACTCTTGCTACTCACCATGACCCATGGTTTATAATGATGGGCCGCACACAGCTACATTATTGGATTCCCTTAAGGTTTCAACCTCCAATCTTCCTGCAGCCTTTGTTGGTAGTAAATGAGAATACAAAAGAACATGATATGATTAAGGAAAGACAGAGGTGGGATAGACTTCAGAACAGCCATGGATACTTCAATTATGTTGTTGATGAACTAGGTGAGAAGACCGCCAATGATCTAAGGCTTAGGTCTAGGATCCATAATTTCATGATTGCTGGGGACCAGCAATAGTGCAGTTTGGGGGAATTATGAACCTCTCAAAAGGCCATCTTTTCCATGTGTTTACTTTCCTTTTTCAACATTTTGTTTTCAAAGCAGAAACTTTAAACTTATGGTTTTTATATATTTTATATGTAAGGACATAAGTAGGTAAAATGGATGGTAAAAACATAATGTATTTTGCTTGGAACTGATGGATAGAAGTTGCAGGATATAAGTGATTGGATGCTGAATAGATAGTCCTTTTCCCTATGCTATGATTATGGGTAGTCTTCTTCCTATAGCTGAATGTTGTGCAAGAATATTGAATGAAATCTCACACTTCTTTCTTAGTATTAAATGATAAAATATATTTATGTGTCGAAAGTTATGTATGCTAACCATTTGGTAGGAGTCAAGTCATGGCACATTCAAGAATTCCAGCATGGCATTTAAAGGGTCAACAATAGCCATTACCTTCAGAAGTGCCATCATAAAGTAAGGAATTAAGTAAAGTGGTTGAAGATGGGCATGTCATAGAACTCTCATGGAGGAACAAGTCAGTTCAGTTCCTGAGTAGATACCACGTGAAGATCTAAAACCACTACATGCTATATTCTAGGAATAACTTGAAGACCTACTATCGCTGTTCAAGATTTCTATTATGAGAATAATGTATCCATTAGTGATCCTCATTAATGGAGTGATCCTACATTTAGGTAGTACTATAGTTCCTCCTTAAATAAGTGGAATTTTGTAGTTCCATAGGAGAGAGTTAGTTGATATAATTTCTAGAATAGAATTTGGCATTGTAGCACTGTTTATTTTCTAAGTACATTTCCTCCATGAATGAATAGAGTGCATAATTTGAGTTTTATTCCATTATCTTGATTGCATTTCTATTCACTCATCCAAGGGGGGCCACTTGGTGAGTGAATCATTTTATTAGATGAGAAGTTATTTCCTTTCTCATTAAGAAGTAAATAGAATTTTGTTGTTCCTTCAGCCACTAGTAATAGAACTGGTGCACTGTTCCTGCAACATAGGTGATTAGAGTAACCCCTACTCATGATTACTTTTTTCTTAGCATAATTGCATTCAATTGAGATAGTATATATTCCTGAAGCATAATGTATTTCAATTCCATAGGTTTAGCCATGAGAATCAAGGAGGTTTGAAGCATATACTTTGCAAACACCATTCCAAGTTTACGTCCCTCGTCGATAATTAAATGAGACTAAGTAATCTACTTAGCAGCCATTTAGGGTGTCCAATCCTAAAGTAGCAGTCCAATGCTATGTGTTTTTGAGATGATTGTTTAGCCAAGCACTGATAGGGGTAAGCTTAGAAGCTTTCTTATTAGAAAAATATGCACAAGGGACAAGTCTATCTAATGGCTTATCACTCTTCTAGGAGGTAAGGTTGCAGGAGTTCCACCGCTAACTATATATTTATACTTCATAAGAAATTATTAAATCTATGATGGTAAGGCTTCCTTGACAGGTTTCTCTTCTTCCTTGGGCTTCCAAACAATAGAATATCCTTCATTATCTTCATCCTTAAGGTCTTTCACAAACTCCTTTCCACTACACAACAAAATGCTATGAGTCTTGGGTTGTGGCTCATCCTCTTCCAACAGAGAGTGAATCTTGAAAGTTTTTGCTCCTTTCTTGAATGTTATGGAATTTTCTTTCCCATCATACACTACTCCACTGTCATATTTCTAAGGCCTTCCTAACAAAAAATGACAAGAATCTATTGGTAATATTTCAAAAATCAACTTGTCCTTATATCCTACTATAGAAAACTCAACCCATGTTTGTTCATTCACCAACACATTTTTCCTTTATTTAGCCATGTTGCCTTGTGTGGATTCACATGATGTACTTTGGTTATCTTTATTTTTTCCACTGCCTCCTCTGATATGATGTTATTTATGGAACTAGAATCCACAATCATCTTACAAAATTTGCCAATGATCTTGCATATTATTCTAAACAAAGCCCTCCTATGTTTTGGTTCATATTTGACTTTTTGCCTTATCAACACCCTCCTAAACATTAGATTTTATCCCATCTCCAAGACTATATGATCAATCTCAGGTGCTTTGACACTTAAAGTGTCCTTATGAGCAGAGGACACTCTCTTTTCATGGTTTGATGTAGTAGGTTTCTCAGGGCATCTATATATTGGGTGGCCTAATTGACCACAGTTGTAACACTTCATACTTGAAAAGTATGAATTTCTTCTACTTGACCCTCTTCCTCTACTAGGGAATCATTTATTACCCCTACCTCTGGTATAACCCCCTATTTGAGTAGTTTCATTGCTATGCTGTATCAATTTGGTTTCACCTTGGTTTCTTTTTTCATTTCCTCTTCCTTGATAACCTCTTCTTTGACCCCATTGGTCTCTTCCTCTACTTCTTTTTTTGAAGTTAGATTCACCTTTCTTTCTATTCTTTTCCCCCACCTTTAGAGATAGTTGATGACACCTCCGAATTGTGGTTGGTGTCCATAGACTAATATCTTCTTTGATGTTCCACTTCAAACCACCCAAGTACCTTGCCACCTTTATTGATTCTTCTTCTTGTTTCTTTGACCTAAGACACAATTTCTGAAACTCCTCTATATAAGATGCCACATCCATGTCTTTTTGTTTGAAATTTTCCCTTTTCCTATAGAGTTGAATCTCATAGTCCTCTGGCAGATAGTTTTCTTTTATATTGGTCATCATGGCATTCCAATTGTCTATAGGATCCTTTCCCATTCTAATCTTCTCATCTTGAAGATACTTCCACGATGTTAGTGCTGACCCTCTGAGTCTTGACTTGGCCACCTTGAGCTTTTGTGCCTATGTCACACCTTCACATTTGAAATAGTTCTCCATTCCTTCAATCCAATCCATCACTTCTTCAATTTACATCTTCCCACTAAAAAGTGGTATTCCCTCAAATTCCTTCCCTCCTAGGGATTTTATGGCTTTCAAGAAGGGTTTTTCATTCAAGACAGGGTCTGGTTCAGGGATAATATCTTCCCCAACAATATTTTTACCACTATCACTACTTTCAACTTCTTTGTTCCTCGCTGCATTAGAAACCTCTTCTATCCTTATCTTCATTCCTTATAAGGCTTCTTCAAGGAGTTTTTTTTTCTCCTCTTTCTCATCCACCTCTTTAGCTAGCTCTACATTACTCACCATGTTTGAATCTCCCACTGATTCACCAGTAGCTGCAGACATACACTATTTTCCCAAGTCTTTAACTTGCTCTGATACCAATCTGATGTAACTACAAGTCTTTCTCTATACCCTATCTCCTTCTAGGGTATCGTAAAGGCCACTTCTTTGACCTATTAGGGTTCTTGACTAACCCTAACCCTCCAAGGGTTCTCTACATAAGATCCTTCTCCTTTCAACTTGCATACATGAATCAAGAAATCAAATCACTCATCACCTAGCCCATGGAGCTCTTCTTGCACCATCTTCACTAATTGATCCAACATGATCAAGTTCAATCCCACATGGAGAGGAAAGCTTCTAGGATGTCAATTGGATCTAATCCAATGCCTACAAACACAATTTTCAATAGAACCCTAAATGATTTCTAAGAAACATGGCAAATTCTCCTAAAATAGGGCTACAAGCAATTAGGCCTAATTAGGCACCTTTTTCCAAATAACATGAAATAATACTTAACAAGATGGAAAAATAAATTTTGATTTTGACTCCCTTTACAAAGATCTAAAAGATTTTCTAGGTCTTTCCTCCCCAAGCTATCCATATAGCGGGTTCTTACATACTAGCCTAAAATTAAGGGTTTTAACACAAACATGGCATAGCCATAAGAATCTTCATTTTCAACATAAAGAATCCCTCACAAAATCTTCCCATTGAATTTGGGAATTATTCACACATATTTCCACCTCTCCACAAGCTCTGATTGAAGTGATCAATGCTTTCAATCCATCCTAACACCTCTGCATCTCTCTATGATCCCTAGTCATCCATCTTAGGATCGCCTAGGGAATCACTACAAAAATAGATTTCTTTCCTTCTAGGGCCCATATTTCACTAAAAAATATGTATAAGGAGTCATATTCCTAATTCTAAAGGCCCGTAGAGATTTTACGGTGGAAACAGAAGTTATGACCCCATTTTGAGAAACTGCCTGGTTCAGACCAGTGTTAGTGCATAAATGAAACATTTTTACATAAGAAAGGAAATAGCCACAAAAACCAAAACTAATCATGTGAAGAATAAATAATTAACCCACACTAACTCATGCATGAAATAAAATGCAGAGTTCATTCCATTAAACACCAAAATGAAAAGATAAAGCTTAACTGTAACTGGTTTTTCAGTAACATAGTCCGTACACAGAAATTTAAAAACCAACCACATAAAAAGGTTGAGGGAGGCCTTATATGGTTTTCCATGACCCTAAATTGATGCTTTCAGATATTTAGAAACCCAAATTCTCAAAAAGACATCATTGCAAGAAATGTTGTCAATGTTGTCAATGACAACATTGACAACTTTTACAACTTTTGGGATTCTTGCATATAGCTTGGTCAATCAACTCAGGAAACTTAACTGATTGCATATCTAGGATAAGTAAACATAAAATAGGTCCCCTAAACACTTACTTGTCCAATTTTACCCATAAATTCATAAATATCACTTTTGTGACAACATTGGCAACAAGTACACAAATTGACAAATTTGCACAATACTTGCAAAGAAAGTCACTAAGGACTTAATAAGGCCTCCTAATCTAACTAAACACACCCTAGGACCCATATAGTACCATTATTCAACTAGTGATGTGGCTAAGAACAATACAAGCCAAAAATAAACTAGAAGCCCTAGGTTACCATTTAGCCCTACCTAGGTGCTCCTGCACAATGGTGCAAGCCCAGAATCGAAGAGGAAGGATCTTGTGCTTGAAAAATAGATTAGAAGGCATCATGCACCTAAAAAAATAATTGGAGATCAGAAAGAAGGTGTAATGACAAGGAAAAAAATAAAAGGTACATGTTTACTTAGTGAAATTGAACCTAGAACTGTTAAACATGGATTGAATGATGAGAATTGGATTGAAGTAATGAATGAAGAAATTGAGTAGATAGAAAATAACAAAACCTAGACTCTTGTACCTAGACCAAAAAAAAATAATTTGATTGGTACTAAGTGGGTTTTCAGAAACAAGATGAATGAGAAAGGTGAAGTTTCCAGAAACAAAGCCAGATTAGTATTTAAAGGATATGCTCAAGCAGAGGGTATTGATTATGTAGAAACTTTTTCTCTTGTTGCAAGACTTGAAGGAGTTAGAAATATTCTGGCATACATTGCACATAAAGGATTCAAGGTATGTCAAATGGATGTAAAATATGCATTCTTGAATGAAATTCTAGAAGAGGAAGTCTATATTGAGCAACCTGAAGGCTTTGTAGATCCTAACAAAAGGAATATGGTTTGCAAAATGCAAAAATCATTGTATGGACAGAAGAAAGGTCCAAGAGCCTGGTATGAAAGACTACGTGCTTACTTGATAAGTATTGGATTTAAGAGAAGTACTGATAACAGTAGCTTGTACATCAAAGAAAGACCTCAGAACAAGATACTATTGGCAGAAATATTTGTTGATGACATATTGTTTACTGGATATGCGGAATTATGTAGAGCATTTTCAGAAGCTATGAGTAAGGATTTTGAGATGTCTATAATTGGTGAAATCAAATTATTTGTTTTCTTACAAGTTTTTGAGATGAATGATGGCATCTATTGATGTAAAGTGGGTAGCCAGAAGTCCCAAGAGATAGTTTGATGCTTTAAATCTTAGAACTCAAGAGATACACCACCAAGTTAGGTGTTCCAAAAGGACAAAGATCCTCTACACTTATCACAAGATAAAAATGACTTGATTCTAGGTTATTACAACCAATTCCCAACAGGACAACCTAATCACTAGGTTCAAACAATTCTTCAACACCAACTTCCAATAGTTGGCTACTACCTGTACATATGCTAGAATTACTCAAATTCCCCACAGAGTGACTCCAAGGACCAAGGGTGACCTATACTCCAGGATTTCGGCTATTTAGGTCCCTAAGGAAAGGATTCAATGATCCTATTCAACATGTGCAACCCTTTGAACATAGTTTCTTGGAAAATCTAACTTCTTTCTTGTATTCTTTCCTAGAAGGATTTTTGAACTTACACAAAATAGTTCCACATTACCACCCAAACAGATCAGAGTTCCAAATACCCTTTATGAATTAAAGGATTATACTTAAGCACCAAAACATGAAAATGAAAGGAAGAAATGATGACACCCAATCCTGACAATGCAATTAGGCCTAATTAGGTTTGTATTTGCACTACAAGTGCTACTTCCTTGCAACACACATAAAAAAAAACACTTGAATCATATGAAGGTATATATAAGGGTCTCACACACTGATTTATAGGTATTGGTGAATCCCATAAGGAAAGTTATATGGACTACCCTAAATCATTGGTTGGTGCACACATGGACATGTACACCTAGGGCATGATGGAAAACCCATCTCCCTGCAAGTTACCAAATGAAACCTAGATAATATCAAAGTACATATAAAATTCTTGAATTCCATCAAGGGGAAATATATTTCCATGGTGGTATCGAAGAGAAAACACAACTATTAGATGAAACCCTGATTTAGGGCCTACAAACTAGGCAAAAAATTTCAATAACTTGCAAAGAACAAAAGATAACGACTTTAGACCAAGTGAAAAATGAAGATAATTCATAGGGCCAGCTTAATGTGTCAGAATTTCATTCAAATTCTTCTGTAACATTCTGTACAAACTGACTGTTTACAAATTTGCTGAGAAATGGTTGATCTTTATTGATTTTTAATGCCAAATTACAAAAATTATCCTACCACCCACCTATAAGGGATTTTTTAGGCATTCCCAATGGTTACATCCATGTTTGAAATAACTAGCCATTTGGGAATGGAATTACAACTTTTTACCAAAAGTTGCTAAAAGTTGAATTGACAACTTTTGAGCAACTTTGCAATATTTTGCAATTTTTTACTCTAGATGAACAACTTGGTCCAAAACCAAATGTTATGATCCCTAATGGACCAAAACATGTAAAAAACATGAAAGCATAATAAATTAACCTATTTCTAAGCTTTGGGACACTAGTTGACCAAGGGCTTATTAATGCCAATCTTGGGACTAGGGCTTACAAAGATGTGCCCAATATGAAATCTTTAGACTAACATGTCCTATAGACTATTATGGACTTGAGGGAGTCCAAGAATACCAAAGGAAAACTTATTTGGTCTAGGGTGCTCTTGCACCATACTCTGCGCGAGGTTTTGAACTCAAGTTCCCAATTGACGTTAACCGATCAAGGGTAATGCCATGTTGTTTGATTTTCTCCTCAGATAGAAATGTATATTTTGTGAGAAATAACATGAATCCCAAACTTCAATTCCATGTTAGTTACTCCATTTAGTCTCATGCCTCTGTCGTTCCACTCAAAAAGAGTCTTCTTAGCTAGGTCATTCTTAGGTAGGATTTTTTATAGCTTTAGACTTGTCCAACATAGGATACCCTGTAATATAGTGTACCATTGTCCTGGTAATCTTCATTGGTTTCTCCAACCATAGCTACATGTCATGAATATGGATTTAAATAAACCTAATCCACTTAACCTAGAAATATTATAGAATATGCATGATATGAGTCAAACTCTTGACTTCTAGGTGTTTATGCTTTGGCTTCAGATTTCTGGCTTCACAAAGTTTCTAATATGCATTATTAATTTACAATGTCCCTAGCTATTGAATTGTACAATGATAGAAGGCTCAGATGTCATTAATCAATAATACCCTTGAAAGAATTAGGGAATGAGCTCCCATCGGGTCTATCTCCTCTATAACCGCTAGATGAAGATTAAACTTTTGAGGTTCATAGATAGCATTCCTAAACAACATGTCAGATCCTTTATTAACCTTGCTACTGGATGTGGATGCCATTATGCTTGAATGATTGATAAAACTTCGCAACTTAAATATTTCGAACACAAATTTGCGTTGAATCGCTTAAGGCTCTGAATGGCTCTGCAAAGTGAAAACTTTGTAAACAATAACCTTTTCACTTCATCTTTTATAAGAGATTTTACCATTGATTTTTCATTAAATTCTTCGTACATAGTAGCTGACATAGCTTAGAATGAAGCTTGATGATAACTAACTTCTATATCATCAAAACCATACAACCTGACTTAACTCAGTTAACCCTGTGTAACTCGGGTGTTACTGAGATCTTGACTCAGTTAAAACTATAATGTGACCTAGTGCATCAATATACTAATTTGGACTTACTATCATGTTTGGAACTAATGTAGGATGGATTTTATGCATAGTTCCAGTAGTCTCCTTACATGTTTATTCAGAGATGGTAGATCCACCCAATTTTATACTTTAGGTGCCATACGATTCTTCATTGTTTTGATCTAAACTCTCAGGATATTTCCTTACCCACTACTGACTCATCTGAATTCTAGTTTCAAAAAAAATTTCTTTTCCTTTCTCAAAACCAGTATCCATTTTTTCTCTGTTCATGCAATTCTTTTTTAGATGACCAAGTTGTTAGCATACATAACATCTCTTAGTAGGATTCCTTTTTCTGAGGTGAGTCTTTACACAATTTTCACCAATGTGCCCATATTCACCACAGTGAAAATATCTACTCTATGTGTTGTAATCCCAACCAAAAATTTCTTTAGCTAGTTGTTCAGAAGGGTTTCATTCTTAGTTCTGCACTCAGAGGATTTGTGACCTTGTTTGTTACAATTGAAATATTTTCCTTCAAAATTGGTTTTCTCAGTACATTCTCTTGGCCTATGTCCATGTTTGTTTCGTCTGTAGCATTTACCATTAAAATTTGATTTTCCATTTCTCCAACACTTATTTGTTGTGTTCTATAACTTTCCACAATGATTATAAGTAGGTTTTCTATTCTTTTAAGTTCCTTTTCTATGAGGATTCACCTTGTTTAGTATAACATAATCCAGTCTGTCCATGATGTCTGAGTTGAGTTTTCTTTGAATTGATACATGCTTCCCTCTGAATTCATCATACTCTCATTAGTTTGTTTTTCAGTAGTGAGATCATTCTGCAGTCTTTCATTTTCTGACCTCAGATTGATAACTTCTTTATTTACATTATTGAGTTTATTTATCATATTTGCTTACTGAAGTGACAAATGATGGATTTATTTTTCTTCTAATCTTGTAATTAGCAATATTTTATCTTCTTGTTCCATTTCTCTATCATTTTTTTCTTGATTCTTTTGTTCCATGAATTCACATATTCTAACTAAATGAATTTCTTGTTCCCTTTTTAAATTTCAGATTTCTTCATGTAAATTAAGATTCTTTGCAAGTAGGTCTTCAATTTTCTCATCCACTTCTTCGGAACTTCTTTATTTTCATAAGTCATCAATTCTTTCTTCTATGTAACTATTTTCATTCATCTGTACTGCTAAGTCTTTTATTCTTTTCAAGGAAAGAGAGAGCTGCTCCTTGAGTTTCTTGATCTAATCAATGGCCACTTATAGATCTTGTTGGAAATGAGTTGAGTAACTAAGAGGGGAGGGGTAAATCACTTACCACAAAAACAAATCCACGTCCCTTAGATATCTTAAACAAATTTAACATTGTTTCTCGGTTAACATATATATTTCACTCTCACTCGATTAACAAAGATATTTCACTATCACCCGGTTAACATAGAACATATTAAGATATTAACAGTAATTATCTTTAGTAATTAATTGCAGAAACATAAACCATAAAGAAAATAAAATGTACATAGATAATACCAAGATTTAATGTGGAACCCCAATATGGGAAAAACCACCAATAGCAACTACTCATTGTTTTTCACTCTTCTAAAGTGAGCCCTGTTAGGAGCCAACCTTGTTAAAGGTTACAATAACACACTATTAGGTGTGACCTAGTTAGAGGATTTAATGACCGTGTAAGGAGTGTCCTTGTGAGTGGTCTTCAAACACTTCAATGTAGAAATGTCACCTTGTGATAGGATTTCTAAAAGACTGTTAAGTCTACTGTGTTAAGAGATTTTGATCATTGCTACAATTATTAGAGAGTAACAATGGATTGAGCTATTCTGATAAGAAATTTTCTTTGTGTTGGAATTATATTGGAATGATATACTAAGAGGGAAGGGGTGAATCAGTACCTCTAAAACTTTTCTTGGTTAGCCCATTAACCCTTAATCATCAGTTTGTAAATTATCTTATCTAACAGTTCATCTTTCTTTATATATATGCAATCATATCATAAGTTTTTTAATATGTAACCATAGAAGAAACATTCATGAAAATAGATAACACATGACACAAGATATGATATCACATAAAAATCCTGTTGGGAAGTAAAAATTGCGGTGGGGATTGTTACCCACAAGACTTCACTATCTATAGATAAGAAGGGGTCAGTTAAGGCTTACAATTGGTCACTTCTAATGACCTACTCTGTTAGGAGTATTATAGTGTAGACCTGTTAAGATCTACTTCATTTGAATCTTTAGCAACATTGTTAAGTGTGCACTCAATTAAGAGATTTGTAAAGAATGGTTAAGTCCACCTTCTACAAAAGGATTTTAGATGTGAAGAACTTGTTAGAATGCAACTACATAAGTCTTTGATCTGATTATGTATGCAATCTCTAATTGCTGATAACATATCCAATAAATCTTCCTATGTTTGAATAATCATCCTTACATGATTGAATAATACCTTTGTCTTCTCGTCAGTAGCCTCTATGTGTTCTTGACAACTGATATGATCTGTTTATGAAATTTGCATGAATTCTGCCTTCTACTCCTTAGATTCTCTTTGTGGCTATCAGCAATAATGAATTCATAACTCATAATTGATTTGAACATCTATTTATACTAGATTGTAGCTCAATTCTTGATTCACGCTTCACAAGTTAACTCTAGATCCAAGGTTTACAATTTGACCTTGATCTTTAGTTAGATATGTTTTAGATCCATTAGGATGCTTTAAAACATTTACATAAAGCTTGCTTGACCCTCAAGTTATGATTTAAAACAAATTAAAACCCTATAAATAGAATTACATTGCTTTATCTGATGTGTAAAAGCTCAAATCCACTTTTTGTGGGTTCTCTAACTGACTGTCGGTTCTGACGGTCAGTTTTCTTTGTCATCGGTGTTCGTTTCTTGAACTGGTCATCGGGTATGCCTTTTCTATTCTATCGGTTTTGTTCTCAAAACTATGTCATCAGTGTTGATCTCAATGTTATGTTATTGACCCATCGGTGATGTCCTATTCACTTTGTCGGTGCAACACTTGTCTATGTTCGTCGGTCAATTCCATACTTAGCATTTTCTCATGACCTTTGTGTTCTATTAGGTAAGCTTGTTGTCCACTGGTAATTCTTGTAGTCCTCTAGTAATGCTTGTACCGATGATCTATATCAATGTTTTTTACTAAGTGTACTAATGGAAAAATTAATGTTATCAATCTCCCCCTTTGACATTAGTATCAAAAACATGATATGTGCAACATACTAAATGTATTAGTATGTACACCTATGTATACTCCTTCCTTAGTCATTTGAATGACTCCCCCTATGTATATGCCGGTAAGTGTAGGTATATATACATATCCTTATGTACTTTTCTTTTCCCCTTTTTTGATATATTGTATATAACTATCTTTGTATATCTATTCCTCTTGTACATACAATATACATTTCCTTTCTATTCCTCCTTTTTTGATTCTAAAGGAAAATTTACTTATAGCTGGTCAAAAAGGTGGGAATGTGAGGACTTGATCTCCTCCATCATCTTTTCCCATTTATCCTTTAGCATTTCTAGAGCCATGTGCTCAAGTGATATCCTTACATGTATATCATAGATACTGTCTACTACAGACATCTCTGGGGTTGCAATAAGGCTTCTCGCATCAGAAATATGCTACTTTAGAATAGTAAGATTAGGCAGAATGTGTGCATGTAGTTCTAAATCTCACCTTGTAGTTGTGTCTCAGCATCCCATATTTCTTACCTTAGCCTGTTAGCCTCAATGACCTTGTCATGATGCGCCTTGATACTGTTTACATTTGATGTTAGGCTTTGTGCACTTGTTGTGACATTAGAATCTATCTCTGCTAACTTGTCACTATTTTCTTTTGTAAAATTTTCAAGTGTGCACATCTTTTGAACTAAGGTAATTGCTTTAGCAATCATTGGCTCTAATTGATCAGTTAGTTCAAAGAGCTTTACCTTGTTTAGTGCCACTTCTGGGCTTATTTTATCAATTAATTTGTATTGATACTTATTTTCTGCTTGTTCTTCCATAGCTTGTTCTGCATCTACATTCTACTCTATGATTGCATCGGTAAGAACAAAAATTTGTTCCTTAACTGTAGCATTTTGTTCAAGTTTTACCTCAGGAACAAGTTGTTGGAGAATGTCTCTTGCTTTGTCAAGTGCCATTGTTTCCCTATGTTCCTGTATCATTTTCTTTTAAATGGATTTTCTTTGCCATAGCACTCCAAACTGTTGAAGTTTATCACTGTCCAAAGTGGTAATATCCCAGTTTGGAACTTCTATCACTTCATCCAGTGTAACAGCCAGAATGTCCTTCTTCAAATTTTTCTTCTTCTTCTTATTTGGTTGTGTGGAAGACTGATGTACTACCATCTTTAAATTTTGATATTGGGCTCACTTTGTAGGTGAGGGTCGAGAAGATGAGGCATCCTTTTGTATCTGTTCTGAGTCCATCGGCTGGTTTGGTGAAGAAGTCTCCTCATTTTCCTTAGGTGTATCAATAGATGTATCTTCTTTAAGTTCTATTCCTTCATCCTACTTGACTCCTTCACTTTTATCTTTTTCTTCACCCTTTCTTAGTGTATCCTCTATTTTATTATCAGCTTCTTTGGTTTGTTCATTTGACACTTCTTGCTGATTGTTGGTTGCATCCTTCATTTCTATATCTGTATCCTTTTGAGTGTTGGATGCAACTTTGTTTTCATTCGTATCCATATCCTTGGGTATGTTATAATCTTTCTCAGATGATTTGTCCTAACTTGACTGAATATCAATATCATCTATTAATATATTCATGTTTGTAGGTGTATTAACTGTTGCAGTGTCAATAGTTGTATCATGTCCCTTGGTATTTCCCTTTGCAATATTTATGTCTTCATCTTTTTGAACTTCTGCTATAGCGTCTTGTCTTGTGGTGTCATTGACAATGTTGTCTAACCATGATTCATCATTTATATCATCAGTTAAGTTACCTTTATTGACAATTCTTCTTTGGTAACTTCTTCATCCTCTGAACTGATGTGAATTGGACTTGCTGGTACTTGATTATCTTCCCCTTCTTTTGGCCATTCTTCATCTATAATATCAATCTGTTTCTATCCAGTTATTTGCAGTTCTTCACTGTCTAACTCGGTTGTTGACTTATCTCTCTGATTTATGGTTTCCTTCTCATAACTACTCTTCTTAGCAAGATTGAGTATCTTGCTCCATGTATCATGGGTTTCTTGTTCTAGCTCTATAAGATTCTCTTCAAGAAATTTATAAGCTCTCATCTTGGGTGAGAAACTTTTCACATGTTTCTCCATGATTTCATTGATTTCTTCTCTTTTTGATTCGTGAGGCATAAGAGAAACAAGTACTCTTTCTCTTATCCTCTTCTCCTCATGGAGTGTAAAAGTGAATTGAGGAGATATTTTAATTAACAGTTCTTGTGGTACATCATGTATAGTGAATTGTAGTGGTATATAATAGTGTCTACACATTTTAGCAATAACCGCATCTTCAATCTTATTATGTTCTATAGAGTCCCATCTTAACCATTTCCTAATCTTAGGATGTCCAAGAGATGCTGCTTCAGAAATGTACTTACATATTTCATCAATGTCTTCAATGGGTGATGTAGCCTTTGCTATTTCCTTTGCTTTTTTTTAGTGTCAGGTTCATCCATAGCTGAGTCCTCTAAATCCTCATTTTTCTGAACAAATTTCCTCCTTTTGGTAGGTTCCCTAACTGGTTGTTTTGCCTTTGGTGTGTCAGGTTTTCTTTTATACACCTTTCCTTTTACCATGGGAGAAGGAGTTGCATCCTTTTCTGTTTGACTCCTTGTTCTTGACTTCTTAGGTGGAGGAGGAGATGGAGATTCAGACTTCTCTTCCTCTGATTCATTTTTCTCTATTGTATCACCGATGGGAAGATGGTCCTCGGTGAGTTCCTCCTTACCCTCTTGTTCCTCTTCACCTTCTCTTTCTTCTTCTCCTTCAGAAGATATATTCAAGTTCTTTTTCAAATTCTTTACCATTCTTTTTGATTGTTTTATAGCCTTCTTGACAACAAGATTAGTTTTAATCTTTTGTTTGGCCTCTTCATAGGTACCAAATCTTAGTTGCTTGTTGTCCACTAGTGCATTTAGTAGTGCCTTAATGCACTCATTGGCTAGTCCTACTTTGATTTCATATTCTAACTTTGAAAGCCATGATTTCCTTGCTACTACTACTTGGATGTATGTGAAATTAGTATCTACCATGAAACATATGTCTTCTCGGTGTTCCTCTCTCAAATTTTTAGGAATTCTTGTTATGGCTTGCAACATTTCCTTAATGGTTTTGAAATACTCATGCATAACATTATTAAAATCTGTTCCTAGTGATTCTATGAATTCACCTATCTGAATGGTTATGGGTCTGCTTGTGTCCCATACAAATTTTCCAATGGAAGGAAATTATTTTTCAAAGTAAAAGAATATGCACATTATGAGGGAACCAAACTTACAAGTGTTTATCCTTGAAGACCTTATTGTGCACATGTTCTCCTCTAGTTGATGTAACAGGATCTCTTCAAGATCCATCTTCTTTCCCTGTTTGATGATCTTGTATGTTGTGCTCATAGCTATACTTGATATGCTATTCATTCGGCTTACTTGGAAGATCTTATATCCAACAACACATGCTCCAAACTTCAGCTCTACATCGGTAATGGTGTTGACCTTCAGTGCTCTTTTATCTGATTTAGCACCAGTCAGTTTTTCCACTTCTACCAGAGATGGGTGCTTGTGAGCCTATGGTTTATCAGTTGTAGGATAACCTGTGATGGCATGAATAAGATCCTTTGTTATTGAATTTGGCTTATTTAGCCATAGAGTCTTGTTGTGAACTCTGCTAAGAACAATCTTTATCCATTATGTTTTGAAGACCTTGGGAAAATGCAGTGCATTTGTGAGTCCCTTTACTTCCAAATGTTTGTGCTCTTCTTTGAGCTTTCTAGCATCATCACATAGTGCCTTGTAGGCATTATCTAGGTCTAGATCTCCTATCTCTGAGATCTTATAGTAAATATAGGACCTTACGTCCTCTACCAGTAAAACCCTAGGTGAGATTTTGGAGAATGCTCCAGAATCGTCAGGTTGTGAAGCTATTTCAGGGTGTAGCTTGTATTTAGGTTTAGCACATGAGCCTCTACTGACAACCTTGAAGTATTTCTTCTTATCTTCCATTATTTTCTCAACTCTAGAATTCGATGCCATCTTGTTTGTAGAAATTTAGGGCTTTTCATAAATAAAATAGTGCGATCGATGAGTGTTATTACTTATGGATTCTCTGTGAATGCTTTTTGTCAAATTGATTTCTATTGGGATGCTTTCCAAATTGCTCTTAAATTGCTCTGTTCTGCTTGAAAATTGCAAGTGTAAAAATGAGTTTACCCATCGGGCTTTTATAACCTTTTTGCGCCCTAAGTTGTCATTAATACCTACCAACTCATCAGTTTATGAAGACAGATTTTGTCGGTAGAGACATTCATAACATCTTTGGTGTCTGTGCAAAGTGTTGAGGTTGCTAGCGGCTTTGGAGACTTCACCAATGGTTGTCGGTGAGGTTGCGAAGACAGCTTTTGTTGATTCAACGTTCACTAATATCCGTCGGTTTACACTTAGCTTGTGTAATGACTAATACATTTTGGTAAGTAGTGCTAACCTTTCTATGTGTTTTCACTGATGCAAAGTGTGCCCAATAACCGATGGTTTCTTTTCAATAGTTTATCAAATAACAATATATTGCACCTTTATTCATGCTAATATTACAATATGAACTATGTGTGATGGAACTAATGTATAATGTAACTTGTCATAATGTAGTTCCATATTTACTTGTGCAATTTAGTTGGATGTAGTGATGTCAATGAATCCATTGGATGAGGTGTCACCATTTGCATTGCTTGTTCCAGCACCTTCAGTTTTTGTGGTTCTTACCCACATCTTGTTTCTCATTCTCTTGATGTCATCAATGGAATTTTCATAGGGATGTGTACTTGTGTTTGTTAGTGGGTATTTGCAATATTTTATCACATGTCCAACCTTCTGACAATGCAGACATGCCATACCTAGATTGGTCCAACCTATTGACCTTCTGGTCCACTTTCTCATACAGTTGGTAGCAATATGACCATACCTTCCACATGTTGTGCAGTTTACCCATGTGTTATAGTCCCAAACATATGAGTTACCTACTCTTGTTGGTTTGTAGCTATTATCGATTACCTTTGGTGTCCATGCCTTCTTGTTCTTTTTCTAGCATTCCTTATGTGTATGCCCATTCATCTTGTAGGTAGGACAGTACTTGTCCATATAGGTTTTTCTCTTTGGGTTTGTCACTTTGGATCTGCACTCATGTGCCTTGTGTCCTTTCTTTTGACATTTGTAACAATTACCAATGAAATTAGATTGAGTTTGAGAAATACCTTTCATTTTGCTTCTGCAAATGTTTGAGGTGTGGCCTAGTTTTCCACAGTGATTGCATGACAAATTCTTGGATCTTGGGGTTGTGAAAGCATTCCTCTGATCTGGTTGATTAGAAGATTCACCATTCTCGTTGTACCCTAATCTTGTATAGTTGTTGACTCTTCTCTGTCCATCAAGAAAATCATCCATCCTTTTGTTGCTATCTTTAGCCTTTTTGATCAATTCATTGTGTTGATTCTGGACTTTGATTTCATCCTTCAATTTTTCATTCTCTTCTATTAGCTCACCAATGATCTGTAGTCTTTCAACGAGTTTTGTATTTAATCTGTTCTCTTCTTGACTCATAAGAATAATCTGGTTGGTAACCTCATGGTGATGCTTACTAAGTCTTTGAATCTCTGATTCTTTCTCTTGTATTTTCTCTGTAATTTTCCTCCTATCATCAATGGCTAGTGTTCTTTCATTTTCAGCCTTTCTTGCATCATTCATGACATCAATCATTTTTACCATTGATTTTTCTTGACTGATTTGCAACATCTTGATTTGATCTCTCAGGTGTAGATCGACCTCTTGTAGACTTGTAATTTATTCTACTGATGTGTCTGAAGCTTTGCTCGTTGATGATTCTACTATATCAAAGTAATCTTGTATTTCCAATTCTTTGTAGTCTTTCTCATTTAGCCTGGTTGCCATAATATTTCTTTCATCACAAAGTTTTCTCAGTTTGATTCTTGCCTCTTTATACTTATCATAGTTTATTTGCATATGCAATTGCTCATTCTCAATATTCTTGTCCAGCCTATACTTTTCCATTGCTCTGATCTTTTCTCTTAAGTCTTTAAGCTTTTCAAGAAAGAGACTTAGCTCTGATACCAATTATTGGAATTATATTGGAATGATATACTGAGAGGAGAGGGGTGAATCAGTACCTCTAAAACTTTTCTTGGTTAGCCCATTAACCCTTAATCATCAGTTTGTAAATTATCTTATCTAACTGTTAATCTTTATTTATGTGTATATAATCATATCATAAGTTCTTTAATATGTAACCATAAAAGAAACATTCATGAAAATAGATAACACATGACACAACATATGATATCGCAGAAAACTCTTGTTAGGAAGTGAAAACTGTGGTGAGGATTTTTGCCCACAAGACTTCACTATTTGTAGATAAGAAGGGGCAAGTTAAGGCTTACAATTGGTCACTTCTGATGACCTACCCTGTTAGGAGTATTATAGTGGATACCTATTAAGATCTACTTTGTTTGAAGCTTTAGCAACACTGTTAAGTTTGCAATCTGTTAAGAGATTTGTAAAGAATGGTTAAGTCCACCTTCTACAAAAGGATTTTAGATGTGATGCACTTGTTAGAATGCAACTACATAAGTCTTTTGTTTGATTATGTATGCAATCTCTAATTGCTGAAAACAGATCCAATAAAGCTTCTTATGTATGAGTAATCATCCTTACATGATTGAATAATACCTTTGTCTACTTGTTAGTTGCCTCTGTGTGTTCTTGACAACTGATATGATCTATTTCTTAACTTTGCATGAATTCTGCCTTCTGCTCCTTAGATGCTCTTTGTGGCTATCAACAATAATGAATTCATTACTCACAATTGATTTGAAAAACTATTTATACTAGATTGTAGCTCAATTCTTTATTCACGCTTCGCAAGTTAACTCTAGATCCAAGATTTACAACTTGGCCTTGATCTTTAGTTAGATATGTTTTAGATATGTTAGGATGCTTTAAAACATTTACATAAAGCTTGCTTGACCCTCAAATTATTATTTAAAAAAAATTAAAACTCTATAAGTAGAATTAAATTGCTTTATCTGACATGTGAAAACTCAGATCCAATTTTTGCAGGTTCTCTAACTGACTGTCGGTTCTGACAGTCGGTGTCATCGGTGTTCCTTTCTTGAACTGGTCGTCAGGTATGTCTTTTCTAACCTGCAGGTTTTGTTCTCAAAACTATGTCGTCGGTGATGATCTCAATGTTATGTTATTGACCCGTCGGTGATGTCCTGTTCACTTTGTCAGTGGTACACTTGTGAGTTTTTTTGGTCAATTTCATACTTAGCATTTTCTCGTGACCTTTGTGTTATGTCAGCTATGCTCGCTATCCACCGGTAATTCTTGTAGTCCTCCGGTATTGCTTGTACTGATGATCTCTGTCA
Source organism: Thuja plicata (assembly GCA_018584345.1). Lineage (NCBI taxonomy): Eukaryota > Viridiplantae > Streptophyta > Pinopsida > Cupressales > Cupressaceae > Thuja > Thuja plicata. Next base: position 2,286,608 of record MU224061.1, read on the forward strand.
ATGTTTTTTACTAAGTGTACTAATGGAAAAATTAATGTCATCACTTTGCTGATTCAAATCTCTCTTCTGGAATAAATACTTGATCCTCAATGATCGGATATTCTATTATAGTCCTCTATATTCTTTCCTCAATCAGAATCCCATCTTATTTTTCCTTCACTCTTCATATCACACTTCACATGCAATTCCCCATCACCCCTATCTTCCTCAATTCAATACAAACATGACGTTACATATATATGTTAAGCCTTGTCAAGTCGGCCTTGATATCCTTCCAAATAAATAATAAAACTCATGTCTGTCGGCTGCATATGACTGTTTATTCATAAAATATAATTGACTGTTAGTCGGCTGACACTAACTGTTTTGCTTGGTCAACATTAAAATCCATCAACTCCTGACCAAAACTGTAATGCCCAAGTGAACTCAGTTAGAAATAAAAATCACTTTGGTCATCTTCAATGCCCGAGAGAGCCCAGAAAACAATGACTGTGCTTGAATAGGATTAGACATTTGTGTAAACATCACTATACTTGTGTAAACATCAATGACAATACAAAATTGAATAATTGTCATCAACAATCTCCCGCTTTGGCATTGATGGCAACACAACATGTCATAATACAAAGAATTATAGAGAAGCAGACATAAGAATGAAATATTATTAATGTCCTTAGCTTCATTCTGATTCCCATCCAATTTTATTAATGTCTTTAGCTTCATTTTGATTCTCATCCAATACTCCCTCAATCACTAAAATACATATTTCTCCCTCTTACATTAATCTGTATCTTTGATAAATTTCTCCCTCTTTCATTAAACTCTCCATCAGTAATCTCTCCCTCTTTCAGTGATCAATATGACATATCGTAATCTCTCCCTCCCTCATGAATTATTATGAGATATAGTAATCTATCCCTCTTTGACAACCAATGACAAAGACACCAACTGACATATCCAATGAAATTGTAACGTACCTATCTATACTGATTCATATGTAATAAGCTCTAAATATCTGCATCAACATGTTTTAGTGATTTTCAGTTAGGGAAATTACCCCTAGCTTTTGTCTAAGATATAAAAATGCATCCTTAGGTAGCAGTTTTGTGAATATGTCTGCAATTATTTCTTGGGTATTCACATATTCCAATCTTACTTTTTTTGTTCTGAACCAATTCCCTCAAGAAATGATACTTTATTGCAATATGGTTAGTCTTGGTATGCATCACAGGGTTCTTTGAAATGTTAATTTTATTGGTGTTGTCACAATAAATAATGATTGGTTATGTGATTTCCACCTTGATACCTGTCAATAATTGTTTGAATCATATGATGTTTGAACAATTTAATACTACACCGACATATTATTCTTCTGCTATAGATTGAGAAATGCAGTTATATTTCTTGCTTTTCGAGGAGACTAACCTCTTTCCAAGAAATAGTGCTCCACCACTTGTGCTCTTTCTGTCATCAACACTTCCTGCCCAATCAACATCAGTAAAATTATTCAAATCAAAGTTTCCTCCTTTCTTATACCATAATCTATAATCTTTAGTATCATTAAGGTATCTCAGAATTCTTTTGATAGTCATCAAATCTTTCTCTCTAGGATTAGCTGAAAACCTTGCAACAATACTGACTGCTAATGCAATATCAAGTCTAGTGTGAACAACATATTAAAGTTTTTCAATCATGGATCTGTATGTAGTCTGATTTATCTCCTTTGAATCATCATCCTTAGATAGCTTATGTCCAATAGGCATAGGTTTTCTTACTGGTCTAGAGTGTCCCATCCCAAATTTCTTCAGTATCTCTTTTATGTACATAGACTGAGTAATGTAGATAAGATCCTTCATCTGATAAACTTGTAAGCCAACAAGGAATTTGATTTCACCGAACATAGATATATCAAATTCCTTACTCATATCTTTTGAGAATGCTCTGCATAAGTCATCATTATTTGAAAGATTTTTACAATGTACACAATTTTTATTTGATGTCAAACCTTAACTGGTGAGACTATTGCTGCATGTTTGAGTACCTTATCTATTGATTGATGAAGATTTCAAAATAATGGGACAACAAGAAGACCAAGGAAATGGTTGAGTTATGAGTATACACCAGGGTACTTGATCATTTGGCACTTTGGAAAAGTGATACGTTGTTTATCTATCACTAATAGTTCAATGGAAGGTCGATGCCGAGAAAAGTGAAAGGTGGTTCCGAGCAAAGAAAATATGATGTCGAGCACCAATGAAATGCTGAGGGAGACAAAGAAAGCCAAGCAACATTATTTGAGATCTATGGCAGACATAGTTGATTTTATTGGGATATGCATTGTTAATTAATATTGGTTCAGATTCATTTAATGCATGGGAAACTGTCATTAGCACATGGATTCAATGTTTAATTAATGATTGTATTGGAGAAGTAAATTAAATGTAATGATGGAAAGATCCGTTCGATCTGACCTAACCTAAGATCTACGATCTTGATTAAACAGAAAAAGATTTATCTGACCTAGATGAAGAGGTATAATATAACCTACTGTGGTTATTGTTATTATATCCAAGTAAGGAGAAGTGGAATGTAAAGTATTGCATGGTTAATTGACTGATTGGTAAAGACCTAGCAGAGAAGGTTGAGCAGAGAAGTGAAGTGATTGCTTGATAGATTTCCAAGAAGATCTAAAGTTTGAGATGAAAATGCAGGCCACTCAGTGAATTAACATTAGAGCTGAAATTGGATCTGGATTTGCAAAGTAAGTTGTATGTATCAAATCACACCCGCTGATTACTTTCTAACCATTGTATCAGTTCAAATCCTTTAACCAGGTTGACCTAACAGTCATTGTATAAATACTTTGAACAAGGTGACATTCAAATTGGAATGTTCTAAGTCCTCTAACAAGACCACTCCTGACAGGGTGATTAAATCCTTTAACCAGGGCACATTTGATAGTGTGTTTTGTAACCTTTAACAGGGTAGGCTCCTAACAGGGCATCACTTCAAAAGAGTGAAATTTTGGTAGCATGTTTCTGGTGGTTTTTTCCATATTGGGTTTCCACATTAAAACATGGTGTCAAAATGTGTGAATGTTATTGTTGTGTTTTACTGTTAAGTTTCTGCAAGCTTATTTCATCAGTATAGTAAACTGTACACTTTTTTTGTTTATTGTTGCTGAGAAGATCTGAGTTGTTGAAGTTGGTTTAAATTTTTTATGGGCACATTTGGACCTGAGGATAAATGATTCACCCACCCTCTTAGTTATTTTGAATTCATCCAAACAATTGGTATCAGAGCTAAGTTCTCTTGAATAAGTTTGAAGGTACTTGGAGATAAAGATCAAGATGTATAAAAGGGATGGACCGAATATTAAAAAGGAAAAATTTCCTGCATGGAAAAGTTTGATGAAACTTCACTTGGGTGGTATTGCTGATTCTTCTAAATGACATATTGAAGCAGAGTATGTAGCCCCTACTGGAGTTCTGAATGTTGAACAATTAAGAGAAAAGCATGAACATAATCAATCAATGCTAGAACTTGCATCATCTCTGAAATATTATGAATTTGAGGACATCAAGGATTGTACAAGTGCAAAGTAGATGTGGGATTCCCTTGTAACCATTTATGGAGGTGATACGAATGTACTAAGAGTGAAATCTGAAAGCTTGAGAGGTAAGTTTGATGATTTAAAAATGCAAGAAGGAGAAAATATAGTGCAATATTATGATAGGATAAAGGAAGTTGTAAATGCTATTAGAGGAGCT
>MU224061.1:2290427-2327079 GCA_018584345.1 Thuja plicata
TATAGTGCAATATTATGATAGGATAAAGGAAGTTGTAAATGCTATTAGAGGAGCTAAGGGAACCATTGATGATGACACTATCATGAGAAAGGTACTAAGAACACTTCTTCCTATTTATGCTATTAGATTATCTACAATTCAATAACTGAGATGTACTCCTAATAACAATTTGACTCTAGAAAGTCTAGTAGGCAGACTTACTGCATTTGAGATGTCAAATTTTGACAACTATACTCCACAAGCTGTTGAATCTGCATTCAAGTCACAGATGGTCATCATCAAATCAAGGAAAGGAAATAAATGTGTGGATAGTGATAGTGACACCTCAAATGATGATCTAGAAGAGCTCGAGGCACTTATGGCAAGGAGACAAGCTAGAGTAAAAGGAAAATTCAAAGGTAAAATTCCTATTATTTATTTTTCTTGTAACAAAGTTGGTCATATTGCTACTAGATGTCCTGACAAGAATGAGAAAGATGAAAGAAGAGACAACAAGTACAAAGATAGAAAGGATGACTGATAGTATAGAAAGTACAAGGATTACAAAGACAAAGGTAAGAAATCTTGTTATATAGCTGAAGAAGCTTCTGACAGTGAATCTAATAAATCTGATGAAAATGATATAGAAGTTGTGTATGTTGCAACGAAATATGATTCTGATGATGATGAGAAAACTGCACTAATTTCTTATATGAGTAAAGGTGATCATTGGATTATTGACAATGATTGTTCACATCACATGACTGGTGATAAGGAAAAAATTTGAAACCTTAGATCGATGTAAAGGTGGATATGTTAAGTTCGGTAATGATACACCTTGTAGAGTTAAAGAGAAAGGATCAATTCAATTGACTAACAAGATTAGATGTGATGATGTATACTAAGTTGATGATCTTAAGTATAATTTGTTAAGTGTTTCAAAGCTAAACACTTCTAGTTACAGAGTTGAATTCCATCACAACAAAGCAAACATCTATGATGGCAATGGAGAATTAGTTGGAGGTGGTGAGAAAAATAAAGGTAACTTTGATGTAGGAGCATCCTAGGATTCTTGGTAATCATGCGTCAACCAAAAATATGTGTTTACTTTGAAGTTTGGTAGCTTGGAGGAGTTCTCTATGATTTTTTTTGTTTCTTGTCTATCGGGTTCTATCTTTACCGATGGCTCTCGGTGACCTCCTTGCCCGATGAGCTTGCTGTTATCGGTGATGCTTTGCCCGATGTGTGTTTTCCTGATCTGGACAACTTCTACACTTAATTTCCGTTGCTGAATTAATGTGGGGTCTCTCATTGGAATTTGTGTGGACCTAATCTGGCTCTCACCTTTGTATTTGAGTGCCAACTACTTTGTTGGATTCTGATATATATTCTTTTTTATGTTCTTTGTTTAGGTATCAAGCCTTAGAGAAAGAAGGCAAAAGTTGAGATATTGAAGGTCTAAGATCTCTATAGTAAGAAGATCATTTGTAATACATTCTGATGTATATTGGCAGTAAGTAGGAAGGCCTTACAGCCCGACATGTCTCATGTAATATAATGGAATTACTAGAATAATATAAAGTTGTTGATATATCTCTGTTGTATTGTTGTTCCGCTGTGTATTCTGATGTGGTTGCAAGCTTGGACAGTCCATTCGTGGATCCTCCATCCTTGACTACATCAGGTGGTATCAGAGCTGGTTCACTTCTTTTGGTTGATTTGGTTCATTGATTATGGTTTTCAAAGATCTAGAGAGATGCCCTGAGAAGATTGGACCCTAGGGCAAATGCAGATATTTCCAAGGATGTGGAAGCGAGGATAACAGAAAGTTTTAGATCTGAGATGGTGACAATGAGAAATGAAATCATAGAAGGTATCTGAAACATTGGATTATAGAGAGGCCCTAGAACAGATGATGGTTATGAGGAAGCTGCTGAAGATTTTGAAGCTACCAGATCTTGGGGAGATGACAGAACTGATCGGGTGGCGAGATCTGGAGGAGGCAGCCATGGTCAGTTGTAGAGATCTGAAGCTTGACTAATTAAAAATTATTGAATGGAGGTGTCCAATTTCTTAGGTAAATTGAAGCCCAAGGATCTGATTGTTTGGGTGGGTGAGTTGGAGGACATTAAGATGGAAGACATTGAAGATCTTCTTAGGGTAAAATTGGCACAAACTAAGTTGAAAGTGCATGTTGCTCTTTGGTGGAAGGAACTATAGAGGGATCGAGAAGAAGAAGGTGAGATGAAGATCAATCGGTGGAGGTTGATGGTGGCTAAGATAAAGGCTAAATTCATTCCAGCTGACTATGAACTTGAATTTTTCAAGAAGTTACAAAACCTAAAAGAGAAGGAGATGACTGTGGAAGATTATGCTGAGGAATTCTAGAATTTGACAATTTGGTCGGGACATAGAGAGCTTTCTAAAGAAAAGGTGGTGAGGTATGTTAATGGTATCAGATTCAATATCCAAGATGAGATTGGCATGTTGAATATTGACTCCATGGAGGATGCTTATCAGTATGCAATGAAGGCAGAAGATAAGTTGAAGAGAAGACATTATAGTAATTCCTGAGGGAAAGAGAAGCATGAAAAGTCAGTAAAAGATAAACCAAAAATAGAGGAAGAACCAAAACCTATTGAGCCAAGGAGAAGAATAGGTAGAGGTGTATTCAGAGGTACTTTTTATAACTATGGAGAAGAAGGGCATCGATAGTATGAATGTTCTCATGTAAACAAGAAGACTGGTAACCCCCAAAATGCTCTGGTGACTGAAGCTTCTGAGAATGAACCTGAGATGGAGAATGTGAATCTTTTGCTTAGGAAGAATTTTTTGTCCTCGAAGCAAGTTGATTCTTGTAAGAGAAGAAACTTGTTCAGAACCAGATGTAAATGCAAGGATGAGGTATGTAATGTCATAATTGATGGTGGCAGTTCTGAGAACTTTGTTTCAGAAGAGATGGTTAGTAAGTTAAATTTAGAAAGAAGAAAACATCCTAATCCTTATCAGATTAGTTGGATTCAATATGTGTCTAAGGTGAGGGTTGCAGAGCAATGCCTTGTTAAATTTAATATTGGATCTTATTACGATGAGATACTATGTGATGTGTTACCTATGGTTGCTTGTCATCTATTTCTCGGTAGACCTTGGCAGTATGACATACATGTTATGTTTGATGGTCATGGAAATACCTATGTTGTAAAAAAAGGGACAGTCAGACATAAGTTGATACCTTTGCAAGAAAAAGGGGCTACAAGATGTGGAGTCATCAGATATTGTCTGAATGATAGTGACAAATATGAAAAAGGGAGAATTAAGGAACCTATAGGTGAAAGGAAGAAAGATTTGAAAGAGAAAGAGAATGTTAACTCTAAGGAGTTTGCAGAAATGAAGAAACAGATAAACTTTTTGGTTGGGATTGTACAATAGATGTTGACACTAATGACATAGAAAGATGCAGATGATGCTGAATTGAGAAGGCAGTCAGAGAAGAAGGTGGCTCATCAAAATACTGATGGTACCTTGGCTAATTGATGTATACTACTGTCAGTTGCAGACATAAAACATGAGAGAAGCATAGAAAGTGTGAAATTGTTAAAAGAGGCAATGGGCAGAATGAAGAAAGCATGGAATGAAGGAGAATAAGAGGTATGGGTTAAGAACAAGTATGGAGTACCTATTCTAATTCCCTTGAGATTTTCATGATTTCCTTTATGGTAACATCTTCTTTACCTATGGTGTCTGATGCAGAAGCATCCTAGGATTCTTGGTAATCCTGTGTCAACCAAAAATATGTGTTTACTTTGAAGTTTGGTAGCTTGGAGGATTTCTTTGTGATGTGTTTTGTTTCATGTCTATCGGGTTCTGTCTTTACCGATGGGTCTGGGTGACCTCATTTCCTGACGAGCTTGCTATTATCGGTGATGCTTTTCCCAACGTGTGTTTTCCTGATCTGGCCGACTTCTACCCTTAATTTTTGTGGCTGAATTAATGTGGGTTCTCTCATTAGGATCTATGTGGACCTAAATTTGGGTCTTACCTTTGTATTTGAGCACTGACTACTTTGTTGGATTCTGATATATATTCTTTTGTATGTTCTTAGTTTAGGTATCAAGCCTTAGAGAAAGAAAGAAAGTGTTGAGATATTGAATGCCTGAGATCTCTTTAGTAGGAAGATCATTTGTAATACATTCTTATGTATATTGGCCATAACCGGGAAGGCCTTACAGCCTTGCATGTTGCATGTAATGTAATGGAATCACTGGAATAATATAAATTTGTTGATATATCTCTGTTGTGTTGTTGTTCCGCTATGTATTGTGATGTGGCTGCAAGCTTGGACAGTCCATTCATGGATCCTCCATTCTTGACTGCGTCAAACTTGTTCTATCTGGATTTAACTGAAGAGAAATGCTTATTTGCACACAATATAATGATGTTTGGTTACGACATAAGAGGCTATGTCATGTTAACTTTGATAACATGGTAAGCATAAGTAAATTGAAAAAGGTTAGAGGACTTCCTAAGTTAAAGAAACCTGAGAATGCAATGTGTAAGCAATGTCAATTAGGCAAACTGACAAAATCTAGTTTTAAGAGCAAAACTCATACTTCTGAGAATATTTTGGAATTGGTTCATACTGACCTTTGTGGACATATTGGTGAGAAAATTTACTATGGAGACAAATATTTTATTCTATTTGTAGATGACTACTCTAGGATGGTGACTGTTATGTTTCTCAAAGAAAAATATGATGCATTTTAGTTATTTAAGTGGTACTTGGAAAAACTTGAAAAGGAAACAGGAAAGAGTCACAAATTTCTGAGATCTGACAGAGGAGGTGAGTTCATTTCTAATGAGTTTAACAGGTTCTGCAATGACTGAGGGATAAAAAGATAGAGGTCAACACCTAGGACACCACCACAGAATGGTATAGCTGAAAGAAGAAATCTATCTATCATGGATTGTGCCAGAACATTAGTGATGGAGAAAAATGTTGTACATAAATATTGGAGAGAAGCTATAAGTACATCTGTTTATACCTTGAACAGAGTACAAGTCAAGAAAGGTAAAAATTCTACACCTTATGAGCTATGGTATGGACATGCACCTACTGTAAGTTATTTTAAAGTCTTTGGGAGTAGATGTTTTATACAGAAGGATAATAGAAATGGTAAACTTGATGCTAAAGGAGAAGAAGGCATATTTATTGGATATTCTACTAAGAGTAAGGCATACAAATGTTTGAACACTAAAAAAATTATGCAAAGTGCAAATATTAGAATTGATGAATATGCAAAAAGAAATGAAGCTGAAAGCATGATTTAGCCTGAAAGTTATAGATCATTCACCTATCCTAAAGAAGAGGATTCTAACAAAACTGAAAATGAAGTTGTCGAGAAATAGTCTGCACCTGCCAAGACACAGAACGAAATTGTCGAGCAATAGGAGGTGACTGGTGAGCTATCTGAAGGAGATGCCGAGTCACAGTTTCACCCTGAACTGAACTTGAATGATCAAACTGAAGCTAAAAAAGAGCCTACTTTGGAAAAATATGTAAGAAGGCACCATAAACCTAATCAAATCATAGGAGCAAAGGATTTTGCAGTTATGACAAGAGGCAAATTAAGAGAAGACACATGTTTTCTATGTGATTTTGAACCTAAGACAGTAAAAAATACTTTGGACAATGAAGACTGGATTCAAGCCATGAATGAAGAGATAGACCAGATTGAAAAGAACAAGACATGGACACTAGTACCGAGACCTAACAACAAAAATGTAATTGGTACAAAGTGGGTATTTAGAAACAAGTTTAATGATAATGGAGATGTGACAAGGAATAAAGCAAGATTGGTATGCAAAGGTTATGCACAAGAGGAAGGAATTGACTATGGAGAGACATTCACCCCAGTTGCAATATTGGAGGGTGTTTGAACTCTACTTACATATGCAACCTACAAAGGATTTAAAGTCTATCAAATGGATGTGAAGTCAACATTTCTAAATGGGATATTAGAAGAGGAAGTATATATTAAACAAGCTGGTGGATTTGTTGACCCAAGTAAGAGGAACATGGTTTGCAGACTACACAATGCATTATATGGACTGAAACAAGCACCCAGAGCATGGTATTAAAGATTGTACAATTATCTAATTAAGATTGGATTTGCAAGAAAAAATGACAACACCAATCTGTATTTGAAAATAGAGCCAGGTAAAGGAATTTTATTGGCTGAAATTTTTGTTGAAGACATCATATTTAGTGGACAAGATATGATATGTAAAGCATTTTCAAAAGAGATGCAAATTGAATTTGAAATGTCTATGTTTGGTGAGATAAAATTCTTTGTTGGATTACAAATACATCAAATTAAGAATGGTATCTATATTACTTAATCAAAATATATCAAGGAGATATTGAAAAATTTTGGTATGGAAGATTCAAAACCAGTGAGTACACCCATGGCTATTGGACATAAGTTGACAAAGAATGATGATACAAAAGAGGTAAATCAAACACTGTATAGATCAATGATTGGTAAGATACAATATGTTGTACTTAGTAGACCTGATATTGCATTAGCAGTTGGAATTGTTTCTAGATTTTCTGCTAATCCAAAAGAGACACATATGATGGTAGTGAAAAGAATTATCAGATATTTGAATAGTACAAAAGACTATGGCCTATATTACAAAAGGAATGACAAGTTTGAATTCAGAGTCTATACTGATTCTAACTGGGATGGTAATGTTGATGATAGAAAAAGCACCACAAGAGGAGCATTTCTTTTGGGGAAAAGATTAGTTTCCTAGACAAGCAAGAAACAAAATTGCACCTCACAATCTACAGTTGAAGCCGAGTATGTGTCAGCAGTAGTTAATTGTTCAAACATTGTGTGGTTGAAGATACTACTAAAAGGTATGAAGGAGGAGATCACAGAACCAGTTGTCATATATTGTGATAACGTGAGTGCCCTTAATATTTCTAAAAATCCTATAATGCTCTCTAAGACAAAAAATATAGCTATCAAGTATCATTACTTGAGGAAGCTAGTTCAAAAGAAGGAAGTGAGACTCCAAAATATGTGAAGACTAAGGAACAGTTGGTAGACATATTTACAAAAGCATTACCCAAGGATGCTCATGAGTATCTAAGAGGTAAGTTGGGGGTAATTCCCCTAGCAGAGGCTAACTAGTGTTGAATGGTACCGTTGCATCAAATGTTTTAATCAGAACACTTGACACATTGATGCACAATAAGTCACATTTTCAGGCTACTGCCTAAAAACTGTGAAGTAGAAGACAAGAATAGAAAAAGAAGATCATTCATACACATAGATGACAAGAACAACATGATACAAATATTAGAATAGAAGAATCTGCATAATGAAGATGTCAACATCTTTGGCATTGTTGTCAAAGAAGGAGATTATTGCTAAAACAAAAGATACAAGGGAGTTAAACAATAGATATAAGGGAGATATTACTGAAAGCGGGAGCTGAACAGTAACAAAAAACATTTCAGTGTGATTATAGACATAGAGGGAGTCAGAATGAAGCTAAATAAAGTAATGAAGATTTGTTCATATCAAGAACGCAGGCACTTTTTGGATAGTATGGTAACTTTGGTTGGAAATTATTGTTTTACAGTTTAGTGTTGCCATCAATGCCAAAGAGGGAGATTCTTGGAAAGATTGCTACAATGCAGACAATTTTTATATTTTCATTGATGTCAAACCTTAACTGGTGAGAATATTGCTGCATGTTTGAGTACCTTATCTATTGATTAATGAATATTTGAAAAGAATGGGGAAACAAGAAGACCAAGGAAATGGTTGAGTTATGAGTATACACTAGGGTACTTTATCATTTGGCACTTTGGAAAAGTGATACATTGTTTATCTATCACTGACAGTTCACTGGAAGCTCGATGCTAAGAAAAGCAAAGTCAATTTCGAGAAAAGTTAAAGGTGATGCCAAGCAAAGAAGAGATGATGTCGAGTGCTAGTGAAATGCCGATGGAGACAAAGAAAGATGAGCAACAGTATTTTGTTAATTGATGAGATTTGAGATCTATGGCCGACATAGTTGATTTTATTGGGATATGCATTGTTAAATAAGATTGGTCCACATTCATTTAATGCATGGGAAACTGTTATTAGCGCATGGATTCAGTGCTTAATTAATGACTGTATTGGAGAAGTAAATTAAATGTAATGATGGAAAGATCTGTTGGATCTGACCTAACCTAAGATCTACGATCTTGATTAAGTGGCAAAAGATTTATCTAACCTAGATGAAGAGGTATAATATAACCTACTGTGGTTATTGTTATTGTATCCAAGTAAGGAGAAGTGGAATGCAAAGTATTGCATGGTTAATTCACCGATTGGTAAAGACCTAGCAGAGAAGACTGAGCAGAGAAGAAAAGTTAATGCTTAATGGATTTCCAATCAGATCTTAAGTTTGAGATGAAAATGGAGGCCACTCAGTGAATTAACATTAGAACTAAAATTGGATCTGGATTTGCAAAGTAAGTTGTATGTAGCAGATCACACCTGCTGATTACTTTCTAACCATTGTATCAGTTCAAATCCTTTAACCAGGTTGATCTAACAGTCATTGTATAAATCCTTTGAATAAGGTGACATTCAGATTCGAATGTTCTAATTCCTCTAACATGGCCACTCCTAACAGGGTGATTAAATCCTTTAAGAAGGTCACATTTGACAGTGTATTTTGTAACCTTTAACAAGGTAGGCTCCTAATAGGGCATCACTTCAGATGAGTGAAATTTTGGTAGCATGTTACTGGTGATTTTTCCCATATTGAGTTTCCATGTTAAATCATGGTTTCAAAATGTGTGAATGTTATTGTTGTGTTTTACTGTTAAGTTTCTGCAAGCTTGTTTCATTAGTACAATAAACTACACACTTTTGTTGTTTATTGTTGTCGAGCAGATCTGAGTTGTTGAAGTTGGTTTAAAGTTTTTATGGGAACATCTAGACCTGAGGATAACGGATTCACCCCCNCCTGAGGATAACGGATTCCCCCCCCCCCCCCCCACCCTCTTAGTTATTCTGAATTCATCCTAACAATCATATCCACTATACAATGTGTCATCAAAAAATATTTTTTCTAATAGTATCTTGTTCTAACGTCCTTTTTTGATGTACCAGCTACTATTTTCATTAGTTGTCTGAAATCCAATACTTATCAAGTAACCATGAAGTCCTTCATACCAGACTCTCAGAGCTTGCTTCATTCCATACAATGCTTTGTGTAGTTTGCAAACCATATTCCTTTTGTTAGGTTCTACAAAACCTTCAAGTTGCTCGATGTAGACTTCCTCTTCAAGAATTTCATTGAAGAATGTTGATTTTACATCCATTTGATATACCTTGAATCCTTTATGTGTAGCATATGCCAGAAGAGTTCCGACTCCTTCAATTCTTGCAATAGGAGAAAAATTTACTCCATAATCAATACCCTCTTCTTGATCATATCCTATACATACTAGTCTATCTTTGTTTCTGGAAACTTCAGCTTTCTCATTCATCTTGTTTTTGAAAACCCACTTAGTACCAGTCAGATTCTTTCCTTTTGGTCTAGGTACAAGAGTCTGAGTTTTATTCTTTTCTATCTGCTCAATTTCTTCATTCATTGCTTCAATCTAGTTTTCGTCATTCAATGCATCTTTAATAGTTCTAGGTTCAATTTCACTAAGTAAACATGTGCCTTCTAACATATTTTGCAAGTACAAGATCCTTCCTCTTTGATTATGGGCTAGGTCCACTATGTTCACAATGCTCAAATATTATCTCTTGTTCTTCTATCTGATACTTGGGTTCCACTATCTGAGACTCAGGTGTATCTGTTTGTGACTCATGTATATCTATCTGTGACTTGTGTGCCTTTGTTTGTGACTTGGTTTCTTCAGCCTGACACTCAGTTCCTTCTGTTTGTGACTCGGTTTCTTCAGTTAGCATCACTGGTTGCACAGGTTGCAACAAGGTTTATGCTGATGAATTCAATGGTTGACATGCTTTTTTTTCCAATCACCATTGCATGTGTCTTAGGTATAGTATCAAGTTCCTAATACACAAATTTTTTGTAGTCTTCAGGCTCTTTACTACTTTGTTATTGATTTATCTATGCAAACTCATTGACCTTTACATGCACACTTTCTATGAATTTATGAGTTGTAAAATTTAAACATTGATATGATTTTTTGTTGCTGGAGTAACCTAGGAATATACCTTCATCACCTTTTACATTAAATTTTCCATTTCTTTTTTCCTTCAAGATGTAGCATGTACTTCCAAATACTTTGAAATAACAAACATTACGTTTATTGCCATACCATAATTCAAAAGTTTTCTTCTCAGTACCTTTCTTTAGTTAAACTCAGATCAAGGTGTGAATTGCACTGCTAATGACTTACTTCCAGTATTTGGTAGCAACATCCTTCTCTATCATCAAGGTTCTTGCACAATCCATAATGGATATGTTCCTTTTTTCTTCTATACCATTTTGTTGTGGTGTACCTGGGGCAGATACCTATATTTTGATTCCTCTTTCATTGTAGAAGTCATTGAATTCATTAGAAATGAACTCTCCTCCTCTGTCAGATCTTAAGCATTTAAGTTTCTTTCCTATTTCTTTTTCAACTTTGGCAAAGTACCATTTGAACTTCTGAAAGGCTTCTAATTTTTCTTTGAGAAACATAACAGTCATCATTCTGGAATGATCATCAACAATTAGAATGAAGTACTTCTCACCTATGTAAATTGTTGTTTCAATTGGTCCACATAAGTCAGTATGCACCAATTCCAAGACTTCTTCTGTATTGTAATTCTTGCTCTTGAAGCTAGTTTTGCCCATCTTCCCTATTTGATATTGTTTGCATATTACTAGTTCAAGTTTCTTCAGAACATGAGTACATCTTACTCTTTTGTTCTTACTTATGTTGATCAAGTTGTTAAAGTTCACATGACACAACCTTTTATGCCATAACCAGATTTCTACTACTTGTGCAATAAAACATGAACTTTCATTGAGATCAAGATAAAATAGATTACCTTTTGTTTGCCTACCAATTCCAACTAGGTTTTCTCTACCATCCAAGAGCTTGGCCTTATCATTCATGAATTCTACCTTGAAACCAATGTTATTCAGTTGTGCCACACTTAGTAGATTATGCCATAGTCCTTCAACCCAATAAGCATTATCACATTTGATTCCTTCAGTAAGAGAAATACAACCTATACCTTTTACATAACAAGGTTCATCATTCCCAAAACTAACACTTCCACCATCATAGTATTCAAGATGTTCAAATTTGGTTTTATCACCAGTCATGGGGTGAGAACAACCACTATCAATTACCCAGGTGTCATTCTTGCTAATATGAGAATATAGTGTTGTCTTTTCATTGTCTTCACTATCTAACTCATCCTTAATATAAATGTAAACCATATCATCTTCATCTTCATCACTATTAGAATATTTAGCACTATAAAAAGATTTTTTTACCTTTGTCTTTGTATCTTTTATAGCTTTTGTAATCTTTCTTGCCTTTATACTTGTTGAAATTTTTCTCACCTTTGTCTTCCTTGTTCGGACATTTAGTAGCAATGTGACCAACCTCATCACATGAAAAGCAAATAAATGGTATTCTTCCTTTGTATTTTCCTTTTCCTTTTGCATCTCTCCTTGCAAGTAATGCTTCTATGATTTCCAGATCCTCATCACTATCACTATCAATCTATTTTCCTTTCATCTTTCCAAGGTTTAATTTATCTTTGAATGCTGACTCAAGATTGCTAGGATTAGGAGAATAATTGTCAAAGTTATCCAACTCAAAAGCTGATAATCTTCCAATCAATCCATCTACAGTTATGTCATTATTGCATCTCATCTCTTGCATAGATGAAACTCTAATTGCATAGATAGGAAGTAAAGTTCTTAATTCCTGGTTGACTATTGTTTTATCTTCAATTGTTCCACCAGCAGCTCTGATTGCGCTAACACTTTTCTTGATTCTTTCACTATATTTTGTAATGTTTTTTTCCTAATTTCATTTTCATCATATCAAATTAACCTCTAAGACTTTCTGCTTTGTCTATCTTTACATTTGCATCTCCTCCATAGATATCATGTAGTTTGTTCCACATATCAAAGGCAGTAGGGCAGTCCTTGAATTGATCAAATTTAGAATAGTTGAGTGTAGAAGATATATCAATTATCATTATGTTGTGATACTTCATTTCCACCATCTGATCCATAGACATAGGTCTCGATGGTTCCCCATACTTGTGATCCAGGAATTTTAAACCAGTATCTCCAATAGTAGATAGATGCAGCCTCATCAGATCTTCTCATGCAGTGAAGTTTTCGTTGTTGAGATTAGGGATCTCCCTTCTATAAGACATCTTTGATCTTTAGCTTAGGCCTTTAAACCTTCCTTGTAAGCACTTGGAGATCTTATAAAAATTATTATAAATAAGCTGAGTAACTAAGAGGGGAGGGGTGAATAATTTACCACAAAAATAAATCCAAGTCCCCTAGATGTCATAAAAAAATTTAACATTGTTGCTCATTTATCATAGATATTTCATTATCACTCGGTTAACATAGCAAATCTTAAGATATTAAACGTGATTATCTTTAGTAATCAATTATAGAAACATAAACCATAAAGAAAATGAAATGTACATAGATAACACCAAGATTTTACATGGAAACCCAATATGGGAAAAACCACCAGTAGCAACTAGTCACTATTTTTGGCTATTCTAAAGTGAGCCTTGTTAGGAGCCAACCCTGTTAAAGGTTACAATAACACATTGTTAGGTGTGACCTAGTTAGAGGATTTAATTACCCTATAAGGAGTGGCCTTGTGAAAGGTCTTCAAACACTTCAATGTAGAAATGTCACCTTGTGAGAGGATTTATAAAAGACTGTTAAGTTTACTATGTTAAGAGATTTTGATCACTGCTACAATTGTTAGAGAGTAATAATGGATTAACGTGTTTTGATAAGAAACTCTCTTTGCCGATTCAGATATCTATTCTGGATTAAATACTTGATCTGCACTGATTGGATATTCTATTGCAGTCCCTTGTATTCTGACCTCAATCAGAATCTCATCTAATTTTCCCTTCACTCCTCATATCACAGTTCACCTGCAATTCCACATCACCACTATCTCCCTCAATTCCATCCAAACTTGACCTTACATATATATGTTAAGCCTTGTCAATTCGGCCTTGATATCCTTCAAAATAAATAATAAAACTCATGTCGGTCAGCTGCATATGACTATTTATTCATAAAATATAATCCACTATTAGTGGGCTGACACTAACTATTTTTCTCGGTCAACATTGAAATCCTTTAATGCTCGACCAACACTCTAATGCCTGAGTGAACTCGGTTAGAACTAAAAATCACTTTGGTCATCTTGAATTCCCGGGAGAGCTCGACAAACACTGACTGTGCTCAGATAGGATTAGACATTTGTGGAAACATCACTATACTTGTGTAAACATCAATGACAATACACAATTGACTAACTGTCATCAATAGATCTATCTTTTCATTGTCAATGGCTTTCTCTAGCTTGTATATTTCCATTGCCTCTAATCTTTGCTCAAGTTGTTAAAATTATGTTAAGAGAACCTTTAGCTCTGATACCAACTGTTGGAAATATGTTGAGTCAAGGTGACTAAAAGCGGGGGGGGGGGGGGGAATCAGGAACCAATAAAANCTCTGATACCAACTGTTGGAAATATGTTGAGTCAAGGTGACTAAAAGCGGGGGGGGGGGTGTGAATCAGGAACCAATAAAACTTAATCCTTTTAATCCATTTTTAGATTATCTAATCTAATTGCATGCATGATATGAAAAGCAATAAAACATCCACAATATTTGGTTACCCAAAAACCTTCCAAATAGAAATTAAAACTAGGGTGGGCATGGTACCCACAAGATTTATTATTGCAGTATAAATTTAGCCTGTTAAAGCTTACAATTGACCACTTCTGATGGCTTTCCCTGTCAGGAGCAATAGAGACTGTTAGGTCCACCTTGTGAAAGGATTTAGTACAATATAATGAAGTAATGCAACTTTGTTAGGATATGTGTAAAGAACTGTTAGGTCCACCTAGTTAGAGGATTTTGTTGATGCACCTGTTAGGATGAACTAGTAGATGATCTTCAATGCAAATCTGAATTGTTGAATAAGATCCAATGATATAAAAACTAATCACCTGACTGTGATGAATAAGTCTCTGCTACTCCTTAGACTGTTGTAGCCTCTTAAACAATCTGCCACTTCATATTCGCATATACATTTCTACATAAATTTTTCAGTCTTATTTGGATAAACACACTAATTTACATTTATACCTTATCCAGATCAAATACTTCTGTAAGTCTCTTCTATGTGATAAATTAATATCAAACAATATAAGCTAAGTCGACCCAAAACTATTACTCGGGTCCAGTGATCTACTTAGGCAATATACTGGCACTTGGGCATTATGCTGTCACTCGGGCAAGATACTATACTCTGGCACTCAGGCTACTTTGTTTACTCGGGCTACATTGATCAATCGGGTAATATTGATTACCACTATCTTCTCGGTCGACACTGTCATTACTCGGGTCACAATGTAACTGATCGGGTTGCATTGCTAGCTTGGTCAACACTGTGATGACTAAGTGTTTTGGCACAAATTGACAATATGTTTTGCCATAAGGTCATCATGAAGTTCATCCACTGAAAACTGTGAGAGATTTTTGGTCTCTTCTATGGCCACCACAATGGATTCAAACCTTGTAGGCAAACTTGTCAAAATCTTTTCAACAATTCTTCTATCTTCTAATTTATCACCATGAGATCTAATTTGATTGAATAATCCCATCACTTGTGGGAAGAAAGAGTCTATTGAATCTGATTCCTTCAGAAAAATTCTTTTAAAATCCTTCTTAGCATTTGTAGCTTTGTTGTTTTAACCTTTGCCATACCTTGGTATGCAGTTTGGAGGATATCCCATGCTTGCTTGGACTTAGTTGTTGCTGGAATCCTTGGAAAAATACTTTCCTTCACTCCTTGAAAGATGAAGGAGAGGGCTTTTGAATATTTCTTTCTATTTTCTTTCAACAAATCTTTATCTCCCTGAGACAAAGCATTACATGTTGCTGTTGGTTCTGTATAGCCATTTTCAACAAACTCTCATAAATCTTGAGCACAAAACAATGCTTTCACTGTGATTGCCAGTAATCATAATTTTTGCCATTAAACTATAGAATCTGTGGATTTGTCAAGCTTGTGCTTGTCATTGTTGCCTCCAAATTTTGAAAATTAAACTTTAACTCCTTTAAAAGCCTTTAAAATCTTCAACTCACTAATCTTCAACTCTTAAATCTGTCTTCGATTAACCTTCAGCTCTGATACCACATGTAGATTCAAGAGGCAGAGACAAACATAGATAAAATAAAAAGAAACAAATTTGATAAGCTTTTTCATAGATAAAAAAAAAAATACTCATAAAAAGATAGAGTTGTTGCTCTTTGATTCATTCACCAAAAATTATACACCCAGATATTCGACAGAGCTTGGGCTCTAATTTGTTCCTCCGAAAATTTAAACACCTCTGTTCTTGTTTTTTTTCTTCATGCCCTGTTTTCTTCTCATTTATTTTTTTTATATCTATGAAACAAAACTTAGGTTTTTCTAGAAGCTACGGGAGAGTCCAACAACAAAATAGTAAATAAAAATAAATGTTGATTTAACAGTAATCATTCCGGAAGCATGAACACATAATCAAGTCATTCTTTCGAGGATGGAAAGTTTTTCCATTCCAGTCATCAGAATTGGACATTTTTCCCACAGCATTAGACAATTTACCAGTATTAGACAATATTCCAGCAAGAAAATTTCAAACGAATACTTTATTGACTATATAATTTATAATCGAAACTAAGCACATTAACCTTAATGTCTTGGGAACACAAATTTTCACGTGTCTCTACAACGATTAACATAAATCACTAACTAATCAATTTAACACATCAGTTAAAAAATAAATAAATTGAATAGAATAATAACTATTTAAGGACAGTTACTAATAATTAATCACATGCACCTATCACTATGAGGAAGCAAACAATAATCAGTCGCTACTGTGACCGAATAACTTGTAATGAACTAATTTTTAATATGACCCGTGTTATGTTTAATTTAGATTTCCACAGTTTCCCCTCGGACGCCATTATCCTAATAATAAAGCTACTCTGAAATTCATTGGTGCCTGTCAATTCATGGGACCATTCATATAGAAATGGCCATACTTTTGAGATTTACGTGTAAACTGGAATCATATTAAAAATTTGACGTACAAACGAGTAAGACAATAGAAAAATGGATTATTAACGAGAGCAGAAAATGATGCTTTTTTTTTTGTACATAAATTGGTATAGAAGACAATAGCTTTGCCTCAACGTGAGAAATAAGAGAGAGAGAAAAATCAAAACAAAATTTTACAAATCGCTCCTCGCATGTGCAGGCAATTCCTTCATATTCAAGTGGAGCACTTCATATAAGGCAATCTTGGTCCTTAATTTCATATTTGCGGAGTAACAAGGAACTGAAGAGACCATTTAAGATGATGAGTGCCAGTTTTAATCTTTTATATAATTTATCGATGCTATTTACAAGTTTTGAGTTTAACGTGTTCTTCAAAGTGATCATTTTTCTTTATACACGAACGCTTCTCTAATAATAACCATAATCCACTTGTGGGCCTTATGATTTATTTACCTTTCTACAGATAAGGGTTGCATTGTAGTCTATTTTTCATAAATGTTGGTATGATAAAGTTTACAGACATAGAATTTAATACAAATGAATATTAAATATAGAAATTACTTTATTAAATGCTAAGCTTTTGGGCGTCTTTTAATATATTTAGAGTTTACATCTCTTTTTTTTGTGTTTATAAAAATGTAAATTTCTTATTTAAAATCTTTCTATTGGCAGAGGGTGCTTGGTAGATTTAATACAAATTACCACACTTCAATAAAAAAAAATCAAACTTAATTTATTATTTGAATTATAATAATTATTGTGTAAATTTAAATTATAAATATTGTTACTATTAAGCAATACTGACTGCAGTTAATGAATAAAAGTACAAACTCACAATATCATGAATATAGCCAATTAACCAACGTAAATTCTTGTTGTGAAAATTAATATTTTATCTCTATTTTATATTATAATAAGGTTTTACTGTTCATTTATTTGTCATATATTTTAATTTTAAGAGACCAATCTTTAATAGGTCAATCCTTAGAAGATAATATGCAGAAGCCGAACATGGAGCTGCAAGTCCGCTGCCACGCATCTCTTATCTTAAATAGTCTGAAATAAATCTTCCTAGCAAAAATAAAACACATTAATTTGTTTCGGAAATATTAATTATAAATAAATAAATTGAATACAATAATATCTGTTTTAAGGAAAGCACGTAATCACATGTACACAAGCAGTATAAGGAAGAAAACGATAACCGACATCTAATATGACCCATGTTATGCTCGTACCTTTGCCTACATTTTCTGTCTAGAAGCCATTATGCTAATAAAGCTATTCTGAAACTTATTGGTGCTTGTCAGTTCGTGGGACCTTACATGTAGAAATGGGCAACCTTTGAGAGTGACGTATAAACTAGAAACAATTTAAAAAATTGACGTGCAAACGAGAAATACGATGAAAAAATGGATTATAAATTCAAAGCATAAAATGATGCTTTTGTTCTTTAGTGAATTGGGTAATGCTACTTGTTTTCTGTGAGAGTACAATAGCTTTGCCTCAACTTGAGTAATAAAAGAGAAAGGTTAAAAAAAAAAAAATTCTTAGAAATACAGAATCATAATCTTGATATCCAGAATAAATCATTCTTCTCGTGCAGAGAAAACTCTCCTCATATGTGAGGAAATCATATTTGTGGAGTAAAATAGAGAAGTCAGGGGTTTGAAGATGTTGGGTGTGTTCGATGTATTGTGTATTTCAGTTGCGTACATTCCTTCTTCCACCAGAAACCTACCATTGATGCTCAAGCAATTCTCTCTTTTAGCTCGTAGGTTAATCAACTATCTTCTGAGGACTGCAGAGCATGTGCGTGACACTTACATAAGGGGAGCTTATTTACAAGCTCATTTGTGGACGGGAAATAATGGAACAAGTACAAACATGCCCTGGAATAATCTTACAGAAGCCAGCCTTGTTTATTGAGATTCTCACCAAATCTTGTACAAGCCATTGGCTATTTGGATTTAAATGGTGAAGATTGTTACCATATTGCACCCACTGCATGTTTAAAGAGATTAGGGTTGTTCTACAGGAGTTTTTCTCTCGCTTTGGAAAATATTGACCTCAAAGGGTTTAATGCAATGGACAATGGTGTAGAAATGTAATAAAGGGTAGATTGTGAACTCTCCACATAGAAAAGGTCAGTGATCTGTAGAAAGCTTTATGAACATTATTTTCCCTAAATTGTTTTTACTTTCCAGATCGTTTGATGGTACAAAACAGTTGAATTGTCATAGATCTAACAATCAAGCATATATGTTTTCATCCCATTCTGAATGGAAATTTCTTATCTGAAATCTCTTCGCCTGAAAGGGGTCCTTGGAATATATAATCCAGAATGGGAAATTTCTCAAGTTCAATATATCATATTCTGAATTTAAAAGAAAATAGAGATTATATCTATTTTCTTCTGCATTTTCTGTATTTTTCAAATTGTGCAAGTGTAGAGACATAAGAGTGAAAGAGGAGGTATTGAACTGTTATAACAAGAGCATGTAGGTAGAAGAGATTGTATTTCAGATTTAAAATTTTCGAGTGGTGTGTTTTAAGTAGTAAATTTAAATATCATTGTTCATGCATAATATTGTGGATGGTCTATTTTTTAGAGCTTTTCCCACACAAATCTGGAATGGAAAAATTACGTTTTGGATGATTTGTTTTAAATCTTCTCCCACACAAATCTGCAATTGAAAAATTAGCCTTCCTAAAAGAGGAGCATTTCGAGTGAGGCCCTTCACCAGCAAGCAAAATGTCCTTTATCACAGATTCCAGTCAAACTCATGTCTACTTCTTCACAAATTATTTTACAATTCACAAGTTCAGATTTAACTGCCATCATTTAACGTTTCTAGTTGTTTTGGATGATGTTTACATCAGATAAATGTCTGCTAAAAAGTTTGGTGCTTAATGTATCTTGGGTCTGCTGTGAGAAGGCTTCCCCTCTTGAGACTGAAGGATAAAGTAGATAATACTCAGCTGAGTTCTGTTGTTCTTTCACTTCGGTTGGCATATTTCGTGTATTCAGGCTGTGTTCTTCAGCTGCTTTACTGTAGATGTTCCTTCTGTTTTTTTTTCAAGCAGTTCACTGTTGTTAGTTATATGTATCTATATGGCAGCTGTAAATTGTTATTGTAAATCTCTATTGTAAATATTGTTAGTTTTTGCAATAAATAAATAAAAAATTGCCCTTGCAAATTTTGTCTAGAATTGTCATTTTAAATGGTCATCAATTCTTTCACAGATATTTCATTAGAACAAGTAATTGAAAAAAAACATTTATTTATTTTTAAAAGTGAGTGATTTTGACCATTCCTAAGGAATTCCAGTTCACCTTGCTAGTCTTATTATTAATCTTCTTTTTATCTATAATATATTTAAAATCAAGAAATTAATTTTGTTATGTTAATTTTATGTTTTAAATATAAAATATTTTTGTTTACTTATTAGCTATTTGAATACTGTTATATTAATTACAATTACACATAAAATTATGTCAAATATTATAATTTTAACATTTTTTTTAAATTAATCTTTTATAAATGAGTTTTGGTTTCATTTTCTTATTTTCGTTGGATTCTTTGTATTGTTTGGTGATACTTATGTTTTGATCTTGTTATAGGTTTGTTTCTTAAGACCCATTCATTAAAAAAAAATCATTGTGAGTTATTAATATAATTTCACTTGAAAATAATTCATATTTAAGTTAAACAATTAATGTAAATAAACTCAAAATATTTTAAACCATCTATTGATTCATGTTATAGCTTTCAACATAAATAGTGGGTTAAATTTGATTGTGTTTGTATTTTTTGGTCTATGTTTCGGATCACACTATGTGATCATTATGATGTACACAGTGTCAAATGTAAATTGCATGGAGGGGTTATTAATTTCATCAATCTAATATATTCTAAAAGTCTTTACGATGGATTTTAATTTAGCCCTTCTACAATTTTTTTTTGAATGGTGGGGAGCATGTCACTCAAGCAAGTAACTATGTTTATCTTGTAAGACTATCATAATGTAACAACCTCAAAAGTTAGTATGAAAAATATATATTATTTTGAGTATTTATATTTTTGTTTATTTTACCAAGTATCAAAAGTATAGTCTTATATGATTTTATGTAGGTCATATCCCCTCTAAGTGCTCTCGAACAACTAGGTGAACCACACCAAACGAACCCC
Organism: Thuja plicata; assembly: GCA_018584345.1. Taxonomy (NCBI): domain Eukaryota; kingdom Viridiplantae; phylum Streptophyta; class Pinopsida; order Cupressales; family Cupressaceae; genus Thuja; species Thuja plicata. The sequence goes on from MU224061.1 coordinate 2,310,978, forward strand.
ATGATATAAATTTTGTAGTTATTTTGTGTTTATTAAAAACTTTATGTTAGCTTTTATGTTTCCTTCAAAGGAAAACTAAAAGTGATATCGCTCTTGAATATTGAAACTACTTGTTTATGTAGAATTTCATTTTAAAGTTCTGATTAAGTAAAAATAGGTTTTACAAGGACCCGAAACCTTGACAAGAGTTATAAATTTCATTTTAAAGTTGTCATCTAAGGTCAAGCACATTAAATTCACTATGAAGTCTTCTCTAAAATTCTTTACGTGGATAATAGGTATTTAGATTTCCCATTTAGTTTTTTTATCTTTTCAGAGTGGACCATCCCATAAATGTTGTGTTTTATATGCCACAAGATAATACAATTTTATTGTTTCTACCCAAAAGGGGTCTATGTTCAAGTTTTTTATTTTAAGAATCATAGAGAATATTTAGATGTTCATGATTCTTGTTGTAGTGTCGTAAAATTGTTCCTAGTGTCATTTACCATTATGGGATGCTCCTATCATAGCTGATAGAAAAAATTCCACGTATGCTTCCACGCTCCCCTATTTTGTTTTGACATTTTATAGTCATATTCTTGACCACATAGCATAGTTAACACAATATACGTTCATGATGCAGAGATATCTCTACAACATGCACTCATACCACAAATCTGCAAATTTGTACTATGTCATTAACTTGTTACAACTATAAATCGTGAAGTGTAATGCCTCTAACCACCACCCATTATCATTGAGAATTGATCTAGCAGCTTAAAAACTCATTTCATTCCTTCACTTTGTATTCTCAAAACTTTGTACTTCACAACAAGGTCTCCTTCATGTTTCTTCTACATACTTTGGCTCTCCTTATTAACAAATCTTCACTTTCTCTCCATCTTACTAGCACTCTCGCACTTTCATTAAGCAAGTTATTGTATTGGGATAGTTTGCATCATCTTGGCTTGATTGCATTCATTATTTTTCCTTCATTCCATGAGGGTCTGGCTTCATGGTTTTGAGGGAAAATATCCTCACATCAATCAATTTCTATTTTTGATAGCATAAAATAATTCATCTTAATCTTTCAATATTATTATTTCTATCATTTTATTTATTGTCTTTGCAGTTAACTATCGTTATTATCTTTCCTATTAACCTATTATGGAGGAGGAAACAACAAAACAAGGACCTGAATCAGGAAAATCCGAAAGCCTCACCCAACATTTTCTGTCTCCTTGTATATAGGTTTCGTACAATGAGAAAGTAGAAGAGCTCTTGGGATTCTTCTATCTTCTTTGATCGTGAGTTATTTCATGGATTCTATTATCCTGTATTGCCTTTATTATCATATCATAGTCATTCTCTATCCTTTTTATTATCATATTAATTTATTTATGTTATTTTAGATAGTATTTTGGGTTTTTATGCATTGTTTGTACTAGATGAACATCTTTAGTATAAATTTCCTGCATCTGCGTTGTCATCCTTGACTCATACAAGTGCATGAGATAGTGAGCTCATATATCTTTGTAGTTAATTCTCATAGTTATCTATTTCATTTTTTTATAACTAGAATATCTTTATTTTTTTCATAGTCCTTTAATTCAATTTGTCTATTATGCATTGCATTTCATCTAAAGACTTAGACATATCTTTGTCTTTATCACCTTAACTTAGCACAATTCTAGTAGAAGTAAAGTGGCGTAAAGTTTGGGTCATCACTTGATATTTCAATGGGTCTCGAGGTTGGTAAATTTTCATTCTCTACATTCTGGCAAACCTAATGTGAGCTAGGGTCCTCTATATCCTCCTCCTCCATTGAATGATAGTCCCTTTGTCAATTTATTTTTGATCTCTCCCATAGCAATATCTAATCCAAGGGTTTGTTATATGAACATAATATTCACCCCTCCTTATAACCCTTATAGTGAAGATCTCTCTCCTCTATATTTCTTAGTGTTAGTGAATGACGCCTATGTGAAAAGTATTATGTTTGAACTTGCATACTGTGGGATGTTTTCAAGGATGAGGTTGTTTTTTTCAATGGTCTTAGTTGAGAATGATCTGATGAGTACTAAAAAATCATTAGAGCGCATGATGAACTATCACTTCCCCCTTTTGGGTAAACTACCTTGATAATCTAGGTGGCACCCAACAAGGTCTTTAAAACTTTGGTTTTCATTTCAGAATTATATATGTCTTTAGGCTCAAACTTAATATTCCCTAGTTAGTCTCAATGCGAGTCATCCCTTCTATCATGAAAAAGTGTCCCAGGTTCTCCCACAATGGTACCATTCACATAATCTAAGATATTGGTTATTTACGCCCAGTATCCCGTGGGGGATTCTTTCTAGAACATTTTTGGCCTATTCTATTAGGGTTCCTACATCTCTTGCAAGATGTATCTTTTATTTCTTATCACAAATACGAGGTCATGGAGTCATCTCTCAAAATGTTAGCACCTATTTTCCTTCCCAATTTTATCCATTCCATTCAACCCTCCCATGTGTCTCAATGCACTTCATCTTCTATCTCTCCTTCATGGGGAGTACAAGGCATGTTTTTCCTTATGGGAAGCCCAGATACCCACTATAGAATTGTCAACCTCTCATAGCATCTTGTATTCCCACATCTGCACCTAGCAAGGACAAAGGAAAGACAACCACATTTCCCAAGTTTAAATTCTACCTTCCTTTTTTTATCCCCATCCTCACAGGAATTTATTTCCTCACTATTTATTGAAATAGAAAGTTTTAATAAAGGAATTTTATCCTAGATAACTCTCTATTCCTTGTGATGCTTGCGAGGTCAAAATTGGGAGGACACCAATGAGTAAGCCTATAATTACTTCTTCAATGCCACCTTCTACTACATCGGGAAGGTCATCTTCTTTTCTGATCATGGTGTTGATTTCCACACCTATGGATCCTAATGCCACTAATCCTCTAAAGACCTCTCACCATAGCCTAAACCTATGTTGGAAAAAAAAATTGTGTGAGTGTAAGCATTGTTGATAGGAGAGGGCCTTGGTGCATGAGATCATTATGAAGGAAGATAACATGTCCTTGATCCTCATGTCTACTGCTCCTATTTTAGCTCCCATTTATCTCCTACTTTCTTCATCACTTGCTGAGCCACATCTTCTATTTCACTTCATTCTATTCTGAGAGTGACTACTGGCCCTCACACTAAGTGGACCTATATTTTGATTTTCCCTTCGTATATGTTCTACTCATCACCTCCTTACCTTACATCCCACCTTTCTATGCACGTTTGAACATGTTTCATGCATAGTTTGTGTTTAGTGCAGCTATTTCCAGCTACCCAAGACTTGCATCATCCATTAAATGACACCCTATCTTTTGTAAGGTGTTTAGGTCAACAATAGTTGATTGGAGGGTTTCCACTCCATTCTTCAAAAGAAAGTTTGAGGAAACCCATATGCTCAGATTTCACTCTAATAAATAAGCTCTAATGAATCCTCTTTTAGTTTCTATTATTACAATGTAGGAACCTTTAGCTTCTCCTAAATTTATATCAATGCCCCTTTTGCAGACTTAGGCATGGTGCCTTTTTATTTTCATATTAGGTTGAGTCACTTCTATCTTATGAGGCCTGTATGTTTGATTCCCTTAAGGAAATTTTAGTGTTTATGGTGATATTTACAAGATCCCTTATAGTTGCCTTGATTATGCTCTTGAATAAGGATATTATCCATATCATTGTATTTGGTCATTGATAGAGTTTCAAGATCTTCCATAGTGTTTGTACCACTTTAGTCTCATCCTTCCTCACGATATGATCAATATTAGGAGAATGATGATTTGATGGTGGATGATATACGAGGAAGTACTTTCTTATACATCTATAGATTATAGTATGTCCATCTATTTTCCCCTATTCTTTTTAGTTAACAGTGTTCCCCTTTTGAGGGCCCTTGTACTTTGTTGTTACCTAGAAACAAAGGGTTATCTATTGTAAATTTTCTTCTATTATTTTTTATCTTATTCTTCTATTTGTCATTCATTTATTTTTAACATTCGGGGATGATGAAAAGTGTTAGGGGAATTTAAGTTTCCCTTCCATGTTGACCCATATTTTTCTTTTTCTTTGTCTTCATGTTCTCTTCCTCAGATATATAGCATGTTAATTCTAGTGAAATGCACCTAAGAAGTCTATATGTCATATATATTTATAACTCTTATATGTTTCGATGCCAAATAATCAAATTCCTTTGAATCTTGTTTGATGTTGTGGATATCATGTGTCATCCATTAGGAAGTGGCATTCCATAGAAACATCTCATATCATGGTAACATATGATTGTGTCTCTTTCTCCCCTTAGAATTTTTTGTGCACCCTCTAATAAACATGGTTTATTATAAGGGTGGTTTTCATAACTTGTTATTAGATAATTTGGTTGTCTCTACATCACATTCTAGAAATTTTAAAAAAAAATTTATCTTTTTTTATGCCTTTGTGGAGGAAAATCAACTTATCTTATCAAATATCACCCTATCATACAACATGTTGGTTCTTTTTCTTGCAACCCCCTATCCTAAAATAGATTATGGGAATTAAACTTAAGGATCTTCACCTAACTCATAAAATATACATCATCTATAAATTGAGAATACGAAAAGCCAACATTAAGAAGGCATAAAAGTCTTTTTTAGCTCTACATCACTCAAGAAGCTAATCCTAATCTGCACATACATAAACCTTTTTACATGCAACACCTTGAAGATATAAAACTATGGATAATTATCATACCTATAGGTAATGAGTATTTAAAACTCTACCAAACTTATGCAAAATCCCACTTCCATTAAGTACACTGAGAAATAGATCAGACCAGTCCTACACAAACCAACATAAATTTAAAACATGATCTGAATTTGATTTGAGATTGCTTATGAAAATACTTCATACCCACATAGACTAGTGCCTCTATCACGAGTTACAAAGTCAAATACACATCCATAATAAAAGTCTAATGAACAATAATCTCAACTAACATGCTTTCAATATGCTTCTTCCTTACACCAAAAAACCTACTTGGGTGAACCCACAATAGTGGGTTACACTTTTTTGCCTGAATGGACACTAAACTCTACATTTTGAAAAATACTTTCAGATTCGGGTGCATATTGCCATTAAAATGTTTGAAACCAGAAGATGAAGTAAACTAGAGTCTTTTCAGATTTTCTATCTAGATTCTAATTATATTCTTTTGTCTTTTTTTGAATTGATTTGAATGGTTTATTTTTTCTCCCACAAAAATTTCTATGATGCTGAAAATGTCATTTTCAAAGAGTTACATTGACTTCAGAGAGCATAATTTTTTTTTTCTAAAGTAGATATCAATGTGCTTCTTTCAAATTACATTTTTTAATATCCATAGAGAAGGCATGTAATTTGGTTGATGAAATTATCATGATTATTTCATATTTTATGAATATTTTAAGTTGAGTAAACTGTAATTTTGACATACATTGACTACATAGCTTATAACTTGTTGTGTATTTATCAAAATTCAATCATGTTTTTATAGAAAGTAGAATCATAGATGGAGGGAACCATTATTTTTCAAAAACAAATCTCTTTTCTACTAATTTTATTGAACATCAAACTTGGAGATTTATATTTGATAAAAACCTACATTCGATGAACGTCAAAAAACATAGGCCTAATTAATTAAAAAAATTTCAAATCTATATTCATTAGAAAGTTCGTTCAGAGTACTTTTGTGATGCAAAAGGACGTCTTCTTATTATTCCATTTGAGCCTTGTTCTTGAGCCTTGAAGCCATGAAAACTTTAGACTTGTGTTAACCTCTTCAAATGACATCTAATTAGAGACTTTCAATAGAAAGTAGTTTCGATCGAAACTAATTAATTTTAATCAAAACTACTTTTTGTTAAAATTATTTGAGTAGAATTTCCTCAAATCAAGGACTTTCGATAGAAACTACTTTCTATCAAAAGTCACTACTTTCTTTTGAAAGTACTTTGTAAATCTGTCTTCTTTGCAAATTTTAGGAGGAATTGCTTCCTCCAAAAAAGTGTAACCCACTATTGTAGGTTCACCCACTTATATCATCACAATGTTCTACTTATGAAATATAACTCATTATTCAAGCCGACTAATACTTGCTCCATAAATTAACTCTATTCTTTGAAGAGACCCATTAACATGTATTACACATCACACATCAAATGTGAAGACAATTTCCAATATCCTTGATATTTGAAGTATATATAAGTCTGAATACAATCACTTAAGACCATTGCTTCTCAAACAAAGCAATTCAACCCTTTCCTTGCAAGAGAACAAAACAACACAAGTATAAAGACATTTGTAGGAATGAATTGTGAATACTTGATACATTCAATTCAAATGGTCTAAGTGCACAAAAATAGATACAACTCTATGACGACATTAGTTAACCTACACTAAATCATCTACCATTTTTTATGAAAACAAAATTATTACATTGAGCATACTCTAACTGCAACCTATGACTAAGAGAAAACTAATATATACAAACTTAAAGAGAAAATTTTCAGAACTGGAACCTAGATTGGAACCCTTTCCAAGAGAGAAGAAAATATAATATATAGAAAATGAAAGAATTCCATATGTACTACTGCTGACACCTTTTCATTCTCAAATATTATTTGCAAAAATATCCTCCTACCTATCCAACTGACTCAAAAATATCAGATCTCATTCATTCTTGATAACATTTGATCATCCCAAGTGATTTATCTTCTTGCCACTAAAACATTTCAATTTCTCAACTGAGTAATTGATTCATTCTACTTCACATTTGTAATTTCCCAACATCCTTTGCAATAATCTTCATAAAATCTACCTTAGCTCTATAAAAATCATCAAGCACTTAATTAAAACTATGGATATCTATGTCTCTTTCCTATTTGTCTTAACCTTTTGTTTCTTTATGTTTCAATAGTAACCAAAAAATCATCTGGACATGTGGCACATGGTCACTAACCCTCGGCCCAAATGATTGTTCCTTATTTACAACTCAAGACCTAGCGACTAAGTATTAATAACTTAGTCTCCAGCTCTCAGCCTCTATCACTGACAGCCTCAAACCCTCCTAACCTGGCAAAAACCACTATCTCCACCTTGCCAACTATTTATTCCATAATGCAAAACTACTACGAGCTAGTGTCCCTTGATATTATCCAACTCTATAATCATATTTTTTACCGTCATAAACCCTGGTGAGCTAGCAACTAGCTGCTCGCCAACTCACTAACTCTTACCATTGATTGCCTCAAACCCTGATGTGCTAGTGACCACCCTCGACAATGGATGCCACCAGTTGCCTCATTTTCTCATGCCACATGGAACATTCTGATTGACTATCCAAATTTATGCACATGTAGGCCCCATCACCTATCCACCTCAGTGTCACATGCGCCCTTGCCCACAAATTTTTTTCAAGTCAACTGCCAGCTATCTACCAATGTAACCTCTATGTTGCTTCACATGATGACCAAAGGAAACTTTCCCTTTTTTGATAATATCTTGTAGGAAGGCACATATACTAAAATATTTGAGCCCCCAGAGTCTCAATGTGGGATAAACCCCTGTTCAAAAATCTCCACTATTTGTGCATGCAATTATTATACTAGCTGAGGCTGTTATGACTAGCTCTAGATTTGTCGAGTGCATTTGCTTGAAATTTTATAAAGAAATTTTGACATGAGAAGAATGAATATTATCAAAGAAATAATGACTCCATGATAGTCATTTTTACTATCTTTAAATCCTCACCCCATTCCAATAGATCCATGTTCTCTGCAACCATTTTTACTGTCATGATTCTTCTAGTTCTTCTACAAGCCCTGGCCTTTTCCTTGGTAATCAAATAGGTGCAAAGCACATGCCTCTGAAGTAGTCCATTCTCTTAAAAGTGAATAAGTTTTTAATGCATATTCTTGTGACCCACTCAAAATGGGTACTTGAAATACTAATCCAATCTCACCATGGGAGGATGTAGATGCTCAAATATAATCCATGAAAAGAGAAGAAAAATTTTCTAAGGACAATCTTTGAAGTGGTCACACATAAAAAATCAAAAGGTATATAGATTTTCAATGTCAAGTCAGGGCCCTCAGGTAGTGCACAAAGGTGTTCTATCATGCCTTAGCAAAATCTTCACATATGGAAACCTTAAATTCCTTTAGAATATGCAGGTGGTAACATTGGCTATGTATGGGAATGGTAGAATACAAGTTCAACACAAGAAACCAACTATCTTTGGTTTAGCAAATGAGGTGTCATCCTTTTCCATTCGGATCCTTATTGAAAACTTAATGGAAAATCAAACAAAATTGTCAATTGGTGGCCCCGGGCAGCCAAACATGTTAAACCAATATTTAGCTCTATCAAAAATATGGTTCTCATGCCATTAAATAATAATCAATTTGAAAAAAATTCTGAAATACATTTGACTATACTTGGTATAACTCACACACTTCAACATGCACATACAACTAGAATTATATGCATACTTATCATCATTCTATATTTTATTATCAGGGACTAGCTCAAACAATTAAATATTATATGATAAAATTAAATAAAATTCATCATGTAAATCACATTTAAGACAAACACATCATTCTACTAAATTGAGCTTGTTGTCATACTTTTGAAAAACTTTATTCTGCCAAACTAGAAATAACAAGTACTCATTTTCATCTTGATAGTCGATATCCTCATGCTAATTCTTTTCAACATCTAGTAAAAATGATGGATTAGAACTTTTTATATCCCAATTTTGGAAGAATATTGAACATAACTCTGGTTGAAAGAAAAATTCTGATCCTGAATCCATATCCTCATTTATCTCCTCTTGAAAAAATTCAGGATATAACTCAAATAAGTCAACGAGAAATCCATTACAAATATCTTCATCACAACACAATTCTTTTTGAAACAAATCATTGTTACATGAAGCATTATCAGCATTACTAGTTTCCACTTGACAAAACCTCAATCCTTCATGACCAATATTATTTCTAGGTGTCATATCAAAACTATCAGCATTCACATCAAACATAAACACTTCCATATCTATTTCAAGAACACAATCAGATTTCATCTCCATGTCATAAGTGATATCTTCATGAAAGACTTCATAAACTGGTTCATACAAATATGAAAGTGATTTATCATCAATGTCTCCATGCAAACCTTCATCTTGCTAAAAATTGTATTCAAATTTACATGTATCATGTTGATCATAATCATATTTGGTAATACACTCATGTGTAAAATCATCAAAGAGTGACAAACTAGATATGTCAATTTCTCCAATATCACTGTCACCCTCACCAGATAAGAGAGTGCCTCATCAATTGGAAACACCTCTTCCTCATAAAATGAATTTATAAAATGATGAGAATCAAACTTAGCCAATTCATGGAAAAATATTATACGACTTTATACATTCTCATCATACAAAGGGTTCAAATTTTTTGTGAAGCTTCCTTCAATTGCACATAATATATCACTTTTTTTATCATGAAAGGTATCTTCATTATCATTACAAGAAATAATTTTGTTAATACTATAAGCTACTACTGATTTAAATTATGATGTATATAAACCTTCATGAATCTCAGGCCATAAAACTTCACATGGTATATCAGAAGATTGAAACATACAAGGTGAATCAACGACATTACAATCATTATCAACAAATTTATTAACCTGTGTGCATGCATAATCATCATTACTCTGTTGTTGTTCATACTAAAATTTTTGTGTATGCTCGTCAACACCTCTAGGCATTTCATTTAACCTAACATCACCATTAGGTTTACTTTGAGTTTTCATCCATGTAACATCCTTATAATCCACAAGCCTTCTTGTTTGAAAGTAGCGCAGGAGCACTAGGAGGCCTAAGAGCATACTAGGGGTCTCTTAAAGATGTAAAGGCTAATAAATCTAATTGTCATCATTTCCCATTTTAATAAGATCATTAAGGTCATTCTTGATGATTTCATGGCCACTAATGTCATTTTGATGTAATTGGAGTCATAATGTGTCTATGTTTTAAAAGTTGCCCATGTTGGCATAAAGGGTCTAAAGGGCTAATATGATGGTTAGGTATGTTTGAGGGATGAAATATTTTTTCATGGTCATTAAAAGACCATTTTTAATGTAATGGGGGTAATTAGATATATATATATATATATATATATATATATATATATATTTTGAGTTAACAACGTAGTTGTCAACTTGACAACATTTAAAATCCTTTGTAATTGCTAAAATATAAGGACATTCAACTATAAACTGGTCTTGGTTGGTTTGAGTGGGTAGTTTAAAGGTTTTTTCCAGTTTTATATTTTTTTAATAGTCTATAAATGATTTAATTCCCGATGGAAAATAGAGTAGATTTGGTGTATGGGAGTTTAACATGAATACAATAAAGGTTTTCTATTTTATTGTATGCTTTTCTATTTTTCTTAGTGGTTATCATCATTTGTTCGTAGCCTAGATTATTTCCTTTTGAATATTCATTTACATAACATGTTATCACACTGATTTAATACAATGTTGGCTTTTATAACATGTGATTTAGTTCTATTTTTCAAAGAGATCTTGTTGTTTGAGTGAGACTGCTCCAAACCGTCAAATAGGTTAACCCAAGAGCCTTTCGAATGTGCTATTTTACAATGTTCATGTTCAATAATCCCCCACATATATGTAGGATACTGGCTGGGATGTATATTAAATATCACCAAGATTTTTAGGAGACCATGCAAGTTTGGGCTTGTGTTTGGAGCACTAGAAGGTAATGGAGTCTGCCAGGACTATCAGATGAAAATTTGTAATAAATTTCCTTCATGAATGTGCTAAGGTAGTTTTGTGAAGGAGGAAGGGGTTTTGAATGATAGGGTGGCATGTCCCTAGGGTTTCTGAAGTGTTTAGGGGGAAAGGGACCCTTTTCATAGGGTGTTTGAAGTGACTATTCCTAAGGGATGTGTTTACTATCACAGTGGACAGTAAGATTATGTTTTTTGCTCCAATGTAAGAATATGTAATAGATTGGTTGGGTGAAGGTATTAGGTGTTGTGTAGGGATGAATTTTTATTCCTCTTTATGTGAATATAGTGGTGATTCTATGAGTATTTTTCCAAGTTAATGAACTATTGAAGGAAAGTGGAATGCTTGTGGTTGGGATAGTGACATAACATAACCCAATATGTGTGGAAGGATCAGATGAGTGTGTGTCAAATTTAGGGTAATGATTCTAGTGGAATTAAAGGTAGAAAAAATAATTTAGTTGACCATTAATAGGTCTTGAGGAAGTGTATCCAGTTGGGTCCTTGAAGTGATGTAGGCTTGGTTAATGGTGAACTAGTTTGGGATGCATGATATGTGTAGTTGTATCTCACAAGCAATTAGAGTCTTTTAACCTTGATTTAGGGATTTAAAGTGTTGGTCCACTAGCCTATGCATCATAAAATATTGTAGATGAATGATGAATTCAACTATATTTTCATTTTTCTCTTAAAACCTTTGGTGATCTACCTAATTTTCTATATTAGATACTTGTTGTTGATGGACAGTAACTTGATGTTCACTTGTGGTAATTTTTTCAGGCACACCTACCTCATAAATCTTCTTATATACATGATTTAGGAGTGATATACAATAGGTATCTTCATTTAAAAAAATATCTATTGTATCCATATACACTCCTCTACTTTGTGGCTCAAGTAATGCATTACAAAAAGTATTATCAACATTACTACGTGAGCCAAATCTTTTTCTTCTCTGTTTTCTTTCCAGCTGATCTTTTGTTTTTTGTTTTGAAAATAGTTATTGCTGAATCTGGGTTTTGACCCTCTGTTGATTGGTCTCCTCCTTGGGACAATCTGTTGTTCATTGGGGATTTTTATGCCTTTCCTTCCTTTGTTTTGTTAAAGAGTTTCAGGGTTCCCTTCAAAACCTGCTTTTACCGTAATCAAAAACATTACTACGTGAGCCAAATCTTGGGGCACTGACCTGGTAAGAAATATGAGAATTATTTACAACCCAAACAGTGAATTTTTTCACTTGCATATGAATCCTTCCTCTTGGGATTTTTTTTCCTAATTATTATATACTTTGAAACCTTTTAAATATCCATAGCAATATCGAAGGCCTCATGCAAACTTTCTGTCTCTTCATTTCTCAGTCTATAGCTCATTTTTTCATTGAATACACCCAAGTACACAAATAATGCCATTGTAGATTGGGGCTTGCACTTCCCGATATTATTCTTTAAGGATTTCATGAATCTCAGTTTTAATTCAAGCACCATCTCACCATTTTTTATGTGAATATCCATGAAATCATTGATAACTGAAAACTCACAGATTCTAGGAGAAAATTGTTCCATGAAGACTGATTTAAATTCATCCCATGTGCTGATGGAACATTGTAGTAAACTGGAAAAACAAAACCTGGCATCATCTTCTAAGGAGTGAACACATAACCTAATAACTACATCCTCTAGGTCAACCTCATAGTGATCAATGAGATCAATGAATATTTGCAAATGTCTATTTACCCATTCACACTTTAGACCACTAAACTTTGGGATTTATTTTCTTATTTTAATTAGAATGGCATTTGGGTAACCGTGTATGTGACTAAAATCTATACTTCTATATGTTTTAGCACTGAAATCTCTTTTTACATTAAGAAATGGACTTTTTTACACAGTGTGATTTAACTTGGAGAAATCTTATGACAATGACATACTTATTGAGTTTCAACAAATGTAATAAATGAATACGAAGTATGTTAGCTTTAACATAAATATTTCCCTTAACTAGTGCTAAAATAAATTGAAGGGAGCAAGATCCTCAAACTTGAAAATGATGAATTTCTTGAAATTGCAGCAACTTTTTACTTCTTTCTTTGGTTGAGACTTTGTGGATTTGGGACTTTCTATACATCTCCATCAGGTTCAATTCATATAGATTCACCACCTCCTTGCAGAGGAAAAATTTTAAACAACAAAGAGATATTTAAACCTTGAATTTATTATGGGTTCTTTCAATAGAGAATTCAGATAATAATAATAATTTAAATTTGTGGCCAGAAAGTCTTTCTCCAGGCTACAAACTTTTAGATTTGAAACTAATTTCAGATTGTAGAAATTTCTTGACTCTAACTTTCAATGAATTTTAGCATTGACGTCCCCAAAAGAGTCACCATTTATGTTGGTTGTTTTTATTTCCATCCCCAATCCTAAAAGAGAATATGTGAATTAGACTTAAGGTTCTTCACCTAACTCACAATCTTTGCATCATCTACATATTGAGGATTTAGGAAAAGCCAATATTAGCAACGCATACAAGTCTTCTTCTTTTCAAGCTCCACATCACTCTCAAAGGTAATCCTAATCTACACATAAATAAACCTTTTGATGTAGAAAACCTTGCAGATATACAATTGTGGATAGTTCTCAGACCTATAGGTAATAGGTGTTTAAAACTCTACCATTATTATGTAAAAGTATGCTAAGAACTAGATCTGAGCAGTCCTATACAAATCAATGCAAAATTAAGATGATCTAAATAGGACTTGACATTGCTTCTTAAAATACTTTATATCCACATAGACCAGTTCCTCTATCACGGGTTATATATTCAAATATACATCCATAATAAAAGTCTTATAAATGACAATCTCAACCAAAAAGCTTTCAATATGTTTATGCCTTGCACCAACAAACCTACTTATATCATCACAATATTCTACTTATGAAATCCAACTCAATATTAAAGCTTACTAATACTTGCTCTAGAATTTAACTCTCCCATTAGAAGAGACCCATTAACATGTATTACACATGATCAGAGCATAGTCCATGATGGAATTGGGAAAAAACTAAAACCCAAATTTTTGGTATTTTATATGTTTCAATAGACTGCAATTTTGAAGGTTTTGGCTCGATATTTATTGAAGACCTTTCCAATGGAGTAAATGGTTCACAAATCAAAGCTAGGACTATAAAGTTTTTTATTATGAAAAGAATAGTTTTTTAAGGCAACTGTAACCCTTTACAAAATAGAAAAAGATAGGAAGATTAAGTATAGACCAAAATAGAACATCTGGGGGGAACTGAAGAAGACATTACAACACGTCCCCAGAACCAGTAACAAGAAAAAAAAGCACCCAACAAAAAAAAGGACAACCAGGAAAAACAAGTTAAGATAAAAAATTTCATGAGATCAGCAGTGTCCTCCTTCAGCAAGTCATATTGGTGGATAGAATCCCTGAGGTTTTCTATATCTTTAGAGCTTACCATCTTATTCTTTTTAGTGTTTTCTCTAGTCCTAGAGCCAGGAACAATGATGTAGAGGGTTTGACAATCTAGAAGCTTTCCTCTCTCCTAGGTGCCTGTTTGACCAAACCAACCATCTAATGGTTGTTATTTGTTGGATCTTCCACCAATTAGGATCTCCAAGACCCTCTCCACCAACTTCTCCTCCAAGGTATAGTTGTTTCTTGGAAGACTCCAAGATTTCTAAGCTCAACTAGTCCAACTAGTTAACCAAAAGCTTTACAACTCCACCTAGATTGCCAATCCTCTACCTAGGATCTTCCCACACACTTACTGAGACTCTCCATACACTTCTTTACCCTTTCTTGGTAATTATGTATCCATCCAAACTCTCCAAGATGCTCCACCAACCCAATTGGTCTTTAACTCACTAGGAGGGTTGATTGCTCAACTCGTTGTAGGTCTATTTTCACTGATTTTGGCCTATTACTTCCAAAATTCCCAAATGACCACACATACAAACTTGAAAATATTCAAGAGATCATTTAACCCTATCAGAATCCAAAACCATAACCTCTGATGGCACCCAAAACTCTACTTTCTTGTAGGCCCTAGATTTTAGCCTATTAATTAGGCCTCTGGACCAATGATCATGAACAATTGCAAATATTGTATTCAATCTTTGATTCACCTCCAATGACCATTGAATCATTTTAGGAGACTATCTAATACATCTATAAATGCCACTAAGTCTTCCCCAAAAGGTCTTGGGTGCTCAAACAAATTCGATCTTCTCCCTATCCTGGGTCACTAGTCAGCCATAGGACTTCATCTTTGTCCTATGAAATCCAAAGAGACAACCAAAAATAAACCTACAAACCTATCTATAGACCCTAACACTAATTTCCCCATGGTTTCAGACACATCCACTGGAGGAAAACTAGGTTAGGTCCATTTCTAACAAGGTAACACTATTTATGTCTTTGTTAGACCAGTGACCTTACAAAATGTACAACTTAACTTGTACTGAAATTCAAAATAAAATACCTATTTCATATGAAATCTGAAAATAAATACTACACTAACATGGAGCCCGATCTCCTATGCCAATTCATACAGGACTGTACAAAAGAAAAGACACAGTGCAAATTACACAAAAGAGGATATAGTCATCCATAGAAACATGTCAGAAATAATTGTCTCAATCCAAAATCTCATTAACCTTGTCCAAAAGTTGATTCCATTCTCATATACTGAGCATGGGTAGTTACAAATTAGTTTAACTACATTTTGTCATTTCTTGCAAAAGTTGCTCGAGCAACTTTCAAAGTTGCTAGCAACTTTTTGCATTTTGAAGCATTTTTTACTTTCTATATCAACTCGATGATTGATGTTGACTCCTAAGACCCTAAATAGGATATGTAGGGTCCAAAAACATACCTCCACCCCATGTTTCACTAAAATGGCAACTTTTCCACAATTTGAAGTCAAAAGACCCAAAACCCCTAATGAGCACTAAAGCCCTTACAAATTTTACATTAGGCTAACATTGCTTCCAACCTTTTGGAACTTATTCTTGTAACCACCTAATTTCGGTCTGTCGCAACTATAGACCCTATTTTCCCTAAGTGTGATCATACCCTCGAGTTATGTCCAAACGACCCTGTTACTGTTTGGCATAATCCTTTTAATCGATTTAATGTCCTAGGTGATTTTCATCACTGATTTATATTTATCTACTATAGCCATACAATTCAAATCAATATCGACCAATCAGAT
>MU224061.1:2343099-2353628 GCA_018584345.1 Thuja plicata
GTATTGGTCACTGTTTCATCAATATATTCTGAGGGCTGATATATTGGTGTTCATACTCTTCCTAGATTAGAAGGCAATAGGTCATCTTTAGAGGGTTTTATGTGATTTTCATGCTTTTACTAACCCCGTGTCTCTAAAACAATGATCTATTGAAGTGTTTGTGTCCATCTAACAGGTACCCATTATCACACTCACAATTCTACCCCTCACACAAACTCCTAATCCAAACCTAAACAACATCAAAACATCAAATAGGAAGGTGCCCTGCACCATACTCCCCTGGACAAAATAACTCAAGTCCCTTGAGTTAGGAGGTCTTCAAGAGTGACCCCATGTTTCAGAATCTCCAGCTCTGTCATCCAAGTAGCCTCAACTTTAGGTAGTCCCTGCCACTTGATAAGATACTCCTTGTAGTTACCCTTCCTTGTCTTCTTTATCTCCTTAGATTCCAAGACACTTTCCAATTACAATGGCTTTGGGGTAGGCAAATCTTTCAGGAAATCATCTTCCTTCAAATATGTAAGTGTAGACTAACCTATGTCTGGAGGTGTCCCCCTATAAGGATATAAGTCACAAACATTGAAAATAGGTGAAATTCCCAAATCAGGGGGCAATTCCACTTCATATGCATTCTTTCCAAATTTATGCAAAATCTTTAGTGGTCCAATCTTCTTCATGAGTAGCTTAGTTGGTTGGTCTTTGGGTAGCCTCTCCTTCCTAACATAGGAAAGTACTAGAACCCCAACCTTTAATTGCAAGTCCCTCATGGTCTTATCAGCTTTGGTTTTGTACTTCTCCACTTGTTTTTGTAAAGTCTTATTGACTTGATCATGCAGCTCCTTCATTTGCTCTGCAAATGACTCTCCTTTTGCACTCCTCTTGTCCCTCAACCTAAGATCCCTCATCTCCAAAATCCCTCTAGGATTGACCCCATAAACTATCTCAAAGTGGCTCTTACCTGTACTCCTATTAATGGATTCATTGTATGCAAATTCTGCCTGCCCTATGATATGATCCCAAGATTGTCCATGTTGTTTAGTTAAACACCTTAGTAAATTCCCGAGTGACCTGTTCACTACTTCTATTTTCCCATCTAATTGTGGATGGTAGGATGAGGAGACAGACAAATTATTTCCAAGCATCTTCCAAAGAGTTCTCCAGAAGTGACCCACAAACTTTGTATCCTTGTCACTGACAATATTCAAAGGCAAACCATGGATTCTTACTATATTCCTAAAGAATAGCCCTGCAATTTGAGAGGCATCATTGGTCTTCTTGCATGGAATGAAGTGTGACATCTTACTGAAATGGTCCACCACCACAAACACACTGTCATGTCCCCTAGGTGTCTTTGGTAACCCCAAAACAAAATCCATACTAAGGCACTCCCAAGCCCTTTGGGGTATATTTAATGGTTGATACAACCCACTATTTCTGCTTTGTCCTTTTTCCCTCTGACAAATCTGACATTTTTCTACAAATCTCCTCAAATATGTCTACATCTTAGGCCAATAGTAATGCCTATGCACCTGCTCCAATGTTTTATTCACCCCAAAGTGGCCTCCCAAGCTTCCTTGGTGTTTTCCCTTCACAATGTTTTCCCTCATTGAGCATTCAGATATACACATAAGATGACCATTGAACAATAAGCCTTCCTACAACACAAACTCACTAAAATCCTTGTTGAACTCCTGCTGAAACTTTACACAAGCTTCATAAGCTTCTTTGAAATCTTTGTCTTCCTTGTAGAGGTCTTTCAAATCATCCAATCCTACACTTTTTAGTTGTATCTCTTGGATTGTGAGTACTCTTCTACTAAGAGAATCTGCAACCTTGTTTCTAACCCCCTTCTTATGCTTAATAAGAAATGTTTAAGCCTACAATGATTCTACCCACTTCATATGCCTCTGATTTATTTTTTCTTGTTTATTTAGGAAACTTAAGGCATGGTTATCAGTATAGACCACAAACTTCCTATGTACTAGGTAGTTTCTCCACTTCTTCAAGGCTTGTACCATGGCATATAACTCCAAATCATAGGTGCAGTACTTTTATTTTGCCTGATTCAACTTCTCAGAGAAGAATGCCACATGGTGTCCCTCTTGGCTTAGCACTGCTCCTATAAGAAACTTACTAGCATGACACTATACCACAAAGAGTTGATTAAATTTTGTAAATCTAAGTTTAGGTAGCTCTGCAATCCTCTTTTTCAACATCTCAAACCCCTATTCTGCTGCTACTATCCATTCAAAATTGCATTTGATTCCACCTTTAATGGTGTTTAGAATTGGGACACATACATGACTGAAATTTCTCACAAATTTCCTATAGTAGGAGGCCAACCCATGGAAACTCCTAACATTCCCTATGGACCTCGGTGTAGGCCATTCCAAAATGGACTTAAATTTTTTGAGATCCATCTTCATGCATCCATTAGCAACCACAAAACCAAGGTAAACAAGTTCAATTTTTAGAAACTCACAATTATCTTGATTAATCATACAATTATCTTGATGTAGCCTCCTCATGACCATCTCCAAATGCTTCATGTTCTCCTCCTTGGAACTAATAAATATCAAACAATCATCAAGGTAAAATATTACAAACTTACCAATAAATTCTGCCAGCACTTCATTCATGAGCCTCATGAATGTGCTAGGTGCATTACTTAGGCCAAAGGGCATTACTAGCCACTCATATAGACCCTCATTGGTGTTAAAATCTATTTTTCACTCATCACCTAGCCTCACCCTTATCTGATGATACCCTGACTTCAAGTCCACCTTAGAAAAGTAACAAGATCCTCCAAGATTATCCATCAAGTCTCTATCTGGGGCATTGGGAACCTATATCTAATTGTGATCTTGTTTATAGCCCTATATTCCATACACATCCTCCATTTTCCATCCTTCTTAGGTGAAAGTACTATTGGCACAACACATGGGCTTAAACTCTTCCTTATCAACCCGTTATCTAGGAAATCTTGGATATGTTTGGCTATCTCTGCATTTTGGCTTGGTGTCATCTTATATGTAGCTTTGTTTGGTAAATTTTCTCCAAGAACAAGGTCAATCTAATGACTCACATCCCTCATAGGTGGTAAGGCACTTGGCAAACCATTATCTACTATGTCATGATACTTCTCCAACAAAGCTTGTATCTCTAGTGGCAAATGGACTTTCTCCTTAGTTTCCTCCTTTGGTTTGATCACTGTTGCACAACAGACTCCTTTCTCCTTCTTCATGGCCTTTTGAAACTCTTTCCCACTCAATAACATCACACTTTTTCCCACATTCTTCTCGTCATTGGGTTCTTAAAATGGATCCATTTGTAATTTCTTTCCTATCTTTGTGATCACATAATTGTTCTTCTCTCCATCATGTATTGCTTTGACATCATACTGCCATGTATGTCCTAGGAGAAAATGATAGGCATCCATAGGCAATATGTCACATAGGACCTTGTCCTTATATTACCTAATCTCAAACTCAACCATAGTCTTCTCATCCACCACTATTTTTTGACCCTTGTTCAACCATGAAACCTTGTAAGGAGTGGTATGAGGTATCCTTCTCAACTCCAATTTCTCCACCATCTTAGTGGACACTATATTCTTAGTGGATCCAGAGTCCAGTATAACCTTGCAAATCTTCCCATGAGACCTAAAATTTGTCTTGAATAAGTTATTTCTTTGGGGTGGCTATATGGTGCTAGGTACTTTCAATAAGGTTCTCCTTAACATCAAGTTCTCTCCATCTAGTACTAGCGCTACCTTGGAAATAGGAGAAGTAACACTTTGCGTGTCATCTTCTAGAAGTAACTGATTCCTTCTATCCCTCATTAAAGATAAGGAAGCCTTCTCTAGACACCCACCCATTGTGTGACCCACTTTGTTGCAATTATAACACCTACCAATGAAAATTGAATTAGATCTCCCTTAGGGTTGGAACTACCTCTTGGTGGTCCTCTACCTATGTACCCTCTCTTTGGAAAGATCCTCTATACTAGTTTCATCCACTACTATCCATGGACTGATTGTCTTCTTGTCTATTAGGGCTATGTACCCTACCAAAGTTACTTCTTCCTCTTTGGAACCCTCTATTATTTCTTCCACCCTCACCTCTTCTAGCCTTGTCCTCTGCTCTTAAGGCCAATTGAAAACATTTATGCATACATTCCAGAGCCATCATGCTTATCTCATCTTATATCCCTTGCCTTAGCCCATTGAGATACCTTTCCACTTTCTCCATTTCATCTTCTTGTCTCCTAGCCCTTAGGCTTAGTTTATGGAACTCCTTGGTGTAAGAACACACTGACATTTCTTTTTGCCTTGGATTCTGTAGCTTTTTATATATTTGGATTTCATAATCAGTAGGAAAGAATTGTGCCCTCAACTTGATTTTCATTCTCTCCCAAGAAACAATCTTTGTCTTTCCACTATTGACTCATTCATCCTGTATCATGTTCCACCACACCAATGTAGATCCTTTGAGTCTAGCCTTAGCATAGCTAACTCTCTTCTCCTCTGCTACCTCCTTGTAATCACATTGATTATCTATGGCCTCTAGCCAATCCAACAACTCCTCTCCATTCAAATTTCTACAATAGTATGGTATGTGTTCCATGTTTTCCTTGTTTAAAGATTTGAAGGCATCTAATAATACCTTTTGTTCTTTTCCTATCACAGGTTGCTTCCCTTTTTTTGATGACTCTTCTATCTGACTTTCATCTCCATCACTTTCATCTCCCCATTACGTGATCTTCTTCTTGCACTTTGTCTCAGACACATTAGCCTTCTCCAAGAGGCCTTGAACTAATTCTATTATGGCATCCCTACTCATTGCCTTAGGAGGCATGATGTGAACCTCTTGACTCTCCTCCCCTTTAGACATACATAATCTTAAAGCTATTCCAGCTCTGATACCACTCTGATGTAGAGGGTTTGATAATCTAGAATCTTTCCTCTCTCCTAGGTGCCTGTTTAACCAAACCAACCATCCAATGGTTGTTCTTTTTTGGATCTTCCACCAATTAGGATCTCCAATACCCTCTCCACCAACTTATCCTCCAAGGTATAATTGGTTCTTGGAAGAATCCAAGATTTCTAAGCTCAACTAGGCCAACTAGTTAACCAAAAGCTTAGTTTCCTTCTCTACAACTCCACCTAGATTTCCAATCCTCTACCTAGGATCTTCCCACACACTTACTGAGACTCTCCATACACTTCTTGACCCTTTCTTGGACATTCTACACCCATACAAACTCTCCAAGATGCTCCACCAAGCCAATTGGTCTTTAACTCACTAGGAGGGCTAATTGCTCAACTCCTTGTAGGTCTATTTTCACCAATTTTGGCCTATTTCTTCCAAAATACACAAATTACCCGACAAAAAAACTTGAAAATATTCAAGACATCATTCAACCCTATCAGAATCCAAAACCCTGACCTCTGATGGCACCCAAAACACTACTTTTTTGCAGGCCCTAGATTTTAGCCTATTAATTAGGCCTATGGACCAATGATCATGAACAATTGTAAATCTTGTATCCAATCTCTGATTCACCTCCAACTACCATTGAATCCTTTTTGGAAACTTTCTAGTGCATCTAGAAATTCCACTAAGTCTTCCCCATAAGGTCTTGGGTGCTCAAACAAATTCGATCTTCTCCATGTCCCAGCTCACCTGGTTTCACTAGTTAGCCATAGGGATTCATCTTTGGTATAGGAAATCAAAAGAGACAACCAAAAGTAAATGTACAAACCTATCTATAGACCCTAACCCTAATTTTTTCATGTTTTCAGACACATCCGTGTCGGAGGAAAACTAGGTTAGAGCCATTTCTAACAAGGTAACACTATTTATGTCTCTGTCAGACCAGTGACCTTAAAAAATCTTCTACAACTTAACTTCTACTAAACTTCAAAATAAACTACCTATTTCACATGAAAGCTGAAAATAAACACTACACTAACATGGACCCCAATCACCTATGCCAATCCGTACAAGACGGTACAAAAGCAAAGACATAGTGCAAATTACACAAAAGAAGATACCGTCATTCATACAAAGGTGTCCAAACTAAGTGTCTCAATCAAAAATCTCATTAACCTTTTCCAAACATTGATTCCATGCTCATATACCAAGCCTGGGTGGTTACAAAATAGTTTAACTACACTTTGTCATTTCTTGCAAAATTTGTGCGATCAACTTTCAAAGTTGCTAGCAACTTTTTGCATTTTGAAGCATTTTTGACTTTCTATGTCAACTTGATAATTGATGTTGACTCCTAAGACCCTAAAAAGCATATGTAGGGTTGAAAAATATACCTCCACCCCATGTTGCACTAAAATGGCAACTTTTCCACAATTTTAAGTCAAAAGACCCAAAACCCCTGATGAGCACTAAGGCCCTTAAAAATTTGAAGTTAGACTAACATTGCTTCCAACCTTTTGTAAATTATTCTATCCCTCACACAAACTCCCAATCCAACCCTAAACAACATCAAAACATCAATTAGGGAAGTGCCCTGCACCAAACAACATATTTGGTTCCTTTGTCATCGACATCTTTAACATTAATAGGGTTGGAATTTCCCTCTAGCATAGTGAAGAGGGAACGTAGATTATCAATAGTCACCTTCATACCTTCATAGTTCTGCCTCATGATCCTTTTGAGGTTTTCCTCAATGCCTTGGATACAACTTGAAGTAGTCTGGAAGCACAAGTTGACCACCACGTTGAGGGCCAATTTTTATATATAGTTGTTTGATATTTTTGTATTTTTAAATATTTTATTTTAATAAACATTATGAGGACTCTTAATTTCATTTCCAAGGGGTTCTAGTGACCCTTTGGATCCATCAAATTTGTATAAACTACAATTTTGAATAGAATGGGTAACTTTTTGGCTTGCAATTTTGTTGTTAATATTCATGGTTTTTTTTACATTAAACTTAACAATATCGCGGGTATCACACCAGGTATTGTAATCTTATTTTAAAATTTAGATCAACACAACACATATCAAATTTGAAGACACATTCCAATATCCTTGATATTGAAAGTATATAAGTATTAATACAATCACTTAAGACCATTGATGTTCAGACAAAGCACTTTAGCACTTTCCTTGAAAGAGAACAATGTTGAAACAACTTAACTATAAAGACATTTGCAGGAATGAATTGAGAATACTTGATACATTAAATTCAAATGGTCTAAGTACACAAAATATGAGAGAACTCTATGATGAAAATAATTAACCTACACTAACTAATTTATCACTTTTCATAACATAAAAAATATTATAATGAGTATACTCTAACTACAACCTATAACTAAGAGAAAACTAATATGTACAAAATTGAAGAGAAATTTCAAAACTAGAACCTGACAGGAAGCACCCTATAGTGTTCTTACACAAGCTTCTAGGACTCTAATTGTTCCTAGATTTCACAAGATCCTTAGCTTTCTTCTAGGATCTTCCAAGTCCTTACTTAGCTGAGTTAGGACTTCTACAACACCTCTCTAAGAGATGATATCTTTGGGCTTCACTTAGGAGTATCTACCAACTAGTTTCACTACTATCCAGTACTCCTTGGATGACTCCAAGTGCCTTCTTGGTCTCCTTTCCTTAAAAAGTGTTTGAAAGGACATAACTAATGTTAAAATTATTCTTAGACTTCATATGATCCCATTTAGGATTAGGTTTCATAGTATTCACAAATGATTTCCTAATTCTCCTTGTAATTTGGCATTTAAGCCTAATGCTCATACTAGCCCTATG
Organism: Thuja plicata; assembly: GCA_018584345.1. NCBI lineage: Eukaryota > Viridiplantae > Streptophyta > Pinopsida > Cupressales > Cupressaceae > Thuja > Thuja plicata. The sequence continues at coordinate 2,350,887 of MU224061.1, forward strand.
TGGCTGATTTTTCTCACTTCTTGTAAAACTTTCCAAAATAACCCCACAAAAAATGTGATATTCTAGTACCATTTTCCAAAACATAATATATTTTGAAGGTGTTAAGGTTCTAGGATCCCTGTACAGTAGGTTCCAAGAATTAAGGGCAACTAGGGCTAATTGGGCTAGTCAGAATCAGTCAAGTGAATTATAATCAAAAAAATAATTGGGAGGATTGGGAAAGGACTAATATGGCTAGGAGGTCTATTTATAACCCCACTGACCACAAAACCATGCTTGGTTTCACTCTCCAACTTATATCACTGCAATCAAACACATTTAGTTGATTGACAAACTCCTAATCAGGCACACTGGACTCGCCTAGGGATTGTCTCTAAAATTAGCTAACTTGATTTTCTAAGCTCCTCCTTCCTTATGTATAATTTAAAATGGATTCTCTTCCATATCCCTCAGGTCTACAATGATTTTCATGGTGGAGATCTATGGGGGAGCCATTTTCCATAGAACGGTCTGAACAACACCAATAATCTGTGAACTAACAAAATATTTTTACAAAGTAAAAAAATTAAAACCTAGAAACTTAAAACCAAAACAAGTCTAAATCCTATAATCCTACACAAAATTCAATGATTCAATCCATTCTATAATACTAGTAATCCAAAATAGTCAACTGTGCACAAAATCAGTAAAAGATAATTTTTCTTGCAATTCAAAATATTATACTACATCCTCTCACCTCGAGAAATGGGCTTCTTCAATGAAAAATATGATTTTCCCATGATTATAGATAGTTACAATAACTACCAAGCCTCAACCATGGAAAAGCATCTTTCTTGGTCAATGTTGTCATGCCACTTTGCAAAGTTGCAAATGTTGTCATGACAACATTTTGACAACTTTTACAATATTGCTCCAAACTAAATCTTATGACCTCTAACCTATACCAAATGATGTAAAAACATTATAGAATCAATTTTAGGCACAAATTCAAGCTTTTCTAATCCCTCTAGGCTTTTAGACCCAAATTCCCATTTTTGGCTAACTAAAGCCCTAAACACTATAAAAGAAAATACCAACTAGAGTGAATTGAACCTAGTCATATCCACCTAGGTACAACCTAAAAAGACCTTATAAGGCTTAAAAAAATACTAATGACTTGGCTAAGGTGAGTACAAGACACATGAAAATTTAGAGCTAGGGGTTAGCCTAGGTGGTCCTGCATCAGAACCTCGATTGGAACCCTTTATAATAGAGAAGAAACACGAATATATAGAAAATGGAAATAATTCTAGAAGTACTACTACTAACACATGTTCATACTCTAATATAATTTAAAATAATATCCTCCTCCTTGTCCAACAGACTGAAAAATATATGGTCTCATTCCTTCTTGAAAATATTTTATCATGCCAACTAATCTACCTCATGCCTTTGAAAGATTTCAATTTCTCAAAATGACTAATTGATTGAGTCTACTTGACATCTATGATTTCCCACCAACCTTTGCAATAATCTTTACAAAATCTACCTCACCTCTAAATAATGCATTAAACACTTCATGAAAAATCTAGATATCCATGCCAGTTTCCTATTTGTCCAAACCCTTTGTTTCTTTATGTCAAGAGTCACCGAAAAATAAACTTGACACATGACACTTGGTCTCTAACCCTTTGCCGAAATGAATGTTCCTTATTAACAACATGTTACCTAGAGACTAACTATTAACATCTTTGTCTATAGCTCTTGGCCTCTATCATTAACTGCCTCAAACCCTCTTGACTTCAAGACAACCACTATCTCTAGCTTGCTATCATTTTATGTTATAACTAATAACTGTCGCGAGCTAGCGACCAATGCTAGTCTCCAAGTCTCTAACCATATCATCGAATTCCACTAACCCTTGTGAGATAGAAACTAGTTGCTCGCCAACTTGGTAATTGTTATTACTGACTGCCTTAAACCCTCATGAGCTAGTGACCATCCCCAACCTTAGGTCCCACCATCTACCTCTTTTTCTCATGCCACATTGCACATTCTGATTCTTTGTCCAACTGTCTGCGCATGCAGGCCCCATCACCTATCCACATTTCTACCACGTGCGCGCCAGCCCACAATTTTTTGCCAATTCAACTGCTCGTTGTCTTCCAACGTAACCTCCATGCACCCTTGCATGATGACCAAAAGACACTTTGCTTTGGTCAATAACATCTTACGAGCGAGCACATATAAACAAATATTTGAACCCCCGTAGGTTCAATGTGGTATTAAACCTTGTTTGAAAAGCTCCACTATTTTCACACGCAATGAGCATACTAGCTCAGGTTGTTACAAATTACTCTACATTTGATGAGTGCATTTGCTTGAAATTTTCTAAGGACATTTTGACATGAGAAGAAAAATTTTTGACAAGGAAAGAATTGTTGAAGACAATTATTCCATTGTGTATTGTCATTCATTTTACACAAATATAGTGATGTTACACATACGTCTAAACCTAATCAAGAATATTCAATGTATGCCGAGATCTCTCGGGCATTGAAGAAGACTCCAGTATCAGCCCAAGTGATTTTCTCTATTTACTGAGCTTTGTTGGTTAATGTAGGAAGTTATGTATTTAACCGAGTTCACTCAAGAATACGGTAAGTTTAGTTTCAGCCGAGTAATTATTGAGCATTGAAAGATTAAAATGTCAACTGAGTTATGCATTTAGTGTCAACTAATTAACATTGGTTTACACTTTAT
>MU224061.1:2367749-2382120 GCA_018584345.1 Thuja plicata
GATGAGTAAGCGACAACCTATGGTTGCTTTGTCCACTATAGAAGCTGAGTACATGGCTGCTACTCATGCTTGTAAGGAAGCCATTTGGCTTAGGAGATTGTGTTATGATGTTGGTGTTGATGTAGAATAGATTACTATTTGGTGTGATAGTCAGAGTGCTATTTGCCTTGCGAAGAATCCAACTTTCCATGCTAGAACGAAGCACATTGATGTGCAATTTCACTTTGTGAGAGATATGGTGGAAGATGGAAAGGTAAATTTGGAGAAGGTAGATACTATGAAGAATGTTGCAAATGCATTAACGAAACCAGTGGGCACTGCAAAGTTTAGATGGTGTTTGGATTCTATGGGCCTTTTGGCCTATAGTGGTTAGTTCCTGTTATGTTCCTATTGCTCTTACAAGGTGTTCAACAAGTGGGAGAATGTTAGGAATAAGGTGTCTCAACCTTTGATAATTCCTATTCTTATTATTTTTTTTGTAAAATGTATTTTCTTGCAAATAATGTAAGTAAGTGTGAGTGTACATGTCTAGTTGGCATGTTGATGTGTCACTCCACTTGATGTGTCGGCATCTTGAATTGTGTGTAAGGAGATCATGGCTGAAATAGTTATGACAGATTCCTATGACACATAAGAGCTATTTCTAGGAGATTTAAATGACAGGTGAAGACATGAAAGACATGTGGCAACTAATAAAGTTGAGTACTTTACACTCTTCCACAATCATGGGGTTCGGGGAATGGTAAAACCCTAATACGGCTATCCTTGGAAGTTGTCCTAAAAAGGAAAGCACATGATATAAGTGTTTTTTAGGGTTACAGGAAAGGATATGAAAAGAGTGTATTGTTGGTATGATCTGGTGCTACTGGATTTGTCTTAGAGAGTTGACTGTCTCCTGAAAGAACTTTCATTTCAAGTGTGTTGTAACCGTTGTGTTGAAGATAATACATTGTGTAGGTTTTGGAGTGCTGGGGTTTTTTACCAAAAGGTTTTCCCCAAGGTAAATCATTGTGTCATTCTCTATTTTCTGTATGTGTGGCATGTGGCTGCAATATCATTGTTAAAGTAGTTAACGAATCTAAAATTGTAAAGATTTAAAAGAATTTGCACAATACTTTCCTATAGAGATTATTGTAGGAAGTTGTTTCCACACCTGAGTTTCCTTACAGTTTTTAAGGACTAAGCTAAGGATCAAAGATGTATTACAGAAGGGAGATTTCCAAGATTAACAAAGACAACTTTCTTGCATGGCAAGAGTTGATGAGGCTACATCTATCTACTATTGGAGATATTGGTTTGCAATTCTAGGGCCAAAATTAAGTGGAACCACCTAGACCAATGTCTATGGATCAGATGGTGGACATGAAGAATCATAACATAATGATGAATGATATAGCTTCTTCACTCAGCTATACAAATGTTGATGAAGTCAAGGACTACCCTACTCCCAATTATATGTGGAAGAAACTACATGATATCCATGGAAGAGATGACAATGTAAAGAGAGCTAAAGAAGAGAGTCTCAAAGGTTAGTTTGATTAGATAAAATTGAAAGAAGGAGAAGACAATACAAAATACAGTGACATAATCAAGAAAAGTGTCAATACCATCAAAGCTGCTAGAGGAGAGATTGAAGACAAAATAGTGGTTAGTAAGGTATTGATAACTTTACTTTCTATCTATGCAATAACAGTTTTAGATTTTCAAGAGATGAGGTGTAGTAATGATATAACTCTAGATGCATTGGTTGGAAAGTTTACAACTTTTGAGTAGGACAATTTTGACAATTATTCTCCTAATCCTAGCAATTTTGATTCTGCATTCAAAGCCAAATTAAGCCTTGGTAAGATGGATAGAAAATCAAAAGAAAAATAGATTGACAATGATAGTGATGATGAATCTCATGATGAAGATCTAGAAATAATTGAATAACTACTTGCAAAGACAACTACAAAAGGAAAAGGAAAGTACAAAGGAAGAATATCATTGATTTTCTTTTCATGTGACAAGGTTGGCCACATTGTTTCTAAGTTTCCAAACAAAGAAGACAAAGATGAGAGAAAGTTCAACAAGTACAAAGGCAAGAAAGATTTCAAAAGTTACAAAAGCTACAAGGACTAAGGTAATAAATCTTTTTATATTGCAAAAGATTCTGATAGTGATGAAGATGAAGATGAAATGATTTACATTGCTATTAAGGATGAGTTAGATAATGAAGAAAATGAAAAGAATGCACTTTTCTCTCATGTTAATGCCACTTGGATAATTGATAGTGGTTTTTCTCACCACATGACTGGTGATAAAACCAAATTTGAACATGTTGAGCACTATGATGGTGGGAGTGTCAGATTTGGGAATAATGAACCTTGCTATGTGAAAGGTAAAGGTTGTATTACTCTAACTAAAGGAATCAAATGTGATAATTCCTATTGGGTTGAAGAACTAAGGCATAATCTACTAAGTGTGGCACAACTGAATAACATTGGTTTCAAGGTAGAATTCATGAATGGTAAGGCCAAGCTCCTGGATGGTAAGGGAAACCTAGTTGGAACTGGCAAGAAAACAAAAGGTAATCTATTCTATCTTGATCTCATTGAAATTTCAAGTAGAAGAAAGCTAGTTATGGCATAAAAGATTGTGTCATGTGAATTTTGATAACTTGGTCAACATAAGTAAGAACAAAAGAGTAAGAGGTACTCTTATTTTGAAGAAACCTGAATCGGCAATATGCAAACAATGTCAAATTGGGAAGATGAGAAAAACTAGTTTCAAGAGCAAGAATTACAATACTAAAGAAGTCTTGGAGTTAGTGCATACTAATCTATGTGGACCAATTGGAACAAAAATTTACACTGGAGAGAATTATTTCATTATATTTTTTGATGATCATTCCATAATGATGACTGTTATGTTTCTCAAATAAAAATACAAGCTTTTCAGAAGTTTAAGTGCTACCTGGCCAGAGTTGAGAAGGAAACAAGAAATAAAATAAAATTCCTAAGATATGATAGAGGAGGTGAATACATTTCTAATGAGTTCAATGAATTCTACATTGAAAGAGGAATTAGGGAACAAGTATCTTCCCCTCGTACACCAAAGAAAAAATGAATAACAGAAAGAAGAAACAGATCTATTATGGATTGTGCAAGAACCTTGATGATTGAAAATAATGTTGGAACCAAATACTAGAAGGAATCTATTAGCACTGCACTTCACACCTTGAAAAAAGTTCATCTGGAGAAAGGTATTGATCAGACACCCTTTGAATTATGGCATGGCTATAAACCCAATGTTCATTATTTCAAAGTATTTGTAAGTAAGTGTTACATCTTGAAGGAAGAAATAAATGGAAAGTTTTGATGTAAAAGGTGTTGAAGGTATATTCCTAGGCTACTCCTTAAAAGCAAAGCATATAAATGTTTGAATCTTGCTACTTATAAAGTCATAGAAAGTGTACATTTAAAGATTGATGAGTTTGCAGAGAGAAGTGAAGAACAGAGTAGTAAAGAGCCTAGGGACTATAGGCACTTTCTATATTATGAACCTAATACTATACCTAAGACACAAGAAATGGTGATTGTACAAGAACCATGCCAACCACTGAATTCATTAGCACAAACCTTGTTATAACTTGTGCAACCCGAGATGCTAACAGTTGCAATTGAGTCATAGACAGAGGAAACCGAGTCACAGAATAAGGAAACTGAGTCTCAGACAGAGGCAATTGAGTCTCAAACTGAGGCATTCGAGTCTCACATAGAGGCAACTAAGTCTCAGTCAAAAGAGAAAAATAGAATGTTTGAGCATGGTGAACCAAGTGGAGCAAGCCCAAAATAAAAGAAGGAACTTGTACTTGCCAAATATGTAAAAAGGCATCATGCAAATGAGAAAATAATTGGAGATCAGACATAAGGTATAATGAAAAGGAACAAATTTAAAGGTACATGTTTCCTTAGTGAAATTGAACCTAGATCTATTAAAGATGCTTTGAATGATGAAAGTTAGATAGAAGCCATGAATGAAGAGATTGAGCAGATAGAAAAGAACAAGACCTAGACTCTTGTGCCTAGACCAAAATACAAGAATGTGATTGGTACTACATGGGTTTTTTTAAACAAGTTGAATGAAAAGGCAAAGTTTCTAGAAACAAGGTAAGATTAGTGTGTAAACAATATGCTCAAGAAGAGGGTATTGATTATGGAGAAATTTTTTCTCTTATTTCTATACTTGAAGGAGTTAGAACTCTTCTGGTATATGCAGCACATAAAGGATTCAAGGTATAACAAATGGATGTAAAATCAAAATTATTGAATGGATTTGTGGAAGAGGAATATGGAATATGGTTTGCAAAAGGAATATGGCTTGCAAATTGCACAAAGATTTGTATGGACTGAAGCAAGCTCCTAGAAATTGGTATGAAAGACTACATGGTTAACTGGTAAGTAGTGGATTTCAGAGAACTAATGACAATAGTAGCTTGTACATCAAAGAAGGACCTTAGAACAAGATACTACTAGCAAAGATATTTGTTGATGATATATTATTCACTGGACATGATGATTTATGCAAAGAATTCTCTGAAGCTATGAGTAAGGAATTATAGATGTCTATGTTTGGAGAAATTAAATTCTTTGTTGGTTTACAAGTTCATTAGATGAAGGATGGTATCTACATTACTCAGTCTAAATAAATCAAAGAGATACTGAAGAAATTTGGAATGGAAGATTCCAACCCAGTTGAGACACCTATGTCTACTAGACATAAGTTGTCTAAGGATGATGACTCAAGGGAGGTAAATCAAACTACCTATAGATCCATGATTGGTAAACTTCAATATGTTTTTCACACTAGCCCTGATATTACATTAGTAGTTGATATTGTTGCAAGATTTTTAGCTAATCCTAGAGAGAATCATTTGATGACTATCAAAAGGATTCTGAGATATCTTATGGGCACTAAAGATTATGGATTCTAGTATAAGAAAACATGAAAATTTGATTTGAATACTTTTACTAATGTTGATTGGGAAGGTAGTGTTGATGACAGAAAGAACACCAGTGGTGGAGCATTATTTCTTGGAAAAAGGTTAGTTTATTGGACCAGTAAGAAAAAAAATTGCATTTCACAGTCTATAGTAGAGGTAGTGTATGTTACCACAACAGTGAATTGTTCAAATATCATATAATTCAAACAGATGTTGTCAGGTATAAAGGAGGAAATCAAAGAACCAGTTATTATCTACTATGACAACACTAGTTCTATTAAAATTTCAAAGAACCATGTGATGCATACTAATACTAAGCATATTGCAATAAAGTATCATTTCTTGAGAGAATTGGTTAAGGACAAGGAATTAAGGTTGGAATATGTGAATACTAAAGAAAAAATTACAGACATATTCACAAAACCTTTACCTAAGGATGAATTATTGTATCTTAGAGGAAAGATAGGGGTGATTCCCCTAACTGGGGCTCACTGAATTACAGATTAGTGATGCATCAACTAAGCTATAGTGAAGATCTAACAAGTTGATGCAGATTGTCAGAGCTTATTGCATATGAATCAGTACATCAGGTACATTACAACATCATTGGTTGGAGTCTTTGGCATTGGATTTCAAAGAAGGAGAGATTATTGATGTCATGCCAAATAAATTAGTATGTCAAAGGGAGAAATTTTATCAAAAACAAAGATTGATATAAGAGGGAGAAATCTGTATTTCAGTGATTGTGATGACAGAGGGAGTTTTTCTGGATGAGAACCAGAATGAAGCTAAGGACATTTAAATTTTTATTCTTGTTTATGTTGCTCTAAAATTCTTTGTATAATGACATGTTGTGTTTCCATCAATGCAAAAGAGGGAGATTGATGAAGACCATTATTCAATTGTGTATTGTCATTGATGTTACAAAAATGTATACACAAATGTAGTGATGTTACACATATGTCTAAACTTAATTGAGCATAGTGAGTGTATGTCAAGCTCTCATGAGCATTGAAGAAGACTCCAGCATTAGCCTAACTGATTTGTTTATTAACCAAGCTCTGTCAGTTAATGAAGGAAGTTTTGCATTTAACCAATTTCACTTGGGTAATATAGTAAGTTTGGTTTTAGCTGAGTAACGGTCGGGCATTGAAGGAGTATAGTGTTAATCGAGTTATGCATTTAGTGTCACCTAACTAATAATAGTTTACACTTTATGTTTAATTGGTAAATTGAAGTTGATAGAATTAAGTATTATTGTTTAATTAGAAGGTTATTCAAGCCTACTTGACAAGGTTTATCATATATATGGTCAAGTTTTGATTGAATGTGTGGTTACATTTTCTATATGAAGAATGAAGGTGAAGTAAGAGGGAAATTTGATTAAGGAAAAAATATCTAGACCGAGATGCAAAAAAATATTTGATTAGAAAGGATCCAATTAAAATGAGAACATAGATCTGAATCTACAAAGACAGTTGCTTCTTCAATCAGGTCAATTCATTGCTACTCTCTAACAATTGTAGCAGTGATCCAAATCTTTTGACAGAGTAGACTAAACAGTCTTCCATAAATCCTCTCACAAGGTGGCATTTTTACATTGAATTTTTTGAATACCTCTAACAAGGCTACTCCTAATAGGGTGATTAAATCCTCTAACAGGGTCACACCTTACAGTGTGTTTTGTAACATTTAACTGGGTTGGCTCCTAACAAAGCTCACTTCAGAAGACTGAAAAATAGTAACTAGTTGCAATTGGTGGTTTCCCAAATTGGGTTACGACATTAAATATTGGTGCCATCTATGTACATGTTATTTTATTTATGCTTTATGTTTCTATGTTTAATCACTAAAGGTTAATCACATTTAATATCTTAAGATTGCTTTGTTAACCGAGTAACAACAAAATATATTTTATTAACCAAGTAGAGTGATAAGTTTGATTTAGACATCTAAGGGACTTGGATTTGTTTTTGTGGTAACTGATTCACCCCTCCCCTCTCAGTTACTCACCTTGTTTCCAACAAGAATGACTCCCTGAAAGTCATTTTCATTAGTCTAAAATCCTCATGTTGTTAGAATAGATCTATGCTCTTTGCAACCATTTTTACTATCATAATCCTTCTTTTTCTTTCCCGATCCATGGCCTTTTCCTTTGTAATCAAATAGGTGCAAAACACATGCCTATGAAGTAGGCCATTTTGTTAAAAATAAATAAGTGCGTAGTTCCGATTCTGGTGACCCACTCAAAATGGGTACTTGAAATACTGTTCCAAACTCACTATAGGAGGATGGAGATGATCAATCTTAATCCATGAGAAGGTAAGAACACATTTCTAAGGCCAATCTTAAAATTTTTCATGCATAAAAATTAAAATGTATGTAGATATTCAATGTCAAATCAGGGCCCTCAGGAAGTGAACAAAGGTGTTCTCCCATATCTTAGAAAAATCTTCACACATGGCAACCTCAAATTCATTTAGAATTTGTAGGTGCCAAGACAACCTTATAACATTTTTTACATCTATTGGTGATATCAAAGACATACGATTATATGATTATCTAGGTTTTTCTAGTTGTATTCTTGTGCATTCCTAAAGCCTCTCTATCATGTGACTATATATATTTTTATAATCACATCGGTGCACTTAAAATTAATGTATCAGATGGCTATCTAGCATAACAAAACTCATTATCCATACTAGCATGCTATTAATATTTTTTTCTATCTATTATATCTATCATACTTGTCTATATCTTGTATGTTGGATGTGGCATTATGAAAATTAATGGCTCTCCCCTTGGAGAAACCTCATGTGAAAAAAATATCCTCAGATAAGTCAAGTTTGTTTTCTCTTATTTACCTTGCATATTCATTTATTATATGCTCCCTAAAGTGGGGACAAAATATAGTGTCATAAAATTGAACCTAGTATAATTTACCATTATTTTATTCTTATACCTTAGCTAAAATAGAAAATAGATTTAGTCTCAATGTCCACTCATTTTTCCTTAACCTTTTCCATTCAAATTCTTGGCTATATGGCTTGGTTGATAGTGTTGATGAGAATTATTCAATTGTGTATTGACATTGATGTTTACACAAGTATAGTGATGTTTACACAAATGTCTAATTCTATCTGAGCACATTCAGTGTATATCGATCTCTCTCGGGAATTGAAGATGACCAAAGTGATTTTTAGTTCTAACCAAGTTCACTCAAGCATTATAGTGTTGGTCAGGCGTTGAAGGATTTCAGTGTCGACCAAGTAATACAGTTAGTGTAAGACAACTAACAGTGGATTATATTTTATGGATAATTAGTTATATAGAGCTGACATACATGAGTTTTATTAATTATTTGGAAGGATATCAAGGTGGAATTGACAAGGCTTATTATATATATAAGGTCAAGTTTGGATTGAATAGTGAGACAGTGGTGATGTGGAATTGCATTTGAAGTGTGATAAGAAGAGTGAAAGTGAAAGAAGATGGGATTTTGATTAAGGGCAAAATACAGAGGACTACAATAGAATATCCAATTAGTAAGGATCAAGTATTTAATCTAGAACAGAGATCTAAATCAACAAAGATAGTTGCTTATCAAAAAATGTCAATCCATTGTTACTTTCTAACAATTGTAACAACGATCAAAATCTCTTAACAAATTAGACTTAATAGTCTTTTGTAAATCCTCTCACAAGGTGATATTTCTACATTGAAGTGTTTGAAGACCTCTAACAAGGCCACTACTTACAGGGTGATTAAATCCTCTAACAGGGTCACACCTAATAGTGTGTTATTTTAACCTTTAACAGGGTTACCTCCTAACAGGGCTTACTTCAGAAGAGTGAAAAATAGTAACTAGTTGCTATTGGTGTTTTTTCCCATATTGGGTTTCCACGTTAAATCTTGGTTTTATATGTGTACATTTCATTTGCTTTATGGTTTATGTTTCTACAATTAATTACTAAAGATAATCACAATTTATATCTTCAAATTTTCTAAGTTAATCGAGTGACATTGAAATATCTATGTTAACCGAGCAACAATGTTAAATTTTTTTAATACATCTAAGGAACTTGGATTTTTTTTGTGGTAACCGATTCACCCCTCCCCTCTCAGTTACTCAACTCATTTCCAACAATTGGTATCAGGACTACAAGTGCTTACATGGAAGGTTTAAAGGCCTAAGCTAAAGATTAGAGATGTCTTACAGAAGGGTCATCCCTAAGCTCAACAAGGACAACTTTGCTACATGGTAAGATCTAATGAGACTACATCTATCTACTATTGGAGATACTGGTTTGCAATTCCTAGATCATAAGTATGTGGAACCAATGAGACCTATGTCTGTGGATTAGGTGGTTGAAATGAAGTATCATAACATAATGATGATTGATATAGCCTCTGCACTCAGCTATTCCAAAATTGATGAAGTCAAGGACTACCCTAGTACCTTTGATATGTGGAGAAAACTGCATGATATCTATGGAGGAGATGTAAATGTAAAAAGAGCCAAATCATAAAGTATTAGAGGTTAGTTGGATATGATGAAAATGAAAGAAGGAGAAAAAATTACAAAATACAGTGAAAGATTCAAGATAGGTATTAGTGCAATCAGAGCTACTAGTGGAACAAGTAAAGACAAAATAGTACTCAACAAGGTATTAAAAATTTACTTCCTATCTATGCAATTAGATTTTCAGCTATTCAATAGATGAGATGTATTAATGACATAACTCTAGATGGATTGATTGGAAGATTATCAACTTTTGAGTTGGATAACTTTGACAATTATTCTCCTAATCCTAGCAATCTTGAGTCAGCATTCAAAGCTGAATTTAACCTTGGAAAGATGAAGGGAAAACAAATTTATAGTGATAATGATGATGATTTTGATGGTGGGGATCTAGAAATCATTGAAGCATTACTTGCAAGGAGAGCTGCAAAAGGAAAAGGACAATACAAATGAAGAATACCATTGATTTTCTTTTCATGTGATGAGGTTAATCACATTGCTAGTAAGTGTCCAAACAAGGAAGACAAAGGTGAGAAAATTTTGACAAGTATAAAGGAAAGAAAGATTACAAAAGCTACAAAAGCTACAAGGATAAAGGTAATAAATATTGTTATATTGCTAAAGATTTTGATAGTGATGAAGATGAAGATGAAATGGTTTACATTTGTATTAAGGATGAGTCAGATAGTGAAGAGAATGAAAAGACAACACTATATTATCATATTAGCAATAATGACACCTCGATAATTGATAGTGTTTGTTCTCACCACATGACTAGTTATAAAACCAAATTTGAACATCTTGAACACTATGATAGTGGGAGTGTTAGTTTTGGGAATGATAAACCCTACTATGTGAAAGTTAAAGGTTGTATTTCTCTTCCTGAAGCAATCAAAGGTGATAATGATTTTTGGGTTGAAGGACTAAGGCATAATTTACTTAGTGTGGCACATCTGAATAACATTGGTTTCAAGGTAGAATTCATGAATGGTAAGTTCAAGCTCCTGGATGGTAGAGGAAACCTAGTTGGAACTATCAGGCAAACAAAAGGTAATATACTTTATCTTGATCTCAATGAAAGTTCAATTTTCATTGCACAAGTAGAAGAAAGTAGGTTATGGTATAAAAGGTTGTGTCATGTGAAATTTGACAACATGGTCAACATAAGTAAGAATAGAAGAGTAACAGGTCTTCTTGTTCTAAAGAAACCTAAACTAGCAGTATGCAAACAATGTCAAATTGGGAAGATGTGAAAAAACATATTCAAGAGAAAGAACTACAATATAGAAGAAGAATTAGAATCGGTACATATTGACTTATGTGGACCAATTGGGACAAGTTACATAGGTGAGAAGTACTTCATTATATTTTTTGATGATCATTCCAGAATGAGGACTATTATTTTTCTCAAAGATAAATCAAAAGCTTTTCAAAAGTTCAAATGGTACCTAGCCAAAGTTGAAAAAGAAACAGGAAAGAAACTTAAATGCTTAAGATCTAACAGAGGAGGAGAATTCTTTTCCAATGAATTCAATGAGTTCTACAATGAAAGAGGAATTAAAAGACAAGTATTTGCACTTTGTGCTCCACAATAGATTGGTATTTCAAAAAGAAGGAAAAGATCCATTATGGATTGTGCAAGAACCTTGATGATTGAGATGGATGTTGCTACCAAATACTAGAAGGAAGCCATTAGCACTGCAACTCACACCTTAACCTAAGTTCAACTGAAGAAAGGTACAGAGAGGAAACCTTTTGAATTATGGTATGGCTATAAACCTAATGTTCATTATTTCAAAGTATTTGGAATTATATGCTACATCTTGAAGGAAACAAGAAATGGAAAATTTGATGTAAAAGGCGATGAAGGTATATTCCTAGGCTACTCCAGCAAAAGAAAAGCATATAAATGTTTAAACATTACTACTCATAAATTCATAGAAAGTGTGCATGTAAAAGTTGATGAGTTTGTAGAGAGAAATGAAGAAATGAGCAGTAAAGATCCTGAAGACTACATAAAATTTGTGTATTATGAACCTAATACTATACATACAACAAGGCAATGGTGATTTGGAAAACAAGCATGTAAACCACATAACTCATCAGCACAAACCTTGTTGCAACATGTGCAACCAGTGATTCTTACTGAAGAAGCTGAGTAATAAACAAAGAGAACCAAGTCTTAGACTGAAGAAACTGAGTTGCAGATAGAGGCACCTGAGTCATAGATAGAGGTACTTGAGTCACAAATAGATACACCCAAGTCTCAGATAGTGGAACTTGAGTATCAGACAGAAGAACATGATATAATATTTGGTCATGGTGAACATAGTGGAGCAAGCCCATAATCAAAGAGGAAGGATATTGTACTTTCAAAATATGTTAGAAGGCATCATGCACCTAAACAAATAATTGGAGATCAGACATAAGGTTTAATGATAAGGAGAAAAATAAAAGGTACATGTTTACTTAGTGAAATTGAACCTAGAATTGTTAAAGATGCGTTGAATGATGAGAACTAGATTGAAGCAAGGAATGAAGAAATTGAGAAGATAGAAAAGAACAAAACCTTGACTCTAGTACCTAGACCAAAAGAAAAGAATGTGATTGTTACTAAGTGGTTTTTAAGAAATAAGATGAATGAGAAAGGTGAAGTTTCCAGAAACAAAGCCTGATTACTATGTAAAGGATATGCTCAAGAAGAGGGTATTGATTATGGAGAAACTTTTTCTCCTGTTGCAAGACTTAAAGGAGTTATAAATCTTCTAGCATATGCTGCACATAAAGGATTCAAGGTATATCAAATGGATGTAAAATCTGCATTATTGAAGAGTAATTTTACATTGAGAAACTTGAAGGTTTTTTAGATCCTAACAAAAGGAATATGGTTTGAAAACTACACAAAGCATTTTATGGACTGAAGTAAGCTCCTATGGCCTGGTATGAAAGACTACATGATTACTTTATCAACATTGGATTTCAGAGAACTAACAACAATAGTATCTTGTATATTAAAGAAGGACCTCAAAAAAAGATACTATTGGCAAAAATATTTGTTGATGATATATTGTTTACTAGATATGATGACTTGTGCAGAGCATTCTTAGCAGCTATGAGTAAGGAATTTGAGATGTCTATGTTTGGTGAAATCAAATTCTTTGTTGTCTTACAAGTTTATCAGATGAAGGATGGTCTCTACATTACTCAGTCTAAATACATAAAAGAGATACAAAAGAAATTTGGGATGGAAGATTATAGACCAGTTTGAACACCTATGCCCACTGGACATAATATATCCAATCATGATGATTCAAAGGAATTAAATTGGACTACATATAGAAGCTCACTCCTAAGGTTGAAGTTAATTTGATAACTTTGTTAAGAAAATATAGGCGCATTTTTCATGGTCATTTGATGATCTTAATGCCCACCGAGAACATTTATTTCAGCATGAAAACACTCTAAAGTGAAATGCAAAGCCTTTTAGACAAAGGAAGTTTCCTACAAACCTAATACTAGCCCCTAAAATGACAAAGGAGCTTTTCAAATTAAGGGATGTAGGAATAATAATGCCTACATGATAATCTACATGGGTATCAAACCTAGTCCAAGTTAGAAATCAAAATGGAGATATAAGGTTGTGTGTTAATTTTAGAAACTTAAATGTATCATCCCTAAAAGATAACTATGAATTTCCTAATACAGAGGCCCTTTTACAAAAGGTTACTGTGAATGAACTATTGTCTATGATAGATGGATTCTCAGGTTACAAATAAGTGAAGGTCAAAGAGTTACAGAAATTCAAAACCACCTTCACCACTCCTTGGGGAACCTATGTTTATGCAAGGATTCCTTTTGGGTTAACTAAAGCAAGAGAAACTTTCCAAACAGAAATGGATGTGGCTTTTGATGGCCTAATTGATCTTATCATGGATGTATATCAAGATAACCTAACAACATATTCAAAAAGGGAAGAAGAACATTGTAATTATTTGCAGCAATTTTTTAAAAGAGCTTTGTAATATGGGATATCTCTAAACCCGAAAAAATGTCATTTCGGAGTAACTAAAGGAAAGATACTAAGACACATTGTATCAAAGGATGGTATGAGGATAGAACCTAAAAGAATTTGAGCTAATGATAAAATTCAGATCCCTAAGAATTTTAAAGGAATCCACTCATTCTTTGGACAAATAAATTTTTAAGAAGATTTGTCCCAAATTTCTAAGAGATAATTAAGCCTATTGCTAAGATGCTAAAGAAAGGGGCACAGATTAAATGGGTGAATGAGGTCTTAGAAGACACCTGATTTCTTCAAACATTTTTATTTATTTTGTTTTGCTTCTTATCATACTATTGCAGTTTTCCTATTACAAAAGAATAATGAAGGTTATGAACAACCAATAACATTTTTTAGTAAGAATCTTCAAGCCTCAAAGTTGAATTATGACATAAATGAGAAGCAAGCTTATGCCCTTGTAAAACTAGTAAAATTTTTAGGATTGGATTATACTAAGAGGGGGGTGAATCAGTATTGGATTATACATAAGTTAATGACATAGTACTCATAACACCATATTTGTTTATGAGAAAACCCTGGCCAAGGGAAAACTCCGGTGGGGATGATACCCACAAGCATGCACTAAAGTATAGTATCCCTGCAAGGAGACCTAGCCCTATTAGGGGCTGAATATTACATAGTACATTTCCTTGTTAGAGGAATAAAAACCCTTTTAAAGGTTCACAACACCCTGTTAGGGGCCTCTGAGCTTACATCTCTTACAATACAATTCAGTTACAAAAAGCTCTCAGTCATCAACAAAACAAGCATCACTAATAATTTGATAGTTCCTTTATAGCTCTTT
>MU224061.1:2382294-2393686 GCA_018584345.1 Thuja plicata
TATATATATCAACTTTACAAAGTCAGTTCTCAGTATGAATATTACAAATAATACTAAGTCGTCCTTCAATACAAAAATACATTTAATAAAGTAAACATTAAATGCATAGTCAATGCTCTTGCATAGTCAATGTGTAGGATATCAAAAACCCAAATACAAATTTGATTTCCTGGAGTCCAAGTCATACTCCCTCAATCTTCATTATTGTCCAACTGCCCTGTATCATTGTTCTTCTGCAATCTGTCTGTCTACAAATCCTTCTAACTCATCATAGACGTAACCAAATCCAAGTTGATCTTAGGTGGAGGTCAAAAATACTCTATACTATCCAAATCTAAGCTCGGTTTCCCTAATTCATCTATCCCTTTCTTTGACATTAAAATTACTTATGTATCTCTGATACTATACTTAGTCAATTTTGAAACATCAAAACTTATCTTCAAAGTAATCTAACTTAAACCCAGATGTGTTGCCTTAAATGAAAACCAAAAAGTTAATAATATTTTCCAAATTTGATCACTTTCCAACAATCTCTCCCTTTGGAATTGATGGCAACACTTAACAAAAAAATGACCAAGTGTTCCAACCAATAAAAAACTGTCTATTCTTCTTGTTATCTCTTTTCCATAGTTTTCTCTCTTTATTTTATTATATTATATATTTTTTCTTCTTTCTCTATATTATTTTTCTTCTCTTTTCCCCCTTTGACAACAATGACAAAGGTGCATAAAAATCAAGAACCTTCAGTTCTTGCTTACCAGTTTCAGAATATCCTGAAAAGAGTCTTCCAAAAGCTTCACTTCTGTGCTCCATGTATTGAACAATATTTGAATGATGTGAATCAAACCATTCATTGAAAATGATGTAGTTTTAGCCTCTTTTAATTCTGTGGGTAAATGTTTAGTCAATGAATCTGCAACTTTCTCCAAATCTGAGAGATGAGATTCAAGTATGGATAACTTCTGAGTGACAAAGATCCTCAGCAAATTAAATCTTTTCAATACTATCTCTTTTTAATTTTCCAATACATTGAGTTTGGCCAATATCATCATAACTTCTATGTCTATTTCTATTGTGACTGTGAAGATGTTCCACAACCATCAATCAAACTATTCAGAATTGCCCTTTCCTTGGCAATAATGTCCTCAAAATTATGAACATGGCTAATCAGATTCATGCAATAGCTAAACAATTTTCTCCCATGCCCAATGAAACTCTTTGAATTTTTAAAACATTTTTTTATAATGCCTATGTCCCATGTGATGGACTTGTAGACTTCTGTCAGCTTCTTCTCTGCCTTCTCCTCTGCAATCTTTAGCAAATTTTCATAGTGTCCATCAAATTCATCAAGTGTAATTTTCAAGTTCTCAATGTCATCTCTATGCTGGAAAAATATAGGTACTGGAAGCAATTTATTCACAGTATCAATAGCTCTGGTAATTACTTTTTCCTTCTTGTCTCCTTCATGTTTGGATCTTTCCTTTTCTTTGTTTAATGCAGTAAATGCCAGTTCTAGCAATTCAACTTCATCCATGCTATCCAAATTTATGTCACTACTTGCCAAAAATGAAATAGATGATGAGTTTTCCTCTTTCTTTTCATCTTCTTTCTATTCTATCTTCTGTTCATCATTCTTTTTCTTCTCAACTTCCTCTTTCTGTTCTGCATTATCTGCAATAGAGGTTTCCAAATTTCCTGCAAAGGGGTCCTTCTCATCTTGTTAGGGGTCGAGGATCACTGCCACACGAGAGACATATAAATCTTGTGGAGGGTCTACTTTTCTCTTCTATGTGGATGTCTCTGTCATCTTTGCTCTCTCACCCATTCCCAATTGTGTGGGAAATGTGGTTTTAGGAGGTGAGGGCCTGCTAGAAGTAGAACTCATCAGAATCTTCTCTAATGCCTTGTGAATTTCCTCAATCACTTCAGCATACTTTCTTGCTATTATTTTCAATACTCTAACCTTTTTTCTTAACAGAGGTTTCAATTATTTGAATATACTATCCCTCTCTTGTACTGATAACACAAGAAACATGTTATCAATTTCATTATTTCTAATCTGATCATCCTCAATCTGTGCCAAGTGTTTTTTGTTCTCTAATTTTGCATACAGATATGTAGGTATACTTCCTTCAATTTCTAAAAGAGTCTTCTTAATGTAAGAAAATTCTCTATCACAATGTCTTCTATCTTCATCTTATCTGATTCCTCATACTTGTTGTAGTATTTTTCAATTGTAACCAATTTACCTTTCTCTAGTGCTCTTTTCTCTAGCATCTTCATGTTTGGTTTCCAAATGTGCTTTATTGTTTTATTCTCTTCTCCTATTGTGGTTTTCTCTTCAGGTGATTTAGGCTTACTTGATCTTGTAACTCTAGGGGTGACATCCTTTGCTTTCTCTATTTTCTATTGTGGAGGAGGTGAACTATCTACCATAATTACCTCAGGAGTGAAAGGGGCATCAGTGCTTCCACTTTCTACCAAGAGATCTCTCTACCATCTTCTTCTGTTAGTCCAACTTTTACACCGCAATCATGAAAAAGGTTAGCAATTTTCCTTTTCCTTTGTCCTCTAGATTGTTCCTCTTTCACCTTTGCTAATTTTTCTTCATAAGCTCCCCATCTTTCTTCTATTGTATCAACTTCTGATGCAAGAACATGTTCTACTTGCATGGTGAGCACTTCAGAACTCACTTCATATCCCATGGGGTAACACCATTTCTTTCTAGGTGTAACTACTTCAAAACATACACAATTAGTTTCAACCATGAAACAAATTGTATCCATGTACTTATCCACAATGTCCTAATGCAACTTGTATCTTGTCTTCATCTATTTCTATAGAATTTTGATCATAGAAAATAGTTCTCCATCTACCAAAGTAGTATTTCGCCTTTTGTAACTCTGTGAAATCAGTATGCAAGTGGGTACTCTAGAATTCCAACCACTATGATGTAAACCAGGAAACTTGTGCTCAATATGAATGAACATATGCATCAACAAAGAACCAAATCTGAAAGTTTTAGTTCTATCCTTATTTACTAGCTTCACATTCTCCAGGAATTGTTGAGCAAGAAATTTTCATAGGTTATATTTTATGTTTTCCTTCACCATTCTCCATGCCATCATGATTACTCGAGAAGATATTGAGTTTGGTCTGTGACTGTAGTAGAATTTATATCTGATTATCATGGAAATCAATCTCACATCTTGCTGAAAGATAACATTTTCTGTCATTGCCCTTCTGTCTCATTTAGAATGCATTCAGGTTTTGAGTTATTTATTCACATGCTTCTCTAGAATAGGTATAACTCCAGTGTTGTCTAATCCAGTGATCTCATGAATTAGGTCACTACAAATTCTCACAGGTTGGTGACCAATCCATATGAACTAATCATGAACCTTGCTCATCAATATCTTAAACCATTCATTTTAATCGAATTCGCATAAATCCATAACCTTCATTATGCTCAACTAACTAATGTGTTTTAATTCATCTTTAATGATTAATTTTTCAATCATATTTTACATTTTAGTGAGTATTTCATAATCTCCCAATGTATCATACTTACAATGTATGTAAGCCCTAATGTCTTCTACGTGCAATATGCCATGTAAGGTTTGTGAAAATTCTCCTTCGTGATCCTCTTCACAAGACTTAAATGAATGTTTCTTGAATTTTTATCTAGGATGATGAACAACATCAAAAATGATGGGTGCATCCATAGCTAGATGATGTAAAAAACCTTTCTTTCATTGAAATTTGAGTGTTATGCTCCAATTGATCATGCACAAAAAATGTAGAAGAATATGAATGCTTATGCTCTCTGATCTCCTTAGCTCGCTCTTTGTCAAATGGTGAATAGATAGGTTATCAAATGATGCTTTATACAATTTAGGTTATAACTTTCATTTTCACTTTATACTATCCAGTTGGCTGCTAGATCTTACGAACGCAATATACAATTTGGCAGATGGTGCGCTCTTAGGTATATAATCCATGATGTCAGTATAGTTCACACACAATTTTGCATGAGCTCAATCTAGGAATTTTGGGGCAGGATAAATTCTGATGTCTATATCCAATGCTCCCCCTAAGGCCATGATCAGCCAATTAGGTTGATTCTATCTTGCTTCCTTCAGGTGAAGATCCACTAGCATCTAGTGACTCTCCCTGAACTGATACCTCACTAGTTTCTTTAATCTTCTATATCTTACCACTATTGTTGTCTTCTTATTTCTTAAAATAGTTTTCAAAATCATTCTTCACATTTGCAATATTATTTCCAGTATCATTTTCATTCTTCTGTGAATTTGTAAGAGGTGGTGTTCTTCTGTTATCTACTCCATTATACCTGCAAAACTTTCCTATACGTCCTAGATTATTGTATTTGTAAATATAGGATGTCTTCTTTCTTGATTAACTTGTAACTTATAGTACTTTGTAATGTGTCCAATGTTATTACATTTGTAGCATGTAGGTTTCACTATAGGTTCTCTTCCATTGTCTTTTCTATATCCTGATTGATTAGGTCTTCTGCATTCTACTTTCTTGTGCCCATATCCATTATAGTTAAAATAATATCCAAAAAAATTACTAAAAGGGGCATTACCTCTACAGTCACTCTTCATGTGTCCAAATTTGTTGCAACCAAATAATCTACCTCTGAAAGGTCTAATCTTCTCTTTAGGTTCTTCAATAGATGGTTTCACAACATCAATCTTGTCATCTGATTTATCTTCCTGATTCTTATAATATTCAGCTTCATTGAAGCCAATACTAGTCATGTCACCTTTAGGTTTCTATTTGTCTAGTTGTTCATCAATCAAATCACTACTGGTGTGAAGTTTCTCAATGTGATTCTTTGCTTCAACAAGTTCACCTTTCACAATCTGATTGTATTTCTCCAATTCCTGGTATTTATTCTTGTAGTTGTCAACCTCATCCTTAATTTGATTCAATGTACTATTTAAGGTTTTTTCAACTTTCTTCTTAGCATCCTCCGCATCTATACTTCTATATCCATAGACTTATTTTCATGTTTCAGAGTTTCAATCTCTTCTTTTAGTTTCTTCACCTGATCTAAATTGTCCTCATCTAAGTCTTCTTTTATCTGCACCACAAGATCGTCTCTTTGACTTCTAGAAAGCTCAAGCTGTTCTTTGAGTTTCTTTATTAATTTCTCAGCTCTTTGCATGTTGAATCTCAATTCTCCATTCTCTTCTTTTTCTTTATCAAGGTCTTCAAGTGCAGCATCAATGTTTTCTTGCAGCATGTCCAAATCCATTTTGATCTCCCTCAAGTTGTTAGGATTTATCTCCAAGGGCCAAAATTTGTGATACCAATTATTAGGATTGGATTGTACTGAGAGGGGGGTTGAATCAGTATAATAGCACTTTAAATAAATTATTCAACCACTTAACCATTAATCATACATTTGCAGTAAAGTAAAGAACATAAGTAAATGACACAGTACTCATAACACCATATTTGTTTACGAGGAAACCCTGGCCAAGGGAAAACCCTGGTGGGGATGATACCCACAAGCATGCACTAAAGTATAGTGTCCATATAAGGAGACCTAGCCCTGTTAGGAGATGAATATTACATAGTACATTTCCTTGTTAGAGGAATAACAACCCTGTTAAAGGTTCACAACACCCTTTTAGGGGCTTCTGAGCTTACAATTCTTACAACACAATTCATTTACAAAAAGTTCTCAGTCATGAATAAAACAAGCATCACTAATGCTTTGATATCTCCTTTATAGTTCTTTAATTATCTATGTCTTTCTCTTCTCTGTCATTCGTATATCTACTCTACCAAATAACTATTACAAAAACTTCTTCAATCATTACCAAGAAGATCTTAAATATATATCTCTCAACTTTACAAAGTTGGCTCTCAGTATGAATATTACAAATAATACTAAGTCAACCTTCAATACAAAATACATTTAATAAAGTAAACATTAAATGCAGATTTGGCCCTCTTTCATAGTCAATGTGTAGGCTATCAAAAACCCAAATACAACTTCAATTGCCTGAAGTCCAAGTCACACTCCCTCAATCTTTGTTGCTCTCTAACTGTCATGTATCGTTGTTCTTATATAGTTTGTCTATCTTCAAATCCTTCAAAATCATCGTAGACATAACCAAATACAAATCGATCTTAGGTGGAGGTCAAACATACTCCATACTATATGCCTCTAGGCTCTCTTTCCCTAATTCATCGATCTTTATCTTCGAAATCAAAAGTACTTATGTATCTCTGCTACTATACTTAGTTGATTTTGAAACATCAAAACTTATCTTCTTAAAGTAATCAAACTTAAACCCTGATGTGTTTCCATAAATGAAAACCAAAAAGTGAATCATATTTACCAAATTTGGTCACTTTCCAACAAAAATATTTTAGACTATATTTGGTAGCGGCTAAATTGATAGATTATCTGCCAAATTTAGAAATTATGAACATATTTAAGGAGTCAGAGGTTGTAGGAAGGAGATGTAGATGGGTCAATCAGATCCAAGATTTTGACATGGAGATCCAAATAAAAAATTTATTCAAAGTACAAGGTCTTGATAAACTTATGGCCAAATCAAATCTTGAGGCAATTCAAATAAATTAGGTTAGATATGATAAATCTATAGTAAGTATTGAAAATTTCCCTTGTTATACTGATATAGTATATTTTGTAAGGCACATGAAATGTCAAGAATATTTAAATGTTAATCAAATAATAAAAAAAAATTTACAAGAATCTAGGTATCTTTTGATACAAGGTGACTTATATTGGAAGAATATAGGTGTCCTTTTATTTTGTCTAGATATGTACCAAGAAGACTCATTATTAAAGGAATTTCATGATAGAGTATGTGGTGGTCACTTATTAGCAATAACTATTGCTCATAAGATATTATATGATGGGTATTATTGGCCACATGTCTTTAAAGATAGTTATACATATGTTAGAAAGTGTGAATCTTGTCAAACATTTTCAAGGAAATTATAGTATTGTGGTGCATTACCCCTTAGAATTTTGTCAACTGAAGAGCCATTCTAAATGTTGGGGATAGATGTAATTATTGAAATTGTTGATGTCACCAGTGTTAGAATGAATTTAGAATAACTGAGAGGGGAGGGGTGAATCAGTTATCCTCATGTCTAGATGTAGAAAATAAAACTTTTTGTATTTTAGATCTACTCGGTAGCAGTAGCATATGTCAAAAACTCTAATCATGCAGTTTACTGTCTAATGAAATTTCTTGTAGAAACATAACAGTAAAACAAACCATAAGCATTCACACAAGTTGACACAAGTATTTAACGTGGAAAAACCCAATATGGGAAAAACCACCAGTAACATGCTACCAAGTTTTCACTCTTTTGAAGTGAGCTCTGTGAGGAGCCCACCCTATTAAAGGTTACAATAACACACTATTAGGTGTGACCTGGTTAAAGGATTTAATCACCCTGTTAGGAGTGGCCTTTTTAGAGGACTTAGTGTTGGAGATTTGATTCTGAACAGTTGATTGATTGTATGTTTATCATTGATGACAACATATAATACATAGTAGTACTTCTATATGTACTTATCCATATGATGACATGAAGACCAGCGTGGATAGATACATGTTTTTGACATGTTTACTATGCTATGTTCATACAAGAAGACTCAGATATGATGTTTCAGTAAAGATATGTAATTTTGTTATTGACAGTTACAGTTCTAGAGGATTAATGATTTAAGGCTGACAAATGTAACATGTTAATTTTGTTGCACGTATCTCCTACATATGCGTGTGTATATTCATGATAATTTATGAGTTTTTGATATTAATCTAAATACGCTAAACATGTTTCAAGAAGATTACAATGTTATGGTCAAATTGGTGAAGCCGACTTAGTGAAGCGACGCGTCTGTTCAACATTGACTTGTGCGGTTGTAATTATACTTGTGCGCTTAGTAGAGCCAACAAGGATGTTATGAAGAGTTGTCCAAAAGGTCCCATGATCTCATAATTGGAGTATGTATTTATACAAGGTCATTTATGATAAGAAAAGTTGTGAAAGCCAAAGATTGACAAGAAGAACAGAGTGTTGATACAGCAGAGCTATATTTATCATATGTTGATAATATAGATGTTTATGTTGAAGCATTGAGAATACAGATTAGATTTTTATATTTCTTTACAAGAGGTTAAAGCATCGGCGCATAAAAGGAACGGATTAAACAAGCATTGTCACATACAATAATTCATCCTATTGATACAGTATGTATCAAATATTCAGAAGGTTGTAGCCTTCACCATTTGGATAGTGAGTCCTCCACCCCTAACAGGGTTATTGTAAAAGACTCCTAAAAGGGTTCGACCCTCAACCAGGTCAACTATACTACTACATTGTATTGTACAACTCCTAACAGGGTTGAAGAATCTTTTAACAGGGATTACTATAAACAGTATAGTTCTTTGTGGGTACTAATTCCCACTGGGGTTTTTTCCATTTGGTTTCCCCATAACCAAATTGATGTGTTGTGTAATGTGTCATCTAAATGTGTATTTACTTTATATCAATCTGGATTAATAAGTTCAAAAGATTTAAAATTGCAGATAACTGATTCACCCCCCCTCCCAGTTATCTCTGAAGTATTCTAACAATTGGTATTAGAGCCAAGTGCCTTGGAAAAGAAGCCTAACATCTTAAGGTAGATCAAGATGTCATACTTCAGAAAAGACAGCCCTAAGTTTGATGGAGAGAACTATGTGGATTGGAAGAACAAAATGATAACACATCTACAATGCATTGGATTTGAGATCTTTGAGATTGCCACACAAGAGGTTGAAATTCCATCTTTGAAAGACCTTGCAAAGGATAATGCAATTGCCAAAGAAGCCCTAATCAGCACCTTATCTGATAGTGAATTTTTCAAGATCAAGAAATTTGACAAAGCATACATCATATGGAAGTATTTAGAAGACATGTTTGAAGGAGATGTTCAAGCAAAGAATGCACGCAGGAAGACATGGAAGAAGAAATACAACAGTCTTGAGATGTTACCAGAAGAAAACATTAGAGCTTATAATTAGAGGATAAATGAAGCAGTATCTGGAATGAGAAACAATGGAGGAGAAATATCAGAAGAAGATATAATGGATAAGTTGTTAACTACTTTGACATCAAACTATAAAAACAAGATCATTATTCTAGAAGAAATTGTGCAATTCTCACAAGACTTGAAGGGAGAGACTTTGATTAGAAAACTCTCTGCATTTGAGATATCAAGATTGAAGAATGAATCTAGGAATGAAACAGCCTTCAAAGCTTCAATACACAGTAAGAAATCCTCACACATCTCTAGTCATAATGAGAATGAAGAAACTGATGAAGAACTAGAAGAAATAATTGCCATGATTGCTAAGAGAGAAAAGAAAGGAAAAGGAAAGTATGAAGGACAACTACCATTCAAGTTTTCTTCATGTAATAATATTGGTCACTTTGCATCTAAGTGTCCCACAAGAGTCAAGAAGTCCAGATGTGACTACAAACCTAAGTACAGGAAGGAATGTTACCATGCTAAAGAAGGTGTAACTGATGAAGATTCAGGAGAAGATGAAATTGGATTTGTTGCCCTTAAAGACATGGAAAGGTTGTCTAAAAATATGGACATTGCAGATAAAGAAGAAGATCATGAATTGGCCTTAATCTCCAAAGTAGATAATCAGAACTGATTAGATCATTGACAGTGGATGTTCACACCACATGACAGGTGACAAAGATAGATTTGTTCATCTAGACAAATACAAAGGTGGTATGGTTAGATTTGGAGATAACAATCTTAAACCTATCAGAGGCAAAGGTTCCATCACCCTCGATGGAAAGAATAATACAAATGATGTTCTATATGTTGATGGATTACATCATAACTTGCTAAGTGTTGGACAGCTACTTGACAAAGGCTATCATTTGGAGTTCAAAGACAACAAGTGCATCATTAGCAACAAGGATGGAGACATGATTGCATCAAGCTCTAAAAAAAAAGGTAATGTTTCTTAGCTTAATTCAGATGTAAGTTGTTTTGTTGCAAAGGTGGATGATAGTTGGTTATGGCACAAGAGACTTTGTCATTTCAATTTTGATAATATAGTAAAGATTAGTAATGTCAAGGCAATTAGAGACCTACCAAGCATTGCAAGACCAGTTGACATAATTTGCAGGGAATGTGTTAAGGGTAAACATGTAAGGAGTTCCTTCAGAAGCAAGCATACCTTAGCTGAGAACAAGTTGGACTTACTACATATAGATTTATGCGGCCCAACTCAAACAAGATCATACTATGGTGAAAGGTACTTTATTCTGTTTGTTGATGATTTTTCTAGGATGATGTGGGTTGCATTCTTAAAAGAGAAGTCGGAAGCCTTTGAGAAGTTCAAAATATTCAAAGCTAAGGTAGAGAGTGAATCTGGACTAAAATTGAAATGTTTAAGATCAGATAGAGGAGGAGAATTCACCTTTGACAAGTTTTATGACTACTATGAAGAAAATGCAATAAAAAGGCAGTTGAGTGCCCCTAGAACACCTCAGAAAAATGGAATTGTAGAAAGGAGAAACAGGATTATACTTGATACAGCATGCACCATGATGATTGAAGGAAAAGTGGCACACACCAATTGGAGAGATCCAATAAACACAACAGTGTATACTATCAACAGAACATAATTGAGACTAGGCGTGGACAAGACACCCTATGAACTTTGGTTTGGCAATGTACCCATAGTAAAATATTTTAGAATATTTGGCAGTAAGTGCTACATCAAGAGAGATGATAGTGTTGGAAAGTTTGATGCTAGAAGTGATGAAGGTATTTTTCTTGGTTACTCTACAAAAAGAAAAGCTTACAGATGTTTCAATTTAAGATTAAAGAAGATAATTGAAAGCATGCATGTTAAGATTGATGAGAAGTTTATGATTCAAGAGAGGTACTATGAATATGCACCTTTGATTGAACAAGAACCCAGACCCAATAGTAAAAATACTATGATTGAAGAAATGTTTGATTGCATTGATGTCTCATGTAATGACCCTGATTCAAGCAATGAAAAACAACAGATTACAAAGGAAGAAGTCACACCTAAGGTTCCTAAGTTTACATCCAGATACCACTCCAAAAATGATATCATTGAAGATTAGAGTAGCAGTGTTTTGACCAGATCAAAAGCAAAGAATCTAACAATGGATGAAGAGGTATGTTTACTATCACACATTGAACCATTAAGTGTTGAAGATGCTTGTAATGATTCTGATTGGAAAAATGCAATGAAAGAAGAACTAGATCAGATAATCAAGAATGACACATGGGAATTGGTTCCTAGACCAAGTGATAAAAATG
>MU224061.1:2403049-2430520 GCA_018584345.1 Thuja plicata
CACTCTAATAATTTGATGGAGGCCTTGGCCATTAAGTCTGCTCTTGAGAGAGGATGCTCTTTAGGCTGGAAGAAGATCATCTGTGAGTCAGACTCTCAGATTGTTGTTGATATGCTAAATAACCAGAGGTTGGAGAATGTTAATTGGGAGCTAGCCTCTTTGGTAAGATAGATTTTATATCTGTGTGGTGCCTTGGAGTCTATCTCCTTTCGTCATATCCCTCGTGAATGGAATAATGTGGCAGATTGTCTGGCAAAGTGGGCTTCAGAGAATGTGGATGGTTGGGATATTAGTGGTAGGGATGGGCTACCTCCTGATTATTGTGGGATTATTGACCAGCTGTTATTGGAGGATAGACACATGTAGTGCTTCTGTGGGCCTCGGGCCTTTGCTTTGTAACCTGAATTTGATTGAATAAATTTTTACCCCTTTTCTCAAAAAAAAAAAAAAAAAAATTAACTAAGTCGGCTAGAGATCTCAAATCTCATCATTACTCCAATTACTGTAAGTTGGCCAACATCATTATTTCCACTTGACAATTTCACTAGTGCTTGGCATTGAACAACTTTTCTCATCACAAACAACTTCACTCGGCACACACAACTTTGCTCGACACAAGCCAAACTTTTCTTGGCACAGATCAACTAGAAAAACTATATTTGAAAGATAAACAACTAATTACTTTGCCAGAGTGCCAACTGATCAAGTACCCTTTTATTTTCTTTAACTCAACCATTCACTTGGTCTTCTTGTTAAATCTTCTTCATCAACAGTAGACATGGTACTCAAATAGATAACAATAGTCTCACCAGTTAAGGTTTGACAGCAATGACAAAATAACAATTTCTTGCATTGTCACTTTCCAACAACCAGTGGACAACACAGATGGATTTTAGTTTCAATGGATTTCTTTACTAAATGGGTTGAGGTCATACCCTCTAGACAAGCTAAAAGTAAGGTGGTAATAAAATTATTAACAGAGAACATGCTAACAAGGTTTGGTGTTCCTTTCAATATATTTTTTGATAATGGAATGTGTTTTAGATCCAAGGATTTCTTTGATATATGTAGTACTTATGGTATTAATTTGTCATACTCTTCCCCTTACCATCCACAAGGAAATGATCAGGAAGAATCAAGTAACAAGAATATAATGAATATCATTAAGAGAATGTTAAGAAATAATAAGAGGGCATGGGACTCAGAATTACCTCTAGCAATTTGGGCAGATAGAATAAGAGTCAAAAACTTCTAAAGGGTTTGTTCCTTATGAATTGGTCTACGGGAAACTAGCTAGGTTATCTTTGAACAAACTACTCCTTGTGTTTAAATTTGTTAGAGAGGAACAATTGGAAGACATGAATTTTGTGGAGAATAGAATGGATCAGCTCATAGAAGTAGAAGTAATCTGAAGGAGTGCAAAAAGTTAGAATATTAAGAAGTAGATGCAAGTAGAAGCTTTGCATGAGAAATGGGCAAAAGAAAGGAATTTTCAAAAGGGAGATTGGGTGTTCAAATGGAATGCCAAGGATTAAGACAAAGGAAAGCATGGAAAGTTTGAAGCATTGTGGCTAGGACATTGTATAATTTTTGAAAATGGAGGAGAAAACAATTATTTTCTTCAAGAAAAAAGGCCACATTCAAGAATTTCCAACTCATAATATCTGAAGCCATTTTTCTCTTGAAATAAGGAGAATTTATAATTTTACATTTTCATTATTTTCTGTTGTGTTCTATTTGTATTTTTTTCTTTCTTTTACTTCTATTTTGGTCTTCTTCTCAAGAGAAAACTGAGCTCTTGTTGTGTCCAAGTATGAATACACATCCTCAAAAAGAGCCACTGGTGGAACACAGATTTACATATCAATTTGAATACCTTATAATCTTAGGGAAGTACCTTTTTATTTTTATAAGGAAACTCTCATGTTCTATTTTTCTATTTTACCTCAGTCTTATTCATATTTGAATTCATAAACTAGTTGTTGTGGGTGCTTTTTCTATTTATTTGATACCTTTATGCAGATTAATCTTCAAACTCAAAGAGACAGATGACACTATGCATAAAGGAAAATGATGAAAGATATTTAATGTCAAGGCAATGCATGATGCTGACACATATCTTTGTTCCACTAAGATGTGTGTGGAAGATTAATAGTTAAAGCCCCACTTAGATAAAACTTCATCAATAGTTGAGGTGTTTCCTTAAAGGAGAAGATGCAGATTTTTAACCATCAAGGAATTAAGCCTGATTGTCGCATGTCCCATACCCACTACAATCTTGGCGATGAAGAAAAAAGAACTACGGTTAAACTTTGATGAAGTTAAAAAGTGATGTATGGTTGGCATTATTCCTAAATCCCACAATTAAGGATGTTTAATCTTCAAGGAAATATGACAATGCGATACGTGTTATGGGTTCGCCAATATCTCAGGAATGAGACAACAAGGATACAGGTGGAAATAATTGACTGGTCAAATGGGATGATGAGGATTTTTTTCAGTTTATAAGACAAGTTAAAAAGAGGATTACTAAGGTTTGCATCATTTAGCGCATGGGTCTATTCGATGGTGATTTCTAACCATGATCAAAAGGTGTTTGTCTGATAGCGAAGGTTCAAAGACTAATCTGTGGTTAAGTTGGTGGGGATCGACGAACCAACATTATTCCTTAAAGATATAGATGTGTGATTGTTAACCATAAGGCATCATGATGTGATGACATGCATCCTAGACCCACAAAGCCAAATTAAAGTGTGTGTATGTTAAAGCACAGAAGATATCTATCGTAGGTGTAATGCTTCAAAGAAGAGATGCACAAGTTTTATTCCTCAAGGAATTAGGTGATGATGCCACCTATCTTCAAAAGATAGAGGAGTATAAAGTTTGGGTCACGATGTCCAAAGGGTGTTTTCTTTAATATTTATTTATTTAAATATATTTTATGTTAACAAGGTTTTCATATACTTAATTAATACATCGTCAACATGCATGGTTTTCGAAGGTGGCGTAGCATGGAGTCATCTTCCGATAGAACAAAGAGGCTTTGATGAGATACTAGAAGGAGATACATGCAAACCTACTTGGAGGAATTTTTAAGAAGATGAAGGATACTAGAGAGTGGTAAAAAATGTCAACATTTCTGTTCTCAATCATAAAGATCTTCGAAATACCAGAGTTAATATCCATTCTTAGGAGCAGAAATATGTAGATGAGCATGTAGTCGAAGTATTATGATAACACTAATGAAGAATCATTGTTATACCAAACATGATATAAGGACTTAACAAGTTTGCATTATTTTGGATTATCTAAAACAAATCACAAATAATTTTTTAAGTTATTATTGTTTGTTTGCCTTATGGTCGACAATCATTTTTAAAAGGATGATTAATCATTCCTCAATGTAACTAATGTTCAGTTGTTGATTATAGGATTAGATTTTAGTTATCAATAGGAACATATGTATGAAGCTTGTATGCATCCCTTGGATTTTATATTAATAGGGATACCAAGACCATGTGGAAGGAGTGGTCATTATTCTTTTGTTCTATTTTTTATCACAACAGCAACAAGGACTCAAACGTACTATTTTTTAAAAATCAATAAAAGATAAGTGTTTCTATCTCACTTGTGGTAAAAGGTTTCAATTCATTTAAGTTATTCCTTTGTAACTATCCAAGTAATTTCAATTTCTATTTTAGATATGCTTGTGTAGAGATATTATATTTCTTATATCATTGTTTGATCATCAAGGAGTTTGTGAAAAATTAGTGTTTCCAACTTCTTGTTCAATTGGTCTCCCATGATGACCTTATGGAAATACATGTTTTCAATTAGTGCCAAAACACTTAGTCATCATAGAGTTGACCGACCCAGCAGCTTGAAGTGCAACCCAAATAGTTGTAGTGTAACCCGAGGAGTGGCAGTGTCAACCGAGTAGACAGTGGTAATCTGTATTACCCAAGTGATCAATATGACCCAAGTACATAGTGTAGCCCGAGTGCCAGAGTTTACTATTTTGCTCGAGTGACAACATATTACCTGAGTGCCATTATATCACCCGAGTGGATTAATAGACCTGAGTAACACTATTAGGCTGACTTAGATTATATTTTTTGATATTATTATATATCATGGAAGCCAACTTATAGAAGTATTTGATTTGCATAAGGTATAAATATAAGGTATTTTGTTTATCCAAATATTTGGAAATAAGTGTGTATGCAAAAATGAAGTGGAAGATTGATTAAGAGCCTACAACAGTAGAAGGAATAGTAGAGACTCATCCATCACAGTCAGGTGATGAGTTATTATATCATTGGATCTTATTCAACAAATCAGAGTTGCATAGAAGATCATCTACTAGTGCATCCTAACACGTGCATCAGACACAATGGAATTAACATTCCTTTACAAATCTCCTAATAGAGTTGCATACTTAATTGTATTGTACAAAATACTTTTATAAGGTGGATCTCACAGTCCTTATTGCTCCTAATAGGGCAGACCATCAGAAGTGTTTAATTGTAAGGTTTAACAGGATAAATTTATACTACAGTAATAAATCTTGTGGGTACCATCCCCACCGTAGTTTTACTTTCTATTTGGAAGGTTTCTGGGTAACCAAATATTATGTCAAGTATTATGGATATTACTTCTATGTTTCATGCATGCAATCAGATTAGATAATCTAATAAAGGATTAAAGAGATTAAGTTTTATTGGTTACTGATTCACCCCCACCCCTCTTAGTCACCTAGCCTCAATATATTTCCAACAATTGGTATCAGAGCTAAAGGTTCTCTTAACAGAAGTTTAACATATTGAACAAAGATCAGAGGCAATGGAAATATATATGTGTGTGTGAGAAATTACACCTTCATGAAATTAGGACTCTAAACTAGAATTCTATTGAAATAAAATGACAATTTCAACTAAGAATTGTAATTAAATCCATGACATCTCATGGCTCCCTATCTAAGATTTTTTAAGAGAGCTCTCAGCCTTAATCTCTCTCAAGGACAATCCTAGAATGAGAAATTTAAAAATAAAATGCAAGATCTAGCTCACATTCTCAAGATAATATGAAATTCTAATTCAAAATGCTTATAATATGCTCCTCAAATAAACAATTGATTCTACAAATGCTCAAAAATAGTTCTCAATTGCTCTCAATTGCTCTCAATTGCTCATAAATTGCATATAATGAGGATGCTTTGCACTTGAATTTCTAGGATATGAAATGCATAGAAAATGTCTTGTATTTATAGAAAATTCCCAAGGGTAGGGGGTAGAGTGAATTAACCATGGGTTAATCCTTGGTTGATTTTCATCCCTCAAATGGTTTCAAATGGGGGGACCATTTAAATGGTTGTCCTCAAAGGGTGGGACAAGAAGACAAGATCCTCAATTCTCAATGGTTGATCAATTTGAGTTGAAAGAAATTAGGAATTATTTAATTCAATCATTTAATTAATTTAGCCATGTAAGGGTGAATGGGTTGGATTTGATTTTTGATTTAAAACTATACAATTAATTGATTAAAATCAATTATATAATTTGATTGATCGCTTTTAGGCTTAAATTTGATTATTTGATTTCATTATTAACTAATCCTTTGATTTTAATTGATTTTGTCCAATTTTCTTGATAAATGTCCATTTGAATGATTTTGATCCATTTTAATGCATTTTGATGAGATTTAGGGCAATTGGTTGAGATTTGCAAATTTGGATGATTAAGAGACACCTGGTCAATTTTAGGTGTCTAAAAATGCCCCTCTTTGAATTGATGTGTGAAGCGCATTGATTCAAAGAAAACTTGATGTCCTGATCATTGATTTGATACTGATGTCTAAATGATTAACTGATTTGAAACCTGATTGATTTGAAAATGGGATGTGAAACCTGATGCGAAACCTGATGTAAGATGCCTTACTGATAAAGTTTGAATTTTTAATACCCTAGATTTGATGAAAAATGTGATGCAGAATCCCAGTTTGATGATATGATGATGCCCCCTCAGAAATGAAAACATTTTGATGTTCTGAATGCCAAAATTTTGATGAAACTAATGATGAATAAATCCAAGGTGATTTCATTTCTAATAAACATTGATGCTAAAAAAGATGTCAAAAGATGCCCCAGTATGCAGAAATATGCAATTGAACCCAACTGGGTCAAAAACCTTCAAAAATTACGTTAAAATAGCATAAATAGTTTGAAAAACCCAAATTTACTATTCATTTTCACTTTTACTATTGAGATTTTTTTCTCTGATCCTGTGACAATTGATAGCGATGGTGGTCCCCATTTGAGAGCATAAATTTGAGAGAGCACATCGTTATCAGAGACCTCCTGACTATAGACCTCCGGTGAGTGATTTCAACCTTCCTAGTGCATTTATTGATAATTTATTAGCATTTATTGCAATTTTTTAATGCTTT
The DNA here is from genome assembly GCA_018584345.1 of Thuja plicata. NCBI lineage: Eukaryota > Viridiplantae > Streptophyta > Pinopsida > Cupressales > Cupressaceae > Thuja > Thuja plicata. The sequence continues at coordinate 2,409,494 of MU224061.1, forward strand.
TTAGATAAGTCTTTACAAAACACCGTGTAGGAAACTTTAAAATCTCCCTAAGCTAGTGAAAAGCCACCTTCACGCATTTTAAAGCTGCATTGGAGCAATCTAGAGCTGCCTAAGACTTAGGTCAAAAGTTGCAATCCAATGAATTTTGTGCTGCCCATGAAACCCTAGCATTTCAAGGCTTCTTAAGAAAATTAGAAAGCCGCCTAGGACTTTAAAAGGTCACATGCTTGGTAAAGTGCTGCCCTCGATGATTAGAGTGTTGCGTATAAGAATTTTAATGTTGCGCGACTAAAAAGCCACGTACACTGAATCAAGTGCAGCCTCCAAGAAAATTTAGGCAAAACTAAATTTATATAGGATTAAATTTGCCGGCGATTGATCAATTGAATGACTCGATTGATGTCCAAGCTAGAAAATGTACTTCCATGATCTCACTCAGTGTTTAGGATATTAGAAAAATCATATTGATGAATGTTTGATATGCCAATCAGATTGATTAAAATGATGCCAAATTGATCCCTTCTCAAGATCTATAGGTTAGGAACAATAGGTTGATGCGCTCAAAATAGAGAAAGATATATTTAATGTGTTTGATCAACTTAAAATGATCCACCAATAGAAAGACTAATATAATTCACCTTGTTTCAAAATGTAGGAACATTACTTTAAGTTATGAGTACAGGGTGTAGTGTCTTGGATCTTTGATTTAGTTAATGAGCTTACGCCTCTTGAGAGATGTACTATCGAGACATGTGGTCTTAGTTTCCTTCTTGATCTCCCTCAATTTTAGCTGAACCGAGGTCTATTGATAGTTATGGCAGAGTGATGGCACTCTGACCATAATACTTTCCATCTACCCTTTGGCGAGATGACTATCATGCCAGAGGATGTATACATATTGTTGGGGATCATGACTCATGGAGAGAAAGTATACTATGATTAAGTTTATGATTGAAGCGTATGTAGATGGGTGTTTGGAGACAACACCATTGAGAATGATTGCATTACTTGGACACAGTTTGCTTCATTTCCTATCTTGCCAACATTATTAGGAGCAGTCATTAGAGGATTGTTTCTTCTAGAGAGGAGAGGTTATGGCTTTGCAGTCGGATGGGGACATATATTGGAGGACATGATTGTGCATCCTCATAGATTTGACTGGGGTTCCTGTGTGTTATCCCAGCTTTATCATGATCTTCATGAGATTGTATATAGGTGCAGTGCATCTATCTCAGAAGGTGCGGTTGTACTACAACTGTGGACTTGGAAGCATATCCCTATCACCAAACCAGTCTCAGCATGAGTGAGGGCCTGAGGGTATCTGTATGCTTTTCTATATGATGGTATGCTTGTGCAGCATCGTCTAGGAAAGGTTGAGTTTTGGCATCATACTATTGATGATATTGATCAAGTCATTTGGAGACCATATTTGAGCTACAAGAGGTGGGAAGAGGATGACGATGAGTTTCCTTATATGTTTTCCCCTCGGTGGATGATTGGTCGATCACCACTATGTATAGAAAGATTTTTCTTAGGTTGACTATCAGTATGCTTGTACATAGATTGATCATCTTATATTTGTGAGATGGGATCTGATGACACATGTAGATGATGCAGGGATGTCTACTGAGTATTGAGAGTGGTTCTTACGACATCACTTTATTAGATTTACAGATCCAGCTGAGCCTATCCCAGATGTTGATGATTTATCTGATGATGATGGCGGGGAGGATGATGATGGCAATGGAGATGGAAGGATACCTTAGAGATAGAGAGTCCAGAGAGAACCTAGGGTATAGAGAGCTGCAGGACCTCAGATGCGTGGTGGTCATGTTAGGGGCCGATGTGAGGGATTTGGTCATCCTAGACAGAGACAAGTGAAGGTATAGGTACCTCCCCAGAGAAAGGATCCTAGAAGACTTGGTGCAGAGTGGGCTAGGCAGAGACATAGATGATTCCAGGTTGCGAGACAAGTTCCTCTACAGGTTCCATTATAGGGACAGGTTCCACAAAGACCTCCATTTCTATAGAAATAGGCTCCTTAGGTAGCTCCACAAAGTAGTACAGCACCGGTGATACCACAGGTTCCATTAGCGCCACAGGAACCTTAGGCCCCTCTAGAATCATAGGCACCTCTAGTTCCTCCCATAGTTGATGGCTTAGTTAAGGATGTTTGAGGATTATAGGCAGGGATGACTATAGTTACTGCATGATTAGATCAGGTTTTGACTATGTTGCAATAGTTCTTGGCCACTTTAGCTCAGTTACCTACCAGTGCGAGCACTAGTCAGGCACCACCTTCCACACAGGATAGATCAGGTGACAGAGATCCTGATGGAGCAGGAGGTTCAGGTATAGGTATCACTAGAGATGGATCAGTTTCCCCTGCTGGGTCATGAGATAGATTGGGATCTATGATATCCAGATATTGTATTGATGTATCATATATTTTTTATCAGGACTTTGATATATGGATCATGTATTGATGTATCTTTGATATACAGATTTTCTATAGACATTTGATGATGGACATTTATGTATGATGATCTTGCATTGATTCCCCTTTGATGATGTTGTTATGAGATTTCTTTTATGCATATCTACATGATTCTATGATGCATTTACTTCTATTATGCTATGAATGCAATGTCTTAAAGTAGGACATAGATAGATGGATGCAAATGATGTTAATGCAACTTATTTCTATATGATTTTCTGATCTTATCATGATGTATAGATTATGTAATGTAATGATATGGATGCAATACCTAGTGTAATGGTAAAAATGAATGCAACTACCTTTTTAGAATTTGATGTATGCAACTTAAGTTATGAAATGCAAAGCTTAACTGGTGAAAGATAAATGACTAATGATTAATTTTTCTTTTCTTTTTTTCTTTTCTCTTTGCTATGAATATATAATGAGTAATGATTAATGCTATGAATGCAAAATATAATCTCATATTGATGATCTGAAACCATTGAACTGATGTATAACCCATATTAATGATGAAACCCCTTTAACTTAGAAATTTTCTAAAAGTAAAGGCCATTAAGCTAACATGCACATGCAATTAATCTAACATGAAAATGCAATGCAACTAATTGTTCTTGAGGTTTGTGAAAGAAATGCAAACAAAGATATATTTTCATCATTGAGCGTTGTGGAACTAGGAGTCAATACAATCCTTACTGGTGCCACTGCGACCATAAGAATATGAATATGACTTTCATCTCATTTGGTAACTATCTACGAACCAAGTACAACCCTCACTAGTTGAATAACCAAATATGGGAGTATGAATACCAGTTTAATTGGATTCAATTTTGCAAGTATATGTTGGTATTAAGATATTGAAGATCTAAATAGCCAAGGCATCCTTTTACGTGAATAAACAAAGGTTAACCCTCCTTCTTATATGAATATCCTCGATGGTTCTTTGAGGAAAATTTCCTTAGATGAATTAACACAATTTAAAGAATCTCCCTCAAAATAGTCACACACAAGTGAAGAAAAAGATCATGTCGCCATCATTGCCAATCTAGTCAAAACATCATCGATTAGCTAAAAAGAACATGACTTGAAAAATCAATAAAAAATTCATCAAAAAATCCAAGTGTTTTGAAATGTATCAAGATTTTCAAAAAGAATTTGAAACATTTTGATCATTTAAGGGTCGTCAATTTTTAATCCTGATAAAATAAGTCAATGAAACTCAAGGATCATGGTATAGGATAAAACTATTTAGGGTTGAACAATGATATCCGTCAAAGGTTCCAAAGTATCTTTCCTCTAAATCTGAAAATTTGCTTATGATGTGTGACCAAAATGTAGCACTCTTGAATCTATTTAGTACAAAAACTCATGATGTTTTCCCCCAAGTGATAAATGTGATCAATGTGAAACTTAGGGAAAAAATGAAACCTAGAATGCAACAATGCAGCTTTGAGACTTTATTATGACTTATGCACAAATGAGATGATGAAAGGCAATATGTACAAATGTGACTCAGAAAGACCTAAGGGGCAAAAGGCAACTATTTCCAGGTTTTCACCTCTTGGCAAGATTGCTATTTTTCTCTTTTTTTCTTTTTTCGCTACTAAGGCGCCTATTGCTAGGTTTTCACCAAGGCAGTTTTTCTCTTTTTCAATTTTTTTCAATTTTTTTCTTTTTAAAATTTTTTTATTATCAAGGCGTCTATTTGCTAGGTTTTCATGAAGACAGCATTTTTTTATTTTCCAAATTTTTTTGCTTTCTTCATGCTCAATTTTCTCCTTTTTCTGATTTTCTGCTTTTCCAATGTTTTTGGCTTTTTGAACTTTCTGATTTTTTGTATTTTGATCTTTTCTCCTTTTTTGTAATTTTGACTTTATCTCATGTACAAAGGTGACACTAACTCATCTGATACTCTCAAATTATACTCTTGCGTCGAATCAGGTTTGAAACCTCTTAAGATGAATGTTATTGATAGTTTCTTGCAATTCATCACCATCACAATCGGCCAATTTTTAAGTCCTCGTTCCAAAAGAAGAAACAATGACAAAAGGACCAAGCCAATTTTCTTCCCACTTTCCTTTCTTTTCTCTACCAACCTAATTTAAATTGGATTTTCTCTCAATACTAAATCTCCCACTTGAAAGGTTCTTGGTTTAATATGCTTGTTATATTTTCGTGAGATGCCATTTTGATACACTTTCAAATGATCATAAGCTTGTGTTTGATGTTCCTCCAACATCTCCAATTGTTGAAGTCGGGTGACCCTATAATCCTCATCTGTAATCAATCCATGTAATGACACTCTTAAGGATGGTATTTCAACTTCTAAGGGTAGAATAGCTTCGACCCCATAAACCAATGAAAAAGGTGTAGCTCCTGTTGGGGTGTGAATACTAGCTCTAAAAGCCCATACTGTTGGATTGATTTGAAGGTGCCAATCTATTCCTGACTTACCAACCGATATTTTAAGAATTTTGAGGATATTTTTGTTGGTAGCTTATGCCTGTCCATTACCTTGGGGATAGTAAATGGATGAAGAGTGATGAGTAATATGGAATGTGTCACAAAGTTCATCTACATCCTTGTTCTTAAACTATTTTCTATTATCCATAATGATGGCATGAGGAATTCCATATCTGGTAATGATATGATTAAGTATGAACATGGAAATTTGTTTCCCCATTGCAGTTGTTAAAGGAACGGCCTCAACCCATTTAGTGAAGTACTCTATTGCAGCGAGAATGTACTTATGTCCATTTGAAGAAGGTGGATAGATCATACCAATAAAATCAAAACACCATTGGTAAAATGGCCATGGTGTGACAAAAGGGTGTAACTCTTGTGCTGGTGCATGGATCATGTCTCCATGGTATTGACATTTTGCACAAACTTTGACAAACTGAAAAACATCTCTTTCTAAGGTTTTCCAAAAGTATCCCATGCATAAGATTTTCTTAGCTAGGTTTAAACCACTAGAATGTGATCCACAAATCCCCTTGTGGACATATTTTAAAACTAATTTTGATTCATCTTCCTCTAGACATCTAAGGAGCATTCTGTCAAGACCCTTACGATACAATGTGTAAGAGAGGATGGTATAACAAGCCACTTGTCTTATGGAATTTCACTTTTGGGCACGGGTTTGGTCTGTAGGTAAGGTTTGATCTTTTAGGTAGGCATAAATGGGTCCATACCATGGTGATTCATGTCCATTTAAAAGGGAAATAATGTGGGTATCAGGTAGGTCAAATTTCGGTTTAACCAATTCTTCCACCAAGAACTCATACCTCACGTTTTGATCGGGCATTTGAAGCAATGATGCCAAGGTAGCCATTACATCTGCTGCTCTATTCATTGTTAGATTTGATAAACTCAAATCTTCCCAAGAACACCTGCATGCATGACTGTCACATAAACAGAAGCAAAAGACAGAAGATAGAAGAAACAGCTATGGCGGCCAAAAGGCCAGAGACATGAAATCCATGTTGCAAGAATAAAGCTTCTATTAACAACAATAATGTAGATGACAATCTCAATATGAAATGCAAGGAAGTGAATCCTTATAAAAGGAATCACGAAACCCTAAAGAATTATAAAGCGCCTAAGTGAAACTTAAGCAAAGAGTAGATAGACTAATAATTAAATGATTTAATTATTAGCTATACTAGACTACTCTAACACCCCCCCTTAAGTCTAACTTAGGGAGAAGAAAAATAGCTAAACTACTGCAGAAAGTAGGAAAGATGGGTCCTGACAATAAGGCCTAATCAGGTACCCAAAATAAGAAAGGGAAAAGGTGTCCCAGAGAGAGGAACAAGAATGAGCAAGAAGCATCTCCGAAGAAAGGAACTATAAACTCTGTCAGAAGAGACTACTGGAACCCCCACTGAAGTGCATGACCAGGTAGAGAAGACAATGTCTGAAGAGCTGATCAATCGAATCAGGAAGCAATAGAACCAACAGGTGAACCCCCCCATAATGCTGAACTGGGAGAGGTGACAGGAACACTGAAATGTAATGCCAGAAACATCTGCAGAAGAAGAACCAGGAACACCAACAGTGTAACAGAAGTACACACACAGGATAAAGGGCGGTGTCATTGACACACAGCATGGGCTAATGTCATTGAAGGTACACTCACTTGACAAAGGTGGATGCGCCTAAAACAGAAAAAGCATCATAACCCCCCATGGCACTTTATAACAGAGTGCAAGTACTAAAACCATACAAGGTGCTCAAAATTCTAGAAATGCAGAAGAAGGCACTTTATCTCAGTGCATTTACAGAACAAAGATGCATCAGAAGGAGCATACAAGCTCAGAAGTCAGAAAGAAGAGTGAACCAGAAATACAGTAGAAGAGATTCCAAGACCTGTAAACCCAAGCAATCCACCAGAGTGCATAAACTGCCAAACTCAGAGGAGAGAAAACCTAGAGTAGAATCTATAAAAAAGACCCCTGCAACTGCATAGTACACTGAACCAGCTTTCTGACGATATCTTGTTTGCCAAAAATGGAGTCCGGATGAGCCAGATATGACTCCCGGAAGGAAAAAAAAGATATCAGACTTCAACAGCAAAAAATGCTTTTGAAATGGTAGAACCCAAAACCCTAACCTCCATCATTGGAAATTTTTCAGAAAGAGCTTTCTGACGGTATATGGAAGTCAAAAAAAGACCCCTGGATGCTCAAGATAGAGTGAAACCAGTCCAGGAGGGTCAAAAGGGGCCCCAAAAAGCAAACATTAAGCCCCTGGGGCTAAAAAATTTGGGCCCCCGGGAGCATGGCACGCTCAGGGGGCTGGGCCGCAGCCCCTAGTCATTCATATGACCATCCGCCGTGCTAAAAGGGCCCGCGGGGCTGTCAAAAAATCCCGCCACTGGGTGGCGGAGCGGCGGTGGGCCGGTGGGCGGGGCCGGGCGCTCGGCCGGCGGAGCGGCGCCTGTTCAAAACAAAGCAGGTGGAGCAGCTGTGGGCCAGGCGGGGCGGAGGCCGGGCGGCAAGGGCCGCAGTGGGCGGCAGGCATGAAGGTGCAGAGAAGGCCGAGAGGCGGCGGAGGCCCAAGTAAAACAGCAAGAGGCGTGCCACCGGGGGCCGGGCCGCGGTGGATCGGTGGCGGCCCTGCGATGGCATGATTCAAACAACACTGCGTGCATTATAAATGCATAAAAAAAAAATTAAAAAATGTTTTTTTTTTTTTCTCGAAACCCGTGTCCGTACGGCCCTTAGGAGGCCAAAAAAATTCTCCTAGAGGCCCCGGTGTCCAAAATGGATGAGTCTTATATGGATTCTGGGGTTTTTGGGCCTTCTAGACGCAACCGTGAGGTCAATTTTGGTCCAAATTCCTCCAAAAAATAAAGACCCCCTGGAATCACTGAAAGATGCTAGAAAAACTTCTGAAACCCTCTGTGCTTCAACGAAACTTGAACAGCAACCAGCAGGAAAGCTCTGATACCATGTTATATTTGATAAACTCAAATCTTCCCAAGAACACCTGCATGCATGACTGTCACATAAACAGAAGCAAAAGACAGAAGATAGAAGAAACAGCTATGGCGGCCAAAAGGCCGGAGACATGAAATCCATGTTGCAAGAATAAAGCTTCTATTAACAACAATAATGTAGATTACAATCTCAATATAAAATGCAAGGAAGTGAATCCTTATAAAAGGAATCACGAAACCCTAAAGGAAATCCTAAAGAATTATAAAGCACCTAAGTGAAACTTAAGCAAAGAGTAGATAGACTAATAATTAAATGATTTAATTATTAGCTATACTAGACTACTCTAACATTCATGTCTCTTGGGATTTGTTCAAAAGTAATCAAAGAAAAGTACTTTTTCAATCATCAACCAATTTCTTGTAAGTCATCAATTTTTAATCCTTGGTATTATACTCATCATTAACTTGATTGATAACTAATTGAGAGTCCCCATAGACTTGTAATTCTATGACATTCCATTCTAAGGCCATCTTGATGCCTATGACCAAAGCTTCATACTCGGCAATGTTGTTTGTGCAAGGTAATAATAACTTGTAAGATTTTGGGATTGTGTAACCTTGAGGAGTGATCAAAAGAATGCCTCCCCCACTACCATTTCTGGTGTAAGATCCATCAAAGTATAAAGTCCATGTTTTAGCTTCCACATTAACAATCTCAAAATCTGGAAACTCCACTTGAATTGGATGTGTAGATTCTTGAGGATAATCTGCCAATTGATCTACAATAACTTGACCTTTGATTGCTTTCCTATCAACATACTCAATGTCAGACTCACTAAGCACCATCACCCACTTTGCAATCCTTCTAGTTAGAGCTATTTTGCTAAGTAAATATTTCAATGGATCAATTTTGGCTATGAGTTTCACCTTATGCATCAACATATAGTGTCTTAACTTTTGAGAGGCAAATACCACTGCTAGGAAAGCCCTTTCCATGAAGCTATAGTTTTATTCATATTTGATCAAAGTTCTACTCAAGTAGTAGATAGCCCTTTCTTTTCCTTCATTATCCTCTTGTGCCAGTAAAAATCCTAAAGATTTTTTTGTTGCTGAAATATAGAGTAATAAAGGTTTGCCTTGAATAGGTGACATCAAGATGGGTTGATTCATCAAGTATGTTTTCACAATGTAAAGGCTTTATCACATTCTTCATCCCATGTAAATATGGTGTCCTTGTGTAGCAACCTTGTGAAAGAATGGCATTTTTCTTCCAATTGAGAAATGAACCTCCTTATAGATTGAAGCCTCCCTTGAAGTGACCTCATTTTAATAATATTCATTGGAATGTGCATATCCATTATTGCTTGTAATTTTTCAGGATCTACTTCATTGCCTTTTGCAGAAATAATGTACCCTAGGAGTTTTCCAGATTGTACCCCAAAAGCACACTTCTTTGGGTTGAGTCTTACTTTAAATTGTTCTAGCCTTGTAAAAATATTTGAAAGTATGGGTAAATGATCTTTTCTTTCATGTGACTTAGCTATAATTTCATCCATATAATCTTCTAGAAAGGTGTGCATCATATCATGAAAATGGTAGTCATTGCTCTTTGATAATTGGCTCCAACATTTTTGAGACTGAAGGGCATCACATTCCAAAAAAAAGTACCCCATGGGCATGTGAAGGCTATCTTCTCTTGATCCTTAGGTGCAATGTGAATTTGATTATACCCACTAAATCCATCCATAAGTGAAAACATAGAATGACCCATAGTTAGATCCACAATAGCATCAATGCTAGGTAATGGAAAGTCGTCTTTTGGGCAAGCAAGGTTTAAATCTCTGAAATCCGTAAAAACTCTTATGGATTTATCATGTTTGGTAATTGGTACAATATTGGAGATCCATTTGGCATATGCAATTATTCTTATAAATCTCACCTTGAGTAATTTTTTGAATTCTGCTTTTATTAAAAGAGCTATATGTGGATGCATTTTTCTCAATTTCTGCTTGATAGGCTTAACCCCGGGTTTCACATTCAAATGATGCATTATGAAATTTGCATCCAATCCGGGCATGTCGAAATATGACCATGCAAAGTTGACTTGTTTTTCTTGAAAGAATTCGATGAACTCCTTCCTCTCCAAGGGACTCAAAGGTGCTGCCAAGTGAATAAATTTAGGATCCACTTCGGTACCAATATTAACCTTTTCTATTGGTTCAATTAGTATAGGTGATCTTTCATCCTCATGTGCTTGTAAGGTGTCCAACCTCTCTTCCTTAGGTGACACAGTTGGGTTTTCACCTTTGCAAACATCCTTTATTTTTATTTTTTTTGGGTCAAGCACTGCCACATGGTGGTTTTCACCACTAGACTTTCTCATTTTTTGTTATTTTTTTGTAGACATCTAAAATTGACCAGGTGTCTCTTAATCATCCAAATTTGAAAATCTCAGCCAATTGCCCTAAATCTCATAAAAATGGATCAAAATCATTCAAATGGACATTTATCAAGAAAATTGGATAAAATCAATTAAAATCAAAGGATTAATTGATAATGAAATCAAATAATCAAATTTAAGCCTAAAAGGGATCAATCAAATTATATAATTGATTTTAATCAATTAATTGTATATTTTTAAATCAAAAATCAAATCCAACCATTCACCCTTACATGGATAAATTAATTAAATGATTGAATTAAATAATTCCTAATTTCTTTTAACTCAAATTGATCAAGTAATGAGAATTGAGGATCTCGTCTTCTTGTCCCGCCCTTTGAGGACAACCATTTAAATGGTCCCCCCATTTAAAATCATTTGAGGAATCAAACTCAACCAAGGATTAACCCATGGTTAATTCACTCTACCCCCTACCCTTGCAAATTTTCTATAAATACAAGCCATTTTCTATGCATTTCATATCCTAGAAATTCAAGTGCAAAGCATCCTCATTATAGTCAACTTATGAGCAATTGAGAGAATTTGAGAGCAATTGAGAAGTATTTTTGAGCATTTGTAGAAGTAATTATTGATTTGAGGAGCATATCATGAGATTTTGAATTAGAATTTCATATCATCTTCATAATTTGAGCTAGATCTTTTATTTTATCTTTAAATTTCTCATTCTAGGATTTTCCTTGAGAGAGATTAAGGCTGAGAGCTCTCTTAACAAAGCTTAGATAGGGAACCATGAGATGTCATGGATTTAATTACAATTCTTAGTTTAAATTGTCATTTTATTTCCATAGAATTGTAGTTTAGAGTCCTAATTTCATGAAGATGTAATTTCCCACACATAATACAGACTGGAGAAAGCCATTGAAAATGAAATGATAGATCTACAAGTGACCATGAATCAAATCAGAAAACTCAAGGAGCAACTCTCTCTTTCCCTAAAAACAAGAAAAGGTTTAGTAGTGAAGATGAATGATAAAAGTTACATAGAAGAAAGAATTGAAGACTTATGAAAAGAAAGAATTTCCCAAGAAGTAGATGCAATAATTAAAGACCTACTTGCAAAGAATCTCAATTTACATGAAGAAGTCAGAAAGTTTAAAAGAGAACAGGAAATTCATTCAGTCAGAATATGTCAAGTCATGGAACAAAAGAATCAAGTAGAAAATGACCGAGAAATGGCACAAGAAGAGAAAATATTGCTAAGCACAAGATTAGAGGAAAAATAAAATGGAATCCATCATTTTTCACTTCAGCAAGAAGATGTGATAAATCAACTCAATAATGCAAATCAAGAAGTTGTCAATCTGAGGACAAAAAATGAAAGACTGTAGAATGATCTCAATACTGAAAAGCAAACCAATGAGAGTATGATGAATTCATAGGTAAGCGTGAATTAGTTAACAAAGAAAACTCAACTGAGACATCATGGATAGACTGGATTAGGTTATACTGAACAAGGTGAATCCTCACAACAAGGAACTCAAAAGAACATGAAACCTACTTGTAATCATTGTGGTGAGTTAGGGAACACATAAAATGAGTGTTGGCACAATGTAAAGCCAAAGTTTAATGGTAAATGTTGCAGATGAAAAAAACAAGTACATAGGGCAAGTGAATGCACTGAGAAACCTAAGATTGAAGGAAAATGTTTCAATTGTAACAAACAAGGTCACAAATCTTCTGAGTGGAGGACTAAGAAATGGAACCCTGCTGAACAACTAGCTAAATAAATTTTCTCTTGAGATTACAACACGTGGAGAAGATTTTGTCACTGTGGTTAATATGGACATATTGGTGCAAATTGTGCAAAGAGGAACCTCAGAAAAAAGAATCCTACTAAGAGATGTTACGTGTGTAAACAAATCAGTCATCTAAGAAAAAATTTCATGAATAGAGAAAAAGTGGATACTCGTTTTGAAAAAGGCAAAGAAAAAGTTTATGAAATCAAAACTCAGATGAGTCAATAGTGGGTAAGAAAATCTCTTGAAAATTCAAATCAAATTAATGAAGGATCGAATGACGCCCAAAGCAGTGATTTGGGTGGATCTACCATCTTTGAATAAACATGCAAGGAGACAACTAAAACTATGCATACAATCCATCCTACATTAGTTCCAAACATTCTAGAAAGTCCAAATCATCATATTGATGCACTAGGACACATTATGGTTTTAACTGAGTCAGGATCTCAGTTACATCCGAGTTACACATGCTTAACCGAGTTAAGTCAGGTTGTATGGTTTTGAGGATGCATAAGTTATTTTTTGCCAAGATTCATTCTGAGCTATGTCAGCTACCATGTACAAAGCATTTAATGAAAACTTAATGGTAAAATCTATTATAAAACATGAATTGGAAAGGTTATTGTTTACAAAGTTTTTAGTTTGTAGAGCGATTCAGAGCCTTAAGCAATTTAGAGCGAATTTGAGTTTGAAAGTTTCAAGTTGCAAATTTTTATCAAACCTGTGAGCATTGTGGCATCTACATCCAGCAACAAGGTTAAGAAAGGATCTGAGATGTTGGTGAGGAATTTTGTCTGTGAACCTCCAAAGTTCAAGCTTCATCCATAAATTGCAGATGAGATAGATCTGTTGGGAGCTCATTCACTAATTCCTCTGAAGGTACTATTGATCAACGATATTTGAGCCTTCTATCATTTCACCATTCAGCAACTAGGTACATTGGAAATGAATAAAGCATGTGAGAAACTATGTGAAGCTGGGAATCTGAAGCAAGAACATAAATACCTTGAAGTCAAGGGTTTGACTCATATCATGCATATGCCACAAAACTTTCAAACTAAGTGGATTAGGTTTGTTCTGAGTCGTGTTCACCACATGCATCTAGGGTTGGTGAAACTAGTGAAGATCACCAAGACAATGGTACACCATGTTAGAGGGTATCCTATGCTTGACAAGTCTAAAGCTACCAAAACCCTACCCCGGGATGACCTAACTAAGAAGACTCTTACCGAGTGGGACGAAAGAGGCATGAGATTAAATGGAGTTATAGACATGGAATTGAATTTTGGGATTCATGTAATTGCACACAAAATCTATAGTTCTAGCCAATGAGACAACATACCATGTGAGGCTAGGGACTTGGCATACAAAGTGGTCAAGAACAACCTTTCATTCGACCTTTCCAAGTTGGGACTCATCCAATTCACCAAGAACATGGAAAGAATCTGGGCATCAAAGACCAATCCATGTAAGTTTGGTTCACTTATGGTCTACATATTCTTTTATATTCAGACATTTTTCCCTTCCAGAGTCATAGTTGTTTGGAAGAAGGAAAAACCCATAGTTTATCAAATAAATGATTTCATAACAGAATTAGGAGACAATTTTGAGAGCATCATGGATGCATATTTTGAGGGGTTCAGACATAAGATGTAGAATAGATATATATTCCTAAAACAATTAGTAGAAGAATACAAAGATGATGTTTTCTTCCTAGTTTACTATGATAAATTATATATTTAGGCATTCAAACCTAGGGTTGCATGCGTGAAACCTCTTGCATATGAGGTTTACATAGATGAGACCAAAGACATCATTGAGATTCTTGTAAATGAATTGACCCTAAAGAACCATACTTTGGTACCTATGAAGAAGCCAAGACCAGAATTTCATTGGAAATTGAGATTCCTAAGATCTTGAAAATAGAAAAGAAGAGGCTAGAGAAGTTTGGAAAGAATTATGGCAAGACTTCAAACTCTCCTCGTTATATCACTGAAAGAAAAGAAGATGATATTAATATAGAAGATGATGAGCCTAAAAAGGAAGAAGAATAGATAGAAGAAGAACCTCCTAAGAAGAATAAGGTAGCCCTCAAGCATAACACAAAGATCTCTACCCATGTCATCGCTACAAGAAGATCTAGAAGGAAACTTATATTGCCAAAGGAAGATGAAGAAGAAGATACATTAATATACAAGAAACCCCCACCTACCCTTGAGAAGAAAATTGAAGAACTAAGAGAAGGTAGTGGTATGAGGTCTCTAAAATCATTAAAATATGCTTCCAGAATTAAGGATGAATAGAAGCATATTGAGGAAGAATTTGTAGAGAAAATGACAGGATGGAAGTATGATCCATCTGAATTGAAGAGTCATACGAATGAAGATCTATTTAAAGCAATATATGTTCCCTGGAGAAATGTAGTCCAAATAGAAAAGGATATTAGAGAACAAATGTTGAAGCTAGTCATTCCTACTATAACAAATAAAGAGCTAAAATAGGCCATGTCCAATTATAAGAACAATCACACTCCAAAGTTTAGGACCTTTGAGATATTGAACAAGAGAATAGATGATGTTGTGTAGGGTGCAACAAAGATATGGAAGACAATCTTTGAAATCAAGGAAGAAGATAAGGAAGAGGTACCAAGTACAGACCCCAAGGTATATACTAATGATGAAGAATTACCTAAGGTAGAAACTATTTAAGAATCCAATGTAGAATAGATAGAAGTAGAAGTGATGGCATCCATTCCCCAATCACCTATACAGAGCATCCTATCTCTAGGAAAGGATAAGACTATAGAATCTACATCTAGACTAGTAGGAACCGAGCATCAGGCTCTACCTACCACTGGGCTAGGCCTAACCGAGTTTCAAAAGGTTACTATGAATGTTTCTTCAGTGAGAATTGATGCTATAGTTGGTGCGATGAAAGTTAATGATCCATTGGATACTAAAGTCAAGGATGATAGTGGAAAAGGTAAGGAAATTGTTCCCTCGCCCAATCCCAAGGTCAAAGGAAAAGGGACAAAAACATATACTGATGATATTGATCTTGAGGAAGATATTTTGATTCCAAATTGGCATATATTCTACTTAATAGTAGAGAAGATGGATATACTAGGGGAGCTATGGAGAAAAAGGGCTACACAACAAAATCTCCAAGTAGAAAAGAAGAGAAACAGAGTGCTAGAGGACTGTATAAAAGGTATATTCCTAGATGCACTAGAAATAGAAGTTGATGAGAATGACTCTATTATGGGTAACCTTGTTAATATAGTCCACAAGTTCAATAAATATTTAAATGCTCAAGAGAAAATACTACAGAAGGGAGAATGGAAGTTTGAGAATAAAGTTCTAGAGAATGTTGCAGGAAAGATTCATATTGACTGAGTGAAGATAAACACTCTCATTATCTCTCTAGAAACTACTGTTAATAATGTTGTTTCATTATTTATAAATTTTTTTGATACTTCCAGATTTACCATAGAAATCAAGACCAAGATGACAAAGATAGATACAAATTTGAAGGAAAGTGCAAACCAGTTGGCACTTAACCCTAGTTTGAGTTCAGCACACTTTTTGAAGATCAAGTATCTGACAGACATGCAGACATAATTACTAAGGGAAGAAGAAAGAACAAGGTAATCTCTTATGGATATGCAGAGCCAACTCCTTCCACACATGGATGTAATGCATAAACATATAGCTCATGCCAAGACACTCATACATGACAAAAAAATTTCTATTACAGAGCTTATGATGGAGTTTTCAGTAAAGATACATATTGAGTTGCACATCCTAAAGGTGTTGCAAGATAATTGGGACAACACTTTGTCTCATATTTTGAAGGTCCATAGTGATTTCCTATCCTACTTTGGTATTACCATATAGATATATTTTTGGCATTTGTGTCAAAAACAAGGGGGGAAGTTATTGTATATACATATAAGGAAACACATGTACAGAAGAGAAGAGAAGAAGAGATATATAATAGCATATTTTAAAAAAAAACAATTTTGAAAAATAAAAAATAGAGTCAGTTGTAACTGTGTCACAGAGCTGCTGTCAAAACCTGATCAACTACCCAAGCATATGGTAAGGGGGAGTTTTGACTTGAAGTTTGAGCAATTTTTGGATATGATAAGTGTTTTTGGTCACTAATTCCAAAGAAGGAGATTGATGACCTTATGGAAAGACATGTTTTCAATTAGTGCCAAAACACTTAGTCATCACAGAGTTGACCAAGCCAACAACTTGAAGTGCAACCCAAGTAGTTGTTGTGTATTGTGAGAAGTGGCAATGTCGATCAATCACACAGTGGTAATCAGTATTACCCGAGTGATCAATATGATCTGAGTACACAATGTATCCTGAGTGCTAGAGTTTACTATGTTTCCTGAGTGACAACATATTGCCTGAGTACCAGTATATCACCTGAGTGGATTACTGGACCTGAGTAATAGTATTAGGCTGACTTACAAAAGTATTTTACGTGGATAAGATATAAATATAAGGTATTTTGTTTATCCAAATGTATGTGAAACATGTGTGTATGCGAATATGAAGTGGTAGATTTATTAAGATGCTAAAGCAGTATAAGGAACAATAAAGACTCATCCATCACAGTCAGGTGATTAGTTATTATATTATTGGTTCTTATTCAACAATTTAGAGTTGCATAGAAGATCATCTATTGGTTCATCCTAACAGGTGCATCAAAAAAATCTTCTAACAAGGTGGACGTAATAGTCCTTTACAAAAATCCTAACAGATTTGTATACTTAATTGTATTGTAAAAAATCCTTTCACAAGGTGGACCTAACAATCCTAATTTATCCTAACACGGAAGAGCATCAGAAGTGGTCAATTGTAAGATTTAAAAGGCTAAATTCATATTACAGTAATAAATCTTCTGGATACCATCCCCACCCCAGTTTTACTTTCTATTTGGAAGGTTTCTAGGTAACCAAATATTGTGTCAAGTATTGTGGATATTAATTTTCTGTTTCATGCATACAATCAGATTAGATAATCTAAGAAATGATTAAATAGATTAAGTTTTATTTGTTCCTGATTCACCACCCCCCCTTCACATTCACCTAGCCTCAATATATTTTCAATATCCCAAACATAGGAGTTAAATTAACTTCAACTAACAATTATATAAATAGAATTAATCTCTCTACATATATAGCATTCGAATAGTTGAAGGTATTAGAATACATACTATCTTGCAAATTTGTATGTATATGATTGAATTTGGATTGACTCTATTGCTCGAGTTGATATAGACATTAATCTAATTTATTATTGGATATAGTCATTTAGCTCATTATTTTATGTTGTTGAGATATTCTAGCATTTATTCATTTATACATTCTTATAAAGCATTCTTACAAATCTCACAAAGAATTTAGTTTGTGCACTATTGATTATAATTTGAATTCTTTCAAGTACCTTGCCATACTTGAGACAAATAAGTTTGAAGTGTCTCTCATCTGGTACAAAAAGCCTTGAAGGAGAATTCAAGGTATAGGCATACCAACCTTGGTTTTGCAGAGCCAAAATTATAGAAGATTCAACCATGCCTTTTTTGAAGCTTGTTAGTTGGCCAAGTCACTTGGGTTTCCCACCATTGGATTGGCAAGTCCATAGTAAATCCACTCTTATGTTTTGGGCAACAACACTTCCTTCTTTAGAGTTGATAACCCATAATGATAATCCTTTGAAGGAGATTTTAGATGCTTCATAGGTTCTAGATTCTTCAATTGAGATCACACATTATTCTCTTGTTGTTGATTCCAATGAGTCATTGCAAGATATATCTATTTGCATTCCATACATAGCTTCATGGGATTACTTCTAGATAGATACTGAAATTTTGTTTGTGGAGCACTACATTTTCATCAAATGAGTTGTTGTGAGGGAACACCCTGACACTCTTCTTCATTCTCCACTTGATCATTCTTTCGAGTTTGACATGATTGTGGATCCTTTGATACAACTGTTGGAGGAGGTCCCTTTAATTTTAGAGGAGACATTTGAGTCTTTGGAGCTTGTTCAAAATCAATCACCATTGGTTTCTTGTTTTTCACAATTTAACTATGATTGGGCATATTCCTAATTGGTTTGTGGCATCTTCATCATCCAAGGACATGGCAACACACAAGAAAATTTCAAATACATCATCTTCATACTTTATTTGGATTCCCATTCCTAACTTCTATCTTAAATGGGAAGCATTCATGCATCTAGATATTTGTTTTATCTTCTTCCTAGGGGGAGAAATTTTGTTTTTATTAATTGGAATATGTTTTTCCTTCAAATACTCACCATTCTTGTAGGACATTCTTCATTATAAGGGGATACCATGTATCCTTGTTTCCTTCTTATGAGGGGATACTTGATTATATATACGTGATGTATTTAGTCCTAGGGGGTCTTCAGTACTCCTATCTATGCATCTTGTTTTCTTTTACCTCTATTTTTTGAGGGGGTAATATCCCATGAGCTTTTTCTAAAATAATTTAAAAAATAAGAAATGTATATATATATATATAATTTAATTAAAAAAATTAATTAATAAGCTTAAAGTCATTACAAAGTTTATATTTTAGGATGTGGTTATGTGGAGTTGGATAGAGGCTTAGAAAAGACTTTTTTTTTATTAAACATAGTCAATTTTTTTGGAACAAATGATCCTCAATAGGTGCATAGATTTTGTTTTCTTCAAAATTGACTTAAGATGCATGTATTATATGATATGTGGATTATGCATAAAACATATTTGTTATGTTCTCTTTGTAATTGCATGAATAAGCCATAGAACATATATATTATGTGCATTTTTTTTTATTAATTTTTTATTTCAGACCTTAGAATTTTGTGACATACATCAGAGATGATATTAACAAAATTGAGAATAATATTGTAACATGGAATATTCCCATTCATCTATAGGACATATTATCAATTTGTTATATCATGATGTGTATAATTGTAACCACCTAAAATTGTTCTAGTAAACCCATAGCCCCTAATTGGATTAATTGGCCATAAGAAATCCTAAATCAAAGGCATTTATCACTGGACACTAATTAAGGAAAGCATTTAATCAAGCTTTCTTGCATAATTAAACATGACTTGTTGGATAAAATTATTAATTAAAGCCTAAATCATAATTTCTTAAACTATAGAGTTTAATTAAAAGTCCTGAACCCCTTTTCATTAAATAAACCCATTAACACATCCTCACCAATGTGTGAGCACTCAAAATTTAAATAAAATAAATTAAATGGGGAAATTACCAAATTTGTCTCGTTCTCCCCCAAACTAGCACAAGGTTGACTAATCAAAATAATTTCACTTGGATCAAACCCACATTGATTAAGGAAAATTGCATCTCTATTGTTATTCTCACTCGAATCTTGACCGTTCGATTCACCATATTTCCTATAAAAGGAATAGGTCCCGTTGTTTGAAAAAGGAGGCTATTTGAGGAGTAAGGTTATAGTGGTAGCTTAATTTTAGGTTTGTATCATCATTCTTGCCTCCATATTCACAGTATCTTATCTAGCTTGCATTTAGATTCTAACTAGCATTTCTAGTTTAATGTTAGTTCCATTCCTAACTTCATTTGGTAGTTTGTAATGGCATTCTTAGTTTTATCTCCTAGTTAATATGCATTTATTTTGCTTATAAATGCATCTCATTTACAAGTTTTTTGAGAGGAATGTATGAAAGTTCATGGATCTTTCTCATGTCATGAAATATTTAAGTTTGGAGTCGTCGAGTCACTAATTCTCTATGCCAATATGATGAGCATCCTCATAGAATAAAATTTTCTTGAACTACAAAGCAATAAGCCTCTCTTGAGGGTAGTTTGTGCAATGATTTTTATTTCTATTTGATACTAACCTCCTTGAATTAATGGTTTATTTAGTGTTTTTTGTTGCAGGTTGAAAGCCACATTTTACCACACACATTTTGCGCTCACCATAGGGCTGAACTTATTTTTTCCCCAATTTTCATTTAATTTCATTTTTTTAATGAAACAACACTTTTTGTCATACTATGTTTCATAAATTCTCATACAATAATTATTTGGTCACTAATTTATTGTTTCAAGATATATGTTGTTGAACTAGTATGTATCTAGTTTTAATTGTCGTACTAGGCTATTAGATTTATCATATGGGAGATCATCTTATCTTGATTTGTTGTATGGTCTTGCATATTTTGTCATACAATTTTTTCTTCGAATGTGTCCTATGTAATTTTTCATTTAAGAAGTAGAGATTGTTTTTAGAGGTGTATTTGATTTGGTCTTGAGTTGCTAACTCTAACATATTTTTGGTGATCATTTTACTCTCTGGTTGGACAACCTAACTGGTTTGTGCATAAAATTTAGTTTAAGAATCGCTTGTAAAAGTCATACTAGCACACTTTCTATCACAAACTACTTACTCTTTTGTGCTTTTAGGATGCTTGAAAGAAAGAAATTTTGTTGAAACTACTAAACATTTGTGTTTGTAGGTTTCCTTTTGATTCCATCAACCAAAGAAAATTGTGTTTTCTTAAATGGTTTCTTAGGCATCTAGTTTAATTATGGTATTGTTTGCATGAGTTAAATTGGACATTAGGGGATTATGCTCTTCTTGCCTTAGGAAGAATCAGAAACCCAAACATATTTGATTTATCATAGGAAAGAAATCATTTTGGGAAAACTTGGATTATTTGGTGTGTTTGGGGGACACAAAAAGAAGGAGGAAATTATGCTCTTCTCCTCTTTGAGGGAGAATCAGAAATCCTAACCTTCTCTTTTCTATCGAATTTACTTTATGTTAGAATAGTCTCAAAGGATAATTGAGAGGGGGGGGGGG
>MU224061.1:2439022-2476857 GCA_018584345.1 Thuja plicata
CATAGCAGTTGATAAAACATTGTACAAATCTATGATTGGAAAGCTTATTTATCTAACTCAATCAAGACCTGACATATCTAATGTAGTTGGCATTGTTGGAAGATTTGCAGCTGAACCCAAGCATAATTACCTAATGGAAATCAATAGGATATTTAGATATCTTAAGGGAACTATAGACTATGGTTTATGGTATCCTAAATCAGAGAATACACAACTTCATGTGTATACTGATGCATATTGGGTAGGTTGTATTGATGACAAGAAGAGAACTTCAGGAGGACCAGTATTTCTTGGAGAAAAGTTGGTATCTTGGACAAGCAAGAAGCAAAATTGTATTTCTTAGTCAATGACAGAGGAAGAATATGTTGCAGTAGCACTGAATTGTACAATAATTGTTTGGATCAAGAAGATGGTTAAATACTTTGGTATTCAGGTTGACTATCCTATTGTTATTCATTGTGATAACACCAGTACTATTAACATGTCTAAGAACCATGTGATGCACACAAAGACAAAACACATAGAGATCAAGTACCATTTTCTAAGAGAAAAAGTTGCAAACAAGGAAGTGACATTGGACTATGTAAGCACAAAAGATCAGTTAGAAGACATTTTCATGAAGCCTTTAGCGAAGGATACTTTTGAGTATCTAAGGGAGAAGTTGGGAGTCATTCCCTCTCCTAAGTCTGATTAGAAAAAGTAGGAAGTACATCAGTCCTGTGTAACAGATGAATGGTTGACTACTCTACTTCTTGAGTAGTACTTGTGCATAATGGTTTATGGCACCCTTTTCCATTGATGTCAATGGGGGAGTATGTACTAAAAACAAGGAACACAAACAAAGAGCTAAACTAGGAACACATACAAGGAGCTTATACTCTGGGGAAGTATACATATAAAATATAGTCTATGTAACTACAGAAGTGTAGATGAATCTTTGATGAGGATATTGAGAAGATTGTAAAAAGAAAGAAGACACCATGAACAAAAGTTGATTTAATCATATGTTTCCATCAATGTCAAAGGGGGGGATTGTTGGAGATTTGATTCTGAACAGATGATTGATTGTATGTTTTTTATTGATGACAACATATAATACACATCAACACTTTTGTATGTAATTATCCATATGATGAAATGAAGAATTGCATGGATAGATACATGTTGTTGACATGTTTATTATTCTATGTTCATACACGTAGACCCAAATATGATGTTTCAGTAAAGATATGTAATTCTGTTATTGACGGTTTCAGTTGTGGAGGAATAACGGTTTGAGGCTGATGTATTTAACATGTTTATTGAGTTGCACCTATCTTTAGGATATGCGTGTGTATATTCATGATGAGTTATGAGTTTTTGATATTAATCTAAAGGTGCCAAACGTCTTTCAAGAAGATTACAAAGTTATGGTTAATTTGGTGAAGCCGACTTAGTGAAGTGACATGCCTATTTAGTTTATACTTGCGTAGTTGTAATTATACTTGTGTGCTTAGTAGAGCCAACAAGGATGTTAAGAAGAGTTTTCCTATAGGTCCCATGATCTCATACTTGGTGTATATACTTATAGAAGGTCATTTGTGATAAGAAGAGTTACGAAAACCAGAGATAATAAAAGCAAAGAAGAGTGTTAAAGAAGTAGAGCTATATTTATCATATGTTGATAATATAGATATTGAATTTGAAGCTTTCAGAATATAGATAAGATTGTTGTAGTGCTTTACAAGAGGTTAAAGCATCAGTGCACAAAAGGAACTGATCAGACAAGCAGTGTCACAAACAACAGTTCACCTTGTTGATACAGTGTGTATCGAATAACCAGGAGGTTGTAGCCTTCACCAGTTGGATAGTGAGTCCACCACCCCTAACAGGTTTATTATAAAAGACTCCTAATAGGGTTCGACCCTTAA
Source organism: Thuja plicata (assembly GCA_018584345.1). Lineage (NCBI taxonomy): Eukaryota > Viridiplantae > Streptophyta > Pinopsida > Cupressales > Cupressaceae > Thuja > Thuja plicata. Next base: position 2,440,933 of record MU224061.1, read on the forward strand.
CTAGGTCACTATACTACTACATTGTAATGAACAACTCCTAACAGGGTTGGAAGATCTTTTAACAGGGATCACTATAAACAGTATAGTTCTTTGTCAGTACTAATTCCCACCAGGGTTTTTACCATTTGGTTTCCCCATAACCAAATTGATGTGTTGTGTAATGTGTTATCTAAATGTGCATTTACTTTGTATCAATCTGGATTAATAAGTTTAAGATAAAGATCAAGTTGCTGATAACTGATTCACCCCCCCCCCTCTCAGTTATCCCTGAAGTATTCTAACAATACCTTTCTCCATTATATGATCTTGTTTGAGTAGGACCACATAAGTCTTTATGCACTAGGTCCAATTTGTTCTCAGCTGAGTTATGCTTGCTTTTGAAAGAACTCCTTACATGCTTACCCATAACACATTCCCTGCATACTGTTTCAACTGGTCTTGCAATACTTGGTAGGTCTCTAATTGCCTTGACATTACTGGTCTTTACTATGTTATCAAGATTGATATGACATAGTCTCTTGTGCCATAGCCAATTGTCATCTAGCTTTGCAACAAAACAACTTACATCAGAATTGAGCTGAAAAACATTACCTTTAGTTTTAGAGCCTAATGCAATCATGTCTCCATCCTTGTTGTTAATGATGCACTTGTTTTCTTTGAACTCCAAATGATAACCCTTGTCAAGTAGTTATCTAACACTCAGCAAGTTATGATGTAATCCATCAACATATAGAACATCATTTATCTTGTTCTTTCCATCCAAAGTGATAGAACCTCTACCTATGATAGCTTTAGGAGTGTTGTCTCCAAATCTAGCCATACCACCTTTGTATTTTTCTAACTAAACAAATCTATCTTTGTCACCTATCATATGATGGGAGCATCCACTATCAATTATCCAATTAGTTCTGATGTCTTCTTTGGAAATTAGGGCTAGCTCTTGTTCTTCCTTTTCATCTTCGATGTCCATTTCCTCAAGCAACCTTTCCATGTGCCTAAGGGAAATGAATCCAAATTCATCTTCTCCTAAATCTTCATCAGTTACACCTTCTTCAGCATGATAACATTCCTTCTTATATTTGGGTTTGTAATCAGGTCTGAACTTCTTGACTCTTGTGGGACACTTAGATGCAAAGTGACCAATATTGTTACATGAAAAACATTTGAATGGAAGTTGTCCTTCATATTTTCCTTTACCTTTCTTTTCTCTTCTAGCAATCATAGCAATGATTTCTTCTAGTTCTTCATCAACTTCTTCTTTCTCATTATAACTGGAAATGTGTAAGGATTTCTTACCATGGACTGAGGCTTTGAAAGCTATTTCACTTTTAGGTTCAGTCTTCAATCTTGATATATGAAATGCAGAGATTTTGCTGATCAAGGTCTCTCTCTTGAAGTCTTGTGAGAATTGCATGGTTTCGTCTAGAATACTGATATTTTTTTCATAGTCTGATGTCAAATTAGTTAGCAACTTGTCCATTATATCTTCTTCTGATATTTCTCCACTATTATTTCTAATTCCAGAGACTGCTTCATTTATCCTCTGATTGTAAGCTCTAATGTTCTCTTCAGGTAACATCTCAAGACTGTTATATTTCTTTTTCCATGTCTTCCTGTGTGCATTCTTTACTTGAATATCTCCTTCAAACATATCTTCTAAATACTTCCATATGGTATATGTTGTGTCAATTTTCTTGATCTTAGAAAATTCATTTTTAGATAAGGCACTAATTAGGGCTTCTTTAGCAATTGCATTATGTGTAAATATATCCTTTTGTCTATTAGTAGCATCATCCTTTGCAAGGTCTTTCAGAGATGGAATTACAATCTCTTTTGTAGAAATTTCAAAGATCTCAAAGCCAACACACTGTAGATTTGTTATCATTTTGTTTTTCCAATCCAAATAATTTTCTCCATCAAACATAGGGCTTTCTTTTCTAAAGTAAGACATCTGATCTACCTTAAGCTGTTAGGATTCTTCTCCAAGGCACTTAGCTCTGATACCAATTGTTGGAATAGTCTCAAAGGATAATTGAGAGGGGGGGGTGAATCAATTATCAGTAACTTTACTTCTTTAACTTCAGAATACAAAAATTAAATGCTTAATCAGATAACACAGTACACAACACACAATTTGATTACATGGAAACCAAATGGTAAAAACTCTGGTGGGAATTAGCAACCACAATGAACTATACTTGTTTATAGTAATCCTTGTTAGAAGATATCTCAACCTTGTTAGGATTTGTACTTTAAAATGTAATAATTATAGTGACCTGGTTAAGGGTCGGACCCTATTAGGAGTCTTTCATAAATAACCCTGTTTGGGGTGGTGGACTCACTGTCCAAAAGCTCACTACTTGATGGTGAAGGCTACAACCTTTTGTATAATAGATATGCACTATATCTGATGATGAACTATAGAGTAGACCTACTATCTTGATCAGTTCCAGTGTATTCCAATCTTTCACTTCTTCTTCACATAGACTCTTGATGAATGAACCAACTCTGATAATCTGCTATGTTCATCTTTCTTATCTTTTTGTATCATTCACACTTAGCGTGTCACATTTGACTTTCTATAAGTATCTTCCTCAAATTATGAGATCATGGGACCTATAAGACATCTCTTCATAACATCCTTGTCAGCTCTACTAAGCATGCAAGAATTCTTACAACCGCGCAAGTATTAACCGAATAGACATGATGCTTCACTAAGTCAGCCTCACCAATTTAACTCTAACTTTGCAATATTCTTGAAACACGTTTGGCACCTTTAGATTGATATCATTAACTCATAACTAATCATGAATATACACATGCATATATAGAAGATAGGCGCAACTCAAGAAACACGTGATATATGTCGGCCCTAAACAGTTACACTTCCATAACTGTAACTGCCAATAACAAAATTACATAACTTTACTGAAACATCATTTCTAGGTCTGTGTGTATGAACATAACATAATAAACATATCAAAAACATGTATCTATCCACACAAGTCTTCATATCATCATTCTGATAAGTACATACATAATTACTACCGTGTATATATGTTGTCATCAATGACAAACATACAATCAATCAACTACTTAGAATCAAATCTCTAACACTTTATGCATACCTCTAAGATGGGCTTTCCAACTGAGGAAAAAGTATCTTGGGAATGACCCATGTGAGGATGAGGTTTAAGCCACACCACTCCAACTCACATTAAAATATTTACTCTTTCGGGCCAAAGCTTTGGGATTTGATTGACATTTGGGATTATACTCAGCCCACATCTAACACAAAGTAGGGTCTCTCAGTCTCAATCATGTTTACGTGACTACTTGTACTAAGATGTTTTGTAGGACTATACAAACCAATCTCACTTGTAAAGACACAAAGGAGACAACTAAACAGAGATCCTTACTAAAATCCATAGAGTAGAAGCCATCTAGTTCACCTCTAAAAGTGGATAATCCAAGTGTAATGGAGATAGTAGCTCTCCCAAGTTAATTTTCATATCATGCCCCCATTAGAGTTTGGAGTTTGATAATATGGCATCATGACTAGAGTCATTGCATGCTTGGTGATGACTATATTATGATTATGATGCAAAGTGGGCAATTGGAAGCCTCTACATGACCCAAATAGGGCAATGTATCCCTAAACTCCTTGATTTTTGGCCAAAGTTCTTCACACTTATCACAAGTGTGGGAAAAGACTCATTAATGCTATCACAACCCCAAGGGAAACCTAATCACTAGGTTCCACCAATCCTACAACACCAACTACCAAGAGTGGTTTCACAATGCACTTGACCCAATTCCTCAACAATACCCCCAAAGTGACTTAAGGGACTAGGGGTGACCTATGCTCATAGGTGGGGTCTATTTAGGTCCCTAATAGATAGTTCCAATAGTTCTTTCACTCACTTGAAACCCATAAGACATAGTTGCTTCATAATCTCAAGACTAGGCTTGTAGCCTTTTTCAGAAGGAAAATTGACCTTAAATGAAAATATTACACATAACCCCCATAACATATTAGGGATTCAAGAACCCTTTATGGCCTAATAACTTAGACTTTAACCCTAGAACATAGAAATGCAAAATAAATAGGATGGTACAAAAAATTGCTTTTGTAATTAGGGCTAATTAGGCATGCATTTACACTAGAGATACCTTTAGGATGCATCCAAATATAAAAATAATGATTGGATCATGTGAGGGTGTATACAAGGGTCGCTTCCTCTAATTTAGGGCCTCTGATCAATTTCTAAGTGAGAGTTATTATTGATGTCCTAATTATGAATGGGTGCGTACATAAGGATATACACCTAGGGCATCATTTTAACTCCATCTCCCTGTATCTTGAAGAACCTATCCTAAAAAATATTAAAGAGAATCATATGAACAAACTTTCCACCAAGGGTTATTGAGTTCCCATGGTGGAAGAATGAAATACAAACAATTCTCTCCTAAACCCTTATTTAGGGCCTAAAAACCAGGCAGTGAGTTTGTAAAATTGATAACTTTCAAATAGGATTGATCAGCACATGAGACCAAAATAAAATGAAGGAAGATTCACAACACTAACCCTTGGTGTTATACTTTCATTTCCTTCTATCCGTACCTGACCGTACACAATGACTGTTTCTCAGGAATGCAAGGAAATGGTTATTTTTATTAATTTTCAAATGCCAAATTACATGATCATCCTACCACCCACCTGAAAGGGATTTTGTAGGCACTCCTAATGTTTACATGAAAATTTTGAGCCAATTTGACCATTTGGGAGTTGTTTTTCAAAAATTTGTTAAGTTTGCTCAAAAGTTGCTTGACAACTTTTGAGCAACTTTTACATATTTTGCAATTTTGCAAATCTAGTGACCAAACTTGGTAAAAATGTTATTTTTGTGATCCCTAGTGGATCCAAACATGAAAAAAATAAGAAAATCCTATTCCTAGGTTTTTGGGCCATAGATGACCAATAGTTGACCAAGGGCTCATAATGTGCCAAACTTGGAACTATGGCCTTACAAGGCAGTCCAGTGGCTAACCCAATGTGATAATATTAATAAAGGCCTCTTGGGACCTTGAGAGAACCCCTAGGTTCCATAGGAACACTTGGTTTATTCAGGGTGCTCCTATACCATACTCCCCATGAGATTTGAACTCAAGTTCCCACTTGAGGATAACTGGTCAACAATAGTTCCATGTTGTTGGATCTGGTCCTCTATCATCAAGGTAGTATCTATTGGAGGGAGTCCTTTCCATTTTACTAAGTACTACATGTACTTCTTCTTTCTTTTCTGCTTCAAGACTTTGGTTTCCAAAATGGTTTCTAACTCCATTTGCTTGGTTGGTGGGAGATCTTTCACATAGTCTCCATCATCTTCAACTGGTGATCCTTGCACATTTACAATTTTTGCAACACACTTATAAGGAGTGAGGGCTGCAACATTAAAAATAGGAGAAATCAGTAAAGTAGGGGGCAAGGAAATCTCATATGCATTTTCACCCATTTTGGTCAGGATTGTGCAAGGACCAATTTTCTTCATGTGCAACTTTGAATATCTACCTTTAGGGAGTCTCTCCTTCCTTAGGTATGCCCATGCCTTATCTCCAACTTTGAAGTGAACTTCTCTTCTCCTCTTGTCTGCTTGTGCTTTTTATTTCATAGTTGACTGTTGTAGTGACTCCTTTACTTCTCTCTGGACTTTATAGATTAGTTTGGCTTACTCCTCCCCTTGTGCACTCACTCTGAAATCATATGGTAACTATACTAAATCAATTGGACCTTTAAGATGAATTCCATACACTATTTGGAATGGTGTCTTTCCACTGGACCTATTCATGGATTCATTGAATGCAAATTTTGCTTGAGGTAGGATCATGTCCCAACTTTGTGTGTACTATTTGGTTAAGCATCTCAAGAGATTACCAAGTGATCTGTTTACCACCTCCATTTTCCCATATTTTTGTGGGTGGTATGCTGAACTATAAGTGAGATTTGTGCCCAATTTCTTGAAAAGTGTCCTCCAAAAGTGACCTTGAAACTTCACATCTCTATCATGTAATATTATTTGTGGTAGACCATGAATTCTAACCACTTCCTTAAAGAATAGATGTTCTATATGGGAGGCATAATTTGTGCTCTTGCAAGGAAAAAAGTGTACCATTTTACTAAACATGTCCACAATTACAAAAACACTATCATAACCCTGCTTTGTCCTTGGCAAACCCATGAAAAAATCCATTGAAATTGATTCCCATGGCCTAGAGTGAATTGGTAGGGGTTGGTACAATCCTTGGTTAGTGGATACACCCTTTGCTTGCTGGAAAATAGTACAAGATTCAACAAATTTATTAACTTCATTCCCCATATTTGGCCAAAAAAAACTTCTTTTTACTAATTTAGTGGTCTTATCTATGCCAAAATGTCCTCCTAAGCCACCACAATGTTTCTCCTTAATAATATTTGTTCTCATGGAAGATTTAGGAATGCACAATTGGGATCCTTTAAACAAGAGTCCATTCTGAATCAAAAAATTAGAAACATCCGTATGGTATTTGCCTACCATTTTAGCGCATACCCTAAAAACTTCTCCAAATTCTGGATCATCAGCATATAGGTGTTTTAGGGAATCAATCCCTACACTTTGAATTTGAACTTCCTCAACTAATCCAATCCTTCAACTTAGGTCATCAACCACTTTGTTTGCCTCTCCTTTTTGTGTTTAATATTGAAGGTATATGCCTACAATTGCTCCATCCATTTGATGTGTTTGAACCCAAGCTTCTCCTGACTATTTAGAAGAATTAAAGCATGGTTATCAGTATAAACAATGAATTATTTAGGGAGTAAATAGTGTCTCCATTTTTTCAAGTCTTGCACCATTGCATAAAGTTCTAAATCATAAGTAGAATACCTCCTTTTTGCATCATTCAGTTTTTCTGAGAAATGCTATAGCCTTACCTTCTTGGCTCAAGACTACACCTATAGCCAAGTTGCTTACATTTGTTTCAACTGTGAATACCTTGTTGAAGTCAGGGAGCACTAGGATTGGGTATTGTGCCAACCTATTCTTAAGATATTTAAATGCATCTGTTGCTTCTTTAGTCCACTCAAATTTAGTCTTCTTTCCACCTTTTATTGTGTCCAACATAGGAGCACACACATGGCTAAAATTCTTAATAAATTTCTATAGAAAGTTGCTAAACCATGAAAACTTCTAACATCACCTTGGTTCTTTGGTGGAGGCCAGTTGACTATTTCTACAACATTCTCTGGATCAATTTTGAGAGTGCCTTGGGAGATGACAAATCCTAGGAAGATGAGTTCCTTCTTCATAAACATATATTTTCCAAGTTAATCACTAACTTGTGCTTATGGAGTCTCCTTAGAACCTGATCAACATGATCAAGGTGTTCCTCTTTGCTATGATTGTAAATCAGAATGTCATCCAAATATATGACCACAAACTTGCCAATAAAATCAATAAACACCTCATTAATGAGTCTCATGAATTTACTAGGAGAATTACTAAAGCCAAAAGGCATCATAAGCCACTCAAACAAACCTTCAGTTGTCTTAAATGTTGTCTTCCATTCATCTCCTGGCTTAATCTTGATTTGATGATAGCCTAATTTTAAATCAATCTTAGTAAAGTAACAAGCAGTGCCTAGTTGGTCCAAAAGATCTTCCATTCTTGGGATTTGAAATCTATGTCTTATTGTTATTTTTTTTTGGGCTCTACTGTCAATACATAATCTCCACTTGCCATCCTTTTTAGGGGATAAAACTGATGGGACAACACATGGATTAAGACTCTTTTGGATGAGTCCCTTCTCTAACAGTTCATTGACTTTTCTTGCAATCTCTGCATGCTGCACTGGTGTCATCTTGTATGGGGCTTTGTTGGGCAAAGAGTAGCCAGGTATTAAGTCAATTTGGTGACTAATATCTCTCAAAGTAGGGAGGGTTATGGGCGGGTCACTAGTAGTGGCAACACTATATTTTGTGATTAAATTCTAAACTTCATCTGGTATAGAATCATCCTTATTAGATCTTACATTATCCTTAGGCTTGGATATTAAGTTATAGGCTTGAGTTTTAGGCTCCCTCAATACTTTTAGCATTTCTTTTTCCCCCATGGTTATGACAGTAGGTTCCTTCTCTATTTTGGTATCAGGCAGGGGCTTCATAGTGAATGTTTTCCATCTTTAGTGATAGAGTAGGTATTTTTCCTACAATGGTGTGTGGCATCTACATCATACTGCTAAGGCCTACCTATAAGAATGTGGGAGGCATCCATCTCTACAACATCACAAAGAACTTTGTCTTTAAAGTTTGCTATTGAAAATTCTATCCATGCTAGTTCAGTCACTAGGGTTTTTTGACCCTTTGTTAGCCAAGAGACATGATAAGTAAAAGGATGAGGCTTCTTAGGGAGGTTTAACTTCTGTACCATTTCACAAGATACTAAATTTTTAGTTGAGCCATAATCTATGAGTAAATTACATGCCTTCCCATTGCATTTGATCTTTTTCTAGAAGAAATTATTTATTTGAGGAGGTTCTTGGCTTTGTGTAACTTGAAGGAAGACTTGTATCATCATCAAACATGCTCCTTCCTCTGGTTCTAATTGATTGTATTAGTAACACCTTAATGGTCCATTTCCTCTTCCAATGTTTGTCCTTCCCCTATTGAAGGGTCTTCTCCCTCTATAGTTACCTCTGAAGTTTGTATCACTATTTTCTTTGTCTCCTTGATCAGGCATCTTGCTGCTATTACCACTGTATTTCCCTCTATTCCAAGAGGTTCCTCTTCCTCTTAAGTTCTTCCCACTGTCATTACTCTTTCCCTTTCCAAACTCTTTTTTTCTCTTCCACTTTTCCTCTACCTTGAGTTCCATTTGATAGCACTTGTTCACTGTGGTAGGTCAATGTAGGCTAAGTTCCTCTTGAATGGATACCTTGACACCATTCATATATCTTGCTAATTTTTCTTCTTCATCATCTACCACATTTGTCTTCATACATAGCTTTAGGAACTCCTCGGTGTATGAGCCTACATCCATGTCCTTTTGTTTTAGGATTTTCTTTCTCCTATGGAGTTTTACCCCATATTCTTCAGGCACATAGGTCTCCTTGACCAATGCAATCATTTTGTTCCATGAAGAGATCATACTCTTCCCATTCTTCACCCTCTCTATTTGGATGAAGTTCCACCAAGTTAGGGCTGCTCCCTTCAACTTGGATCTTTCCATCTTCACTCTCTACTTCTCAAGGATGTCCTCACACTCAAAGAAGCTTGTTAGTGTCTCTATCCAATCCAAGGCCAAATCTGCATTCATTTTTCTATTAAAAGTTGGTAGATCCAACTTCTCCTCCATGGTTCTTCTCCCCTTAGACTTTAAGGCATATAGAAGGGGTCTTTGGTCTGTAGGAATGTTCACATCCTGATCAGGGTTGTCATCCTCTGACTCACTCCCTTCTTCACCACCAGAAGTGTCCTCTTTTCCCCTCTCTACCTTTTTCTCCAACTCTTGAAGTCTTCTTCTCAAGGCTGCATTTGCTTCCCTCTGTTCTCTCACAATATTTTCTAGATCAATATTTGTAACCCTTTAAGGGATATCTTCATCCTCATGAGTAGACATAGCTCTGATACCACTTGATGAAAAGTGGGCAATTAGAAGCCTCTAGATGATCCAAATAGGGAAATGTATACTCAAACTCCTTGATTTTAGGCCAAAGTGCTTCACACTTATCACAAGTGTGGGAAAAGACTCATTAAGGCTATCACAACCCCAAAACCCCAAGGGAAACCTAATCACTAGGTTTCACCCATCCTACAACACCAACTACCAAGAGTGGTTTCACAAGACACTTGACCCAATTCCTCAACAATACCCCCAAAATGACTTAAGGGACCAAGGGTGACCTATTCTCATAGGTGGGGCCTATTTAGGTCCCTATAAAATAGTTCCAATGGTTCTTTCACTCACTTGCAACCCATAAGACATAGTTGCTTCACAATCTCAAGACTAGGCTTGTAGCCCTTTTCAGAAGGAAAATTGACTTTAAATGAGATTCTTCCACTTAAACCCCATAATAGATTATGGATTCAGGAACCCTTTATGGCCTAATACCTTAGAATTAAACACTAGAATCTAGAAATGAGAAAGAGACAGGATGGTACACAAAATTGCTTCTGTAATTAGGGCTAATTAGGCTTGCATTTACACTAGAGGTACCTTTAGGATGCATCCAAATACCAAAGAAATGATTGGATCATGTGAGGGTGTATACAAGGGTATCTTCCTCTGATTTAGGGTCTGTGATCAATTTCAAAGTGAGATTTATGATTGCTGTCCTAATTCTGGATGGGTGCATACATAAGGATATACACCTAGGGCATCATTTTAACTCCATCTCCCTGCATCTTGAAGAACCTATCCTGCATAATCTTAAACAGAACCATATAAAAAAAATTTCCACCAAGGGTTATTTAATTCCTATGGTGGAAGAGGGAAATACAAACAATTCTCTCCTAAACCTTGATTTAGGGCCTACAAACCAGGCAGTGAGTTTGTAAAATTGATAACTTCCAAGATAGGATTGATCATTACATGAGACCAAAAGAAAATGAAGGAAGATTTAGAACACTAACCCTTGGTGTGAGACTTTCATGTTCTTCTATCTATACCTGAGCATACACAATGATTATTTCTCAAGAATGCAAGGAAATGGTTATTTTTATTAATTTTTAAATGCCAAATTACATGATCAGCCTACCATGCGCCTGAAAGGGCTTTTGGGTAAAAGTAAAAACCTGTGTCACACTTTTATAAAGGAAAAGGACCACAACATGCAAAATTTTCAACTTTAACGACATAAAAAGTGGCATTTGTATTTGGAATTTGAGGATGATGTAAACTAATGAAATGTGTAAAAATGGATTATCTTTATGCCTACGATTTTTTTAAAATTTTTTTAACAAGAATTGATATAGTTTTTTTAATTTTTGAAGTCCATTTTTCAATTGCTAAAAGCTACTGAAAATTTGGGGTCTAGCTCCCACCAAACAAGTATATGCAAATAATCTATTTTCCTCTAATTTCAAAATATGTTACACATAAAATGTATAGCTAGTGCACAAAAAAAGAAAGATTGGTTTTCAATGTGTATTTTCTGTGTTATAACTGCTCAAAGTTGAACTTATCTGAAATCAACTGTTTTCATCTCCCACCAAATTTCCCCTATCAAATCTACACCATTCAGAAAAAATTACATATTCTTGAAGATGACTCTCTCGTCTAGAGTTAAATATAAATTTTAATTTTTTTGATATGATTTACTATTTTTTATTTATTTATTTGAAGTAACATCTTCTCGAATGTTAAAATACCTACTTGTTGTATTTTGAAATTATAATATATTATATCTAATAAAATTACTATAAACTTAATATGGCAACAATCTTGACTCTGAGCTCTACAAAAGGGTATTTTTTATATTTTTTAAAAATATCATTAAAATGAGTAGGGTTTATTGAAACATCAATTTTCTAAAATAATTTTATTTCTTTGGTAATTGGTATAAAACATGCATTTAATAGACATTTCCAATTGGAAAAGTTTAACCACTTATCTAGCTTAGCTAGAATGAATCTAGCTAGACCATATGTTTGATGAAAACTAATTTTTATTTAGAAATACTCAAATTTAGCTGTACTTATAAGTGGTCCTAAAACGTGACATAGATTTTTCCTTTTACCCTTTTTTAGGCACTCTCGATGGTTACATGACAATTTTGAACTAATTTGACTATTTGGGTGTTCTTTTTCAAAAAGTTGTTAAGTTTGCTCCAAAGTTGTTTGACAACTTTTGAGCAACTTTTACATATTTTGCAATTTTGCAAATCTAGTAGCCAAACTTGGTCAAAATGTTAATTTTGTGATCCCTAGTGGATTCAAACATGAAAAACCTAATAACAACCTATTCGTATGGTTTTGGACCATAAATGACCAATAGTTGACCAAGGGCTCATAATGTGCCAAACTTGGAACTATGGCCTTACAAGGTGATCCACTAACTAACCCAATGTCTTACTATTACTAAAGGCCTCTTAGGACCTTGAGAGAACCCCTAGGTTCCATAGGAACACTTGGTTCATTAGGGTGCTCCTGCACTAGATTATCTATTGGGTGTGTACTTGAGTCTACAAGCATGGATTTTCTTACTAAGCCAAATTTACTCAAGGGATTGGAAGTGCTTGATTTTCACTCCTTTGTGTTTGATGTGTTTGAAACACCTAAATTAGAAACTAAAATAATATAAAAACCTTCATACATAGAAATTTTCAACTCAAAATTGTGCAAGTTGGTCAAAATTTCACTCAAAATAAGTCGCAAATTGTCCCTATTATACACTGTCATTCTCACTTACCAAAATTGTCGTATGACGAAACAATGAAACAACAAAAACTCATCTGGAAACCTGAGAATTGTTCTATGGGAACTTGGTAATTATTGTATGAGCTTACATCAGAAACCTATCAGTTACCTTGATCTTTGGTATCTATACTTCCTATCTACGTGGCTTAAGTTAATCATAGTACTTTGTCACAGCAGTTGATAGTTCTTGATCATTTGGCATGACTCATCATTATCTCTCATCCTAGTTTCTTGAATGATCTTACTTACCATACACTATCTTGTCAACATTCAATCCCAATCCGTAGGTCACAAGTGTCATCCAACAGGCATTCAGGTCTCAGAACATGATACCTTGTACCAATCTCAACAATATTTCATCAAAACATCTCTTACCAAGCTATTGGACAAGTGATCATTTGTAAATATTTGACATTGAACTATCAATGTAGTCATTCTAAAGTCTTAACTATAATTTTATTTCATGGTAAAAACTAGAAGCCAACAACAAAAAGGAAAATCCATTGATGATTCTACTCTGGGACCCTCATCCTGTGAACAACCAACATCTACCCAAAGGATTCCAAATCAAGATATCTCAAGAATCTATCAATCAATACCCACATTTGAAACGTTAAGTTCCCAACATCAATCGACTCATACTTTACATAAAAACACATCGACGATGTCAAACTATGACTGGGGATCCAGCCAAGAACAACAAAATGACCACACTAGTGTTTCCTCCTCAGTTGAGGAACCTAATGAAGATGAAATTAAAATATTTCAACAAGACAAACACCTTAAAAATATGATGAAAATCCCTATGTAAATGGACAAGGATAAATACTGTATAGACTTAGCATCTACAGACATTAAACTTCCTCACGACTTTGATATTGAAAGACTTATACAACAAGAGGAAGAGTCTCCAATCACCATTCTCAATTGAAAACTACAAGATATGAGATGTGAACTTAGATAGTTGAAGAAATTTTAAGAAAAACCTTCTAAAAATTAGTCACTAGAATATATGTCCCTTTCCATTTTCTAAAAACTTACATATGCCTCTGTTTCCCCCTAAGGTTGAAATTTTGAAATATGACAAATACAATTAAAAAGGTGACCGTAAAGATCATGTGAGGGAATTATGTGCTCTCAGCATGGAATTTATGGATGAAAGGACATATATAACTTATAACAAGTAGTCAATGGAATGTATGTTCCTGTCCATTTTCTAAAAACTTACATATGCCTCTGTTTCCCCCTAAGGTTGAAATTTTGAAATATGACAAATACAATAAAAAAAGGTGACTGTAAAGATCATGTGAGGGAATTATGTGTTCTCATCATGGAATTTATGGATGAAAGGACATATCTAATGTGGTTTTTTCCATGGAGCCTCACTAGCCAAGCCTTAGAATGGCTCACAAAACTCTCACCTAGTATCCAAACATTCGATGAGCTCGTACAAAATTTTATCCAATATTATTCCTGCAACATCTTGCATATGGTCACCATACTAAATATATGAAATACCAAACAATATAATGGTGAACCTTTCATCAAATTCCTCCAAATATGGAGAAATATATTCGTGAGATATCCCCGACAAATCCTAGAAATTTAAAAAATTGACATCTTCATTAACAATTTTGTACCTGAAATGAATTACTCAATTCAGATGTAAAAGCACATTGTCTTTAGTGAGTTGGTGGAAAGATCTCTCCACATTGAGGAGGTTCTTGTGAAAAAAGGTGCACTCACCTTATATAAAGACACTAAACCCTCCAACAATCCTAACAATAACAATTACAAAGACAAAGGCAAGTATTGGAACAAAAACAAAAGTGTAGTCAATGACGGAGTGGTTGACACATCCGAGTTCAAACCTTAAGAGCCGGTGTTCAATATATCTAGCAATATTCAAGCCACTAAGAAAAATACAAATGTTCTAACACCACTCAAGAATAATACAGATGTGCAGAATAATAAAGCGCCATAGATACCAAAACCCAAGAAAAATTTCCCTCCTCTTGGAGAACCTCTCAAAACCGCATTAAAAACTCTAGTGGCTAACAAGATCATCACGATAGAAGATTCAAATCCTTGGGAACTGGTAGTTAAACCTAAATGTTTGAACAAAAATCACTTCTATGAATATCATAAAAACAAATGACACCTACCTAACAAATGCATGAAACTGAAGCATGTCATCCAAGACTTTATTTATAACAAGACCATCCCGGTTGATGGGCATTAGTCAAACATCGATCACAAAGCTTTCAAGAACCCCCTACCCTCATATGAACAAAGGGAATCCACAAAGAATGAAGGGACTAAAGTAAATTACACCTACCCTAATAATGGCAATGTGATTCACCTATTTGAACCATTAAATCATTCAGTTAATGTGATTATTATCAAAGACAATAAGGAGCCTGAATCTACTAATGTGTTAACAAGAAATCAAGCTAAGGTTACTCTTAAGGGAGTGGCTTCATCATCAAAAGAAACTATGACATTCAAACCATCTACATCAAAGAAAATAATCACAACAATCCTAGCTGTGAACTACAATTTGGTTCATCATTAGTAGAGAAATCTAGCCCAAATTTCTATCTTGGAGTTACTTAAGATCTCACCATCACATAAGGAGATCCTTGAAATGGCTCTTTTAGAAATAATAGTACAAAAGGACCTAAGTGTTTATCAGCTCCAAAATATGGCAAGTCATCTAACTCCACCTCACTACCTATCTTTTCAAGAAGAAGAAGATGATAAATAGATGAATCATCTGTATAACCAACCCCTACACATAGAAGTATTTATCCATAAACACATAGTTAGAGCCTTCTTGATAGATGTAGGTGCCGGTTTGAACATTTCTACTCTTAATATCATAAAAACATTGGGTTTTTTAGAACACACTATAGATCCTCACATAAATATCACCATAAAATATTATGATGGAGAAGAAAGGTCATCAAAAGGATTGATAATGTTACCTATTGATGACATGTAACTAATTGAATGTTTGAAGGTGTTAAGTTGATCATTGAAATTCAGAAATATAATGCAATACATTAAATCAGTTAATGGATTCTATTTTCATTGATGTCAACCTGATATAATCTAATCAGATATAATCAAAGTGTCAAAGACTTCAGAGAATCAGAGGGATAAATATTATGCTTTCAGTAAAGCATAAAAGACAAGAATTCACTATGTGACTTCAAACACTGATGACTAGTGGAACCTGATAGACAGAGATCACTGAAAGTTAACTCACAGTGATGCCCAAGAAAGAACACCAATGAGCAGAATCAAAAGCATACCCAATGGCCAGAATCATAGTGTAAACCGACAGAGAAGCTTGAGGAGAAATAGAGTGTTGACCAAAGCTATCAAAGTGTTAAAACACTAAAAGTTAACTTGAGTTTAGAAATGAAAAAATATCTAGCTGGCAGAGCTAAATATAGACTTAACTGGTAGTTATAATTTTTTTCATCGACAAGATAAAGCCAAAGATAAGTAAAGGATTTAAAGCTATTTTGTCCAATTGGCAAGAAAATCTCTGCGAGATAAAACTAGAGTTTTTCTTTAAATTAGATTGGCTAAGATTACGGATCACGCCAAGATCAAGAAAATCAAGAACCTAACAATGGTGATATCATGTCTATAAAGATACAACTTAATTCATTACGAATTAAGGGGATTGAATAAAAAAGAGGATGCTAAAGATAAACTGATGAAGAGCAACTTTATGTAGTCCTGATCAATGAAGCTGATGAAAGAGCTAAAGTTTTATGTGGACACTGAGAAATAGAGAATAGCATCACCAAGCAGAACTAAAGTGGAGAAAATGTATTAAAAAGGATATATTGATCAGATTAGTTTTAGGAGCTTACAATAGATCTGAAAATTTGCAAGTATAAGTTGTATATGTGAATAGATCACACTGCTTTAGTTTAACCATTGATTCAAAAAGTCTCTTAACTGAGGAGGATTTAAAGATCCTTTCTATACTGAGATACATCCCAAGGATTATCAAAAAATTTTGATCATGAAGATAGCATGAGATGCCAGATACCATTTGACAAGCCAAAAGAGTTTGGATAAGGAACATAGCATAGAAATGTCTGATATCAAGTGAGAGACTTAACTTTTAAATCCTATAACAAGTCACACCTAATAGTGTGTTTGTAACCTTTAACAAGGTTGGCTCTTCACCGAGCTCACTTCAGAAGAGTGAAAATTTTGGGTTACCAGTCCCAAGTGGTTTTTCCCTTAACATGGTTTCCACATTAAAAATCCATGTTTCAATGTGTTTATGAGTCATTACTTTAGTTTTTTGCATTACACATAGCTTATCTGGATTGATCAGTATACTCCATATAATTTACTATTTTTTAGTAAATTAATAGACTGCTATTTGGTAATCGTACAAAATAAGGTTTAACAAATAATTTTAAGTAGTAGTAATTTAATAAGTATAATTGAAGGCATTCATCTTATAGGATTGAAGATAACTAGAGGCTTAATATTGTGGTACTAAGTTTTTGGGTTGATTAATTGGAATATTTTTGAGGCCACTAATTCACCCCCCCCCCCCTCTCAGTTATTACTAACAATTGGTATCATAGCTTGTGTACTTAGAAAGGGAGTTTAATAAGTCAACAAAAGATCACAAGATGAACAAACGAGATGTGCCCAAGTTGAATAAAGACAAATTTACATCATGGAAAAGCAGAATAGGACTCCACCTATTAGTTATTGGAAGTGATGTTACTCAAAAACTTGATACTAAATATTTGTTTCCTAAAGGACCTCACAATCTTCAGCAATTTAGAGTAAAGCATGAGCATAATGGCATGACGATAGAACTTGCCTCATCTCTCTCTGATGCTGAGTTTTAAGATGTAAAAACCTGCACCTCTATAAAGAAAATGTGGTATAAGTTGAAGCTGGTACATGGAGGAGATGTCAATGTACTAAGAGCCAAGGAAGAAAGCCTAAGAGAGGGATTTGATGACCTAAGGATGAAAGAAGACAAACTATCACTTAGTATAATTGTAGAATCAAAGATGTAGTCAATTCTATCCAAGGAGTTGGAGGTGCACTTGAAGAGGAGACGGTGGTAAGTAAAATATTAAGAACCTTAATGCATGTATATTCTATTAGATTTTGTGTTATTCAAGAAATTAGAGCAGTTACAAACAATACAGTTACTCAAGATAGTTTGATCGGTAAACTGATTTCATTTAAGATGAATAACTTTGATAATAGTGTCTTACCATATATAGAATCTACATTCAAATATTCTTTAAAGACAAGTAATTCAAGTCTATACATGCTATTATAAATGATAGTGCAAGTGATAATGAGGATCAAGGACTTGATGAGATTGAAGCACTAATGGCAAAAAAACTACAGACAGGAAAAGGTAGATACAAAGGTGAATTACCACTTGTATGCTTCAATTATAAAGAGGTTGGATACTTTTCTACAAGATGTCCAATAGAATAAAATATTATAGAGGTAATGACAGATCATATGAGAAGAAGTTTGATAGAGGTGATAACAGAGATTACTGAAGCAATTGACAATCTAACAAAAGAGATACTCGAGACTACAAGGATAAAGGGAAGAAAGATTTTTACCTAGATGAGAACAAAGATGATGACACTAAAACTGAATCAAAAGATGACATATAGATGTTATTTGTAGCCATGAAGGATGATTTAGATGAAGATGGAGAAAGGTATGTAGAAACTGCACTTGTATCTAAAGTTAGTAAGAATGATGTCTGGATCATATATAGTGGTTGCACTCACCATATGACCGGTGATAAACAAAATTTTGAGACTTTTCAATACTATAATGGTGGTTCAGCGAGAATGGGAAATGATACACCTTGTCCAGTTGAAGGTAAAGGAACTATAGTGTTGAATAACTTGATCAAATGCGAAAATTATTACTGGGTAAAAGGACTGAATTATAATCTGTTAAGTTTTTCACAGCTGAATAATATAGGTAACTAAGTGGCATTTGAAAATAAGAAGGAAAATATCTTAAATGAATCACGAAGGTTGATTGAAACCGATGAGCATAAAAAAGGTAACCTTTTCTATCTTGATGACACTAAAATCACTTGTTTAATGGCTAGAAACGAAGACATATGGCTGTGGCACAAAAGATTGTGTCATGTGAATTTTGACAACATGATAAAGATAAGCAACAAAAGGAATGTCAGAGGCTTACCAAGTATGACTAACCCTAAGCATATCACATGCAAGAATTGTAAAAAAATGAAAGATGACAAAGTCTAGTTTCAAGATTAAAACCCACACATCTAATGCAATTCTAGAACTATTCCATACAGATCTATGTGGACCCATGAGGACAAATAGCTACTATGGGGATAGGTTTTTTATTCTCTTTGTTGATGATTATTCTATAAATATGACATTTATGTTCTTAAAAGATAAATCACAAGAATTCAAGATGTTTAAATGGTATAAGGATATGGTAGATAAACAAAGTGAAAAGAAATTGAAATGCTTAAGGTCAAATAGAGGAGGGGAATTTACTTCAGATGAATTCACTAACTATTGCAATGAGCATGGAATTAAAAGACAGGTTTCTACATTGAGAACACCACAGCAAAATGGAATTGCTGAAAGGAGAAATAGATCAATTGTTGAATGTGCAAGAACATTGATGATTGAGAAAAGAATCACTCAAACTTTTAGGAGGGAAGCTATTAGTACTGCTATCTACACATTAAACATAGTACAATTGAAAAAGGACACAAAGAAGACACCGTATGAGCTTTGGTATGGTCATACACCCAATGTAAGTTACTTCAGAATCGTTGGTAGTCAATGTTATATCTTGAAGGATGGTAGAAATGGAAAAATTGACTCCAAAAGTGATGAAGGTATCTTTCTAGGGTACTCAACCAAAAGAAAGGCTTATAAATGTCTTAACAAGTCATCTAACAAGATCATTGAAAGTGCAAATGTGAAAATAGATGAATTTGTAGAAAAGACTGATAAGGAAAGAAGAAAAGAACTAGAGGACTAAAAAAGGTTTGTTTATACAGAACCTGACACTCTACTCGAGAAACAATGTATTGCTCCCAAGAAATAGAACATTGCACCTGAGCATCGGACTACAATTACCAAAAATCAGGAAAATCCTCAAGATGATGTTCTGAGAGATGTAGATCAGAACAAAGGTCAAGAAGATGATCAAAATGATGAACATAGAGCTGAACCAAAAATTGCCAATTATGTCACAACACATCATCCACACAATCAAATCATAGGAGAAAAGAAGGCTAGAATGAGAACAAGAAGTAAGTCATTGAACACTAGATGTTTACTTTGTCATTTTGCACCTAAATTGGTTAATACTGCACTTGAGAATGAAGAATGGGTCAGTTCTATGAATGTAGAAATAGAATAGATTGAGAAGAATAGTACATGGACACTAGTAACGAGACTAGATGACAAGAATGTCATTGATACTAAATGGATATTCAGAAACAAGCTGAATGAGAATGGAGAAGTCACAAGAAATAAATTAAGGTTAGTATGCAAGAGATATGCACAAGAAGAAGGTATTGATTATGGAGAAACCTTTGCACCCATTGCTAGACTAGAAGGAGTTAGAATCTTACTTTCTTATGCTGCATTTAAAGGATTCAAGGTATACAAGATGGATGTAAAATCTACATTCCTAAATGGAAGACTTGATGAAGAGGTATACATTAAATAACCAGAAGGGTTTGTTGATCCAAACAAGAGAAACATGGTATGTAGACTAATAAAGCCTTGTATGGATTGAATAAGCACCTAGAGCCTGGTATGAAAGACTTCAATCCTATATCATTAGCATAAAATTTGTTACAACAAGTGAATATAGCAATTTGTACTTAAGAGAAGATACCAATGGTAATATTCTGATTGCTGAAATTTTTGTTGATGATATCATTTTTTGAGGAAAAGAATTGTTATGCAAATCCTTTGCTAATGAAATGAGAAAAGAATTTGAAATGTCTATGTTTGGGGAGATAAAATTATTTCTTGGTCTACAGATTCTTCAACAAGATGCAGGCATATATATCACCCAGTCTAAATACATCAAGCAAGTGTTCAAGATATTCAAGATGGAAGATTCCAAACCAGTTGGAACACCAATGGCTATCGGATGTAAGCTGAGAAAAGAAGACAAATCAAATGAGGTAAATCAAACCTTGTATAGATAAATGATTGAAAAACTAATGTATGTTGTTCACACTAGATGAGATATAGAAAATGCAGTTGGAATAGTTGTAATATTATCTGCTAATCCCAAAGAATCACATATGACTACTGTCAACACAATTTTGAGATATCTAAAGAACATCGAGGACTATGGTTTATGGTATAAAAGAGAAGGAAAATTTGAGTTACAAGTCTATAAAGATGTTGATTGGGATGGAAAAATTGATGATCGAAAGAGCACAAATGGAGGAGCATTCTTCGTGGGTCACAAAATTGTCACATGGATCAGCAAGAAGCAAGGATGCATCTCTCAGTCTACTGTAGAAGAAGAGTATGTGGCTATTGCTGCAAATTTCTCCAATATTGCATGGATCAAAAAATTGCTGGAAGGTATGAATATAAAGATTCTTGAACCAGTAATTATCTACTATGATAATACCAGTGCAATTAACATTTCTAAGAATCTAGTCATGCATGCTAAGACTAAGCATATTGCAATCAAGTATCACTGTCTGAGAGAACAGGTGCAAGAAAATGAGGTGTTACTGGAATATGTTCAATCAAAGGAACCATTAGCTGATATATTCATCAAGTCATTACCGAAAGATAAATTTGAGTACCTGAGATAGAGACTAGGGGTCCAACCCTTGTCTCTAGGTCAGTAAGCTAAATAGGATGTTTCATCAGCCTACACATAATTTGAAGGTCATTCATGTTGATGCAAACACCAAGATTAACAGCAATAGATACATCTGTACACAACAAGGTACAAGTATACACAAAATACCAAAGAAAAAGTATTGCTGATGGATAGGGAAATTCAAGGAATATATTATATAAAGGGATGGAACATGATATAGACGATTTTTTTTTGGCATTGTTGTTAAAGGAAGATATTATTTTCATTATCATAATGGAGAGATTATCTCATTAATCAGAAAATATTATATCATTATCCATGAAGTGATGTTCCTGAGAATCAGAAGAAAGATTTAATCAATATTCAAAGGGACAGAAATTGATTACATATCAAATATCCATCTCAGGGAGAGAGTTCATACAAAGAGAGAGATTTATGTCAAAGGAAAAAGAGATTATCAAGAAGAGGAAAATTCAAGGTTGAGCACATATCAAAATAGAGACATTAGATGCGACATCTATTCAGTGAAGGGATTGAAGATTAAAGACAACCATTCTGCAAGAAACAAATCTAAGCTACTTGAGCTTACTAAAAGCCATAAATTTGTAATAGTTACAATAGCAAAGCTTGACAAAACTGTTATATTTCATATTGTATTAGTAATAGTATAGTATTATAATGTAGTATGTTGCCATCAATGCCAAAGGGAGAGATTGATGATATGTAACTGATTGAATGTTGGAATATGTTAAGTTGATCACCGAAATGTAGAAAGATAATGCAAGACATTAAATCAATTAATGGATTCTATTTTCATTGATGTCAACTTGATATAATCTAATTGGTTTTAATCAAAGTATCAAATACTTCATATAATTAGAGAGATAAATATTATGCTTTCAATAATGCAAAAAAGACATGAATTCACTATGTGACTTAAAACATCGATGGCTAGTGGAACCCAACAGACAGAGATCACTGAAAGTCAAGTCACAGTGATTCTCGAGCAAAAACACCGATGAGCATTATTGATAAGTAGAATCACAAGCTACCCGATGGATAGAATGATAGTGTAAACCAGCGGAGAAGCCCGAGGAGTACTGGAGTGTTGACCAAAGCTATCAAAGTGTTAAAACACAAAAAGTTAACTTGAGTTCAGAAACGAAAAAATATCTAGCTTGAAGAGCTAAATATAGACTTAACTGGTAGTTATCATTGTTTTCATCAACAAGATAAAGCCAGAGATAAGTAAAGGATTTAAATTTGTTTTGTCCAGTTGGCAAGAAGATCTCTGCGAGATATAACAAGAGTTTTTCTTTAAATTAGATTGGCTAAGATTGTGAATCACGCCAAGATCAAGATAATCAAGAACCTAACAATAGTGATATCATGTCTATAAAGAGACAACTTAATTCATTATGAATTAAGGGGATTGAGTAAAAAAGAGGATGCTAAAGAGAAACTGATGAAGAGCAACATCATACAGTCCAAAAAAATCAAGCTGAGGAAAGAGATAAAATTTTCTGCAGACACTGAGCAATAAAGCATAGGATCACCGAGCAGAACTAGAATGGAGAAAATGTATTAAAAAGGATATATTGATTAGATTAGTTTTATGAGATTACAATAGATCTAAAAATATGAAAGTATAAGTTGTATATGTGAACAGATCATACTATTTTAGTTTAACCATTGATTCAGAAAGTCTCTTAACTGAGCAGGATTTAAAGATCCTTTCTATATTGAGATACATCCGGAGGAGTATCAAAAAGTTTGATCATGAAGATAGCATTAGATGCCATATACCATTTGACAAGCTAGAAGAGTTTGGACAAGGAAGGTAGCATATAAATTCCTGATATCAAGTGATAGACTAAACTTTTAAATCCTCTAACAAGGTCACACCTAACAGTGTGTTTGTAACCTTTAACAGGGTTGGCTCTTCACCGAGCTCACTTTAGAAGACTAAAAATTTTAGGTTACCAGTCCCAAGTTCTTTTTCCCTTAACAGGGTTTCCACTTTAAAAATCCATGTGTGAATGTGTTTATGAGTCATTACCTTAGTATTTTACATTACACTTAGCTTATCTGGATTGATCGGTATACTCCTGATAATTTATTATTTTTCTATAAATTAACAGACTACTATTTGGTAAACATACAAAATAAGGTTTAACCAAGCATTTTGAGTAGTAGTAACTTAATAAGTATAATTGAAGGCATTCATCTTATAGGACTAAAGATAACTAGAGGCTTAATATTGCAGTACTAAATTTATGGGTTGATTAATTGGAATATTTTTGAGGCCACTAATTCACCCCCCCTGCTCTCAGTTATTAATAACAACCTATTAGGGTTGGACTCATTGAGAGAGATGTGATTTTTCAAGTGTTGGATCTACCACTAGCATATAATGTTTTTTTAGGAAGACCATGGATTCATGACATGCAGGCGGTTCCCTCAACATATCACCAACTTGTAAAGTTTCCACATAACGGAGTAGAGGTTTCTATTCTAGTCAATAACACATACTCTTGAAACACTTTGAAAGAAGGAGACAACATGGTTCTGCATAATAAGGAAGCACCTACTAATCAAGAATCTAAAATTTCCCAGGTGACACTCATGAAAATATTTTAGGAGAAATTGAAAATTACTAACACAGGTATGGGACAGTATCAAATGCCACCTTCACTCTTAGTGGCTAATCTCCACACATACCCTAGATGTTATGGCATGCCCTCATCATCATTCAAGCCTACTATCACTCATAAATTGGAAATACATGAAAGAATTGGTATGGTAAAAGCTCGTGTTTCTGTTTCAAAAGAGAATGAAGAGAAGGTTGTTCTTGTTTGGCTTTATAAAGTAGAAGAGAATGAACAAGAAGTTAAGCACATTTAAATATCCCCAAAATAATATGGTAAAGGATATCAACTCATGCAACACATGGGATATAAAGGAAAGGACCTCTAGGTAAAGATAAAGGTTTAACAGAGTTTATACACATAGAATTCAAGAATCCAACAGACAAAACAAGGATAGGATATCATGAACAAAGGTTTCATCCCTCCTCTAGGAATAACCCTATAAGAAAACAATCAAGATATTACCATGATGAGACTGAAGAAGAAGCAAAGATTACATGGCTACCATTTGAAATACTAGTACCTATACAGACAAAAATCCTCACTACCAAGGAGAATTGTATATCCCACCTCAATTCAGAGCCCCTTTGAACTAAATAGTCCAGTGTCCCATCCACTTCAAGGCATGAATCAGGTAACTGAGGAAGAGGTAGTAAAGCTACCACAAGCTGAGTCAGAATTAGAACCTGAGGATGAACATGAGGAGAGACACCCAAACTAGGGGCAAGTGGTCACTATTTATCACAAACTAGATCTACCACACTTCCTAGATACGCGGGTACATGTCATTGAGATATCTCCATCACAAATTACATCAGTACAAGTAGGTGAAGAACAAGTCACATTGCAAGAAGATGAAGATGAACTAGAAGAAGGCAGATGTAGAGAAGATGAAGGAGTCTTCATAACTATAGTGCAATACCTAGGAAGTTTTGATGATAGTCAACCTAATTCTCATGAATATGAGTTTGGTAAAGGTACATAGAATAATCTAGATGGAAGGAATCTGAATTGTGAGAAACTAGTTCCTCCTACTCATGTATGAGACATACCTCACTCCATGGGGACAAATTCCAATGAATATGAATTTGGTTCTCTCTCAAATACTATAATAGACATTAAAGTGGATATTATTGATAAGTGTGTGCCTCAATTTGAACAAGGAGAGAGTTCAAATGCTTCCCAGACAACTGTCCTTCCTCAAAACATTAATTGGAATTTTGGAGATGATAGTAGGGACAATCACGCTAGAGGTAGGTCCATGTCAAGAGTTGAGATCAATCCTTAGAAAAATATTCTTAAATGATTGTATATTCGGGAGGAGAATCAAAGCACTCATGTTATATCAAACATGTTAAATTCACAAAATATTAACAACGACTCTAATAGTGAAGTTAGGATGTTTCATGGTCTAGGGAGTCCTTCGTAGAGTAACATGATAGATCTTCTCTTACTTGTCAAAAGTCTTGATCATGATAACATGGTGTTATCCTTAGATCCTACCACATCATTGTCCTTAATCCATCCTAAACTTATTGAGTGGAAATCAAATGAGCCTTTGAACCTAATATCTTCTCCAAATGACTACACTTTGTCTTGTTACTTAAATGCTATTGAGTCCCTCATGTCATCCACCAATTCCACCAATGTAAATATAATAGAGGGAGATATTGAGTTTCTTAGTCTTAAAAAGATAAATAAAAAGAAAAAGAGGTCTGGAAGTGAAAACCCCTTTGTGGCAGTGTTAGAACCAAAAATAGTAATAAATAAGGCAAATGCAATGGTAAAAACCTCTCAGAGGCACTAGAGGATGGGAAAGTTGATATTACACCTGATCACTTTCAAGAACAATCTTCAGTAAGGCGTAACACTTAAGTGGGATGAAGGATGTGACAAACATTTTTAATAGTTCAAATATTACGTAACAAATCCTCCTGTATTAATGCTACCAATACCAAGAAAACATCTTGTACTCTATATCTTAGCTATGGAAACGTCACATGGACCTTTGCTAGCACAACATGATGAAATAGGAAATGAACAAGAAATATACTATATAAGAAGGAAATTTTTTTCTTATGAGCACAATTACACCATCATTGAAAAAGATGTCCTAGCAGAACTTTCTATTTGCATCTCAAAATCTTCGGCACCATGCTTGCACATTCTGTCAAATTAATTGCAAAATTTGATCATTTAAAGTACTTATTAAACAAGGTGACTCTGACTGGAGGAATTGAAAAATGGGTGATGATAATCAATGAATTTTCCATTAAATATATAGATAGAAAGGTCATCAAAGGATAAGTCATTGTTGATCACTTGGCGGATGCTCCCCTTCAAGACAGTAAACTGCTGAGCATAGAATTTGCCGATGAAGCTATTTTACATCTCAAAGAACACTCTTAGAAAATGTTCTTCAAAGAATCATTCACACAGAAAGGTTCTAGAGTCAGTGTGCTCTGCGTAATTCCCCAAGGATACAAAATTATGAAAGCATATAAAATTATATTTCCCTGCACAAAAAACATAGTTGAGTATGAAGATTTGGAAAATGGACTAAAGTTGGCTATTGAATGGAAGATCACAGAGTTGTACGTCTATGGGAATTCTCAATTAATGATCAATCAATTGAAAAATCAATATCAAACCAAGAATGAGAAGATCACACCACATAAGAGGATGGTTGATGATCTAAAGAAGTACTTTGTATTCATCACCTTCCAACAAATACCGAGGCAAACAAATAAAGGTTGTGATGCCATGACTACTTTGGCCTCAATGTTACAATTATAAGAGCACCAATTTTACTATGACTTCCTTGTGGAAGAACTCCCTTTTCTAGCCTATGATTCCCTAGAATCCTAAATTGTATGCTCAATTATAGGCACTGAACCCTCTTGATACAGCCAAATATACTTCTACCCGCGGGACCAAATAATCCTTGATGACCTATCTATAAATGATAAGAGAAACCTTATAAGAAATACGACACATTATCTGATCATCACTAAAAAAATGTACATACGAGGTCTAGATGCTACTTTGTTTAGGTGTCTAGAATGTGAAGAGTCTAAACATGTGATCGAAGAAGTCCACGAAGGTATTTGTGGGTCTCACTAGAATGGACTTTTATTGGCTAAGAAACTCCTAAGGGTGGGATACTATTGGCCTTCCATAGAGAAAGTTGTTATTTAGTTTGCTAAATCCTACAAGAAATGCCAATTACATGGTAACCTAATCCACATTCCTGCTTGAGATTTGTTACCTTTCATCATAGACTAGCCATTCTAGAAATGGGCCATTGACTTGATAGGGAAAATATACCCCTCCTCATCCATTGGACACAAATTAATTATTACAGTGACTAAGTACTTCACTAAGTGCATTGAAGTTGTCCCACTCATCAAAGAAACTGAAAAACAAGTATCTTTTTTTATCTTAAACTACATCATCTGTAGCAATGAGATACCTTCCTCCATTATAATAGATAATGAAAGAAAATTAAATATGTGTGTGTGTGTGTGTGTGTGTGTGTGTGTGTGTGTGTGTGGATGAATTATGTGAGAAATTCAAACTTACCCAAAACTATTCCTCTTTCTACTATCCTCAAGGGAATGGACAGGCTGAAGCATCCAATAAGAACATATTAAAAATCTTGCATAAGAGAGTGGGTAAGTTGAGAAAAGACTAACATCTCTAATTAAATCCGACTTTGTGTGTTTATCGAACAAGCATTAGAAAACCTACAGGGCCAATTCTATTTGCATTGGTATATGGCACATAAGTCATATTTCCTATTCAAGTAGAGATACCATCACTTAGAGTCTCACAGCAAGGGCTCATCACTGATAAAGATTATCAAATTTCTTGAATCTAGGAATTAGAACTACTTGATAAAATAAGGAAAGAATTATTCAACCCTTTAAGGGTCTATTAGAAAAGGATGTCTAGAAGTTATAAAAAGAAAGTAAGACACCAAGAATGTCAGGTTGGAGATCTTGTACTTAGAGAAAATCCCAAGAATCAACAACATCATGAACAAAAGGAAAAATTTGAACCCAACAGGCTGATCCCTTGGTGATTACTGCAAAATTTGGTTCTAGATAATATCCACTCTCAACTCTAGAAGGGGAGACATTTCTTGATCCCATAAAAAAAATCCACCTGAAATAGTTCTACACCTAGAAATTCTAAGAAGTACCTGTATAGAGAAAATGTTGCTGAAAATTACCAAAAATAACCTGTATAGAGAAAATGTTGCTAATAATTACCTGTATAGAGAAAATTAAATAGGTGCCTTGGTAGAAAAAATAGAAATTCTACCAAGTGGTGAAATCTAGGAAAACATGCGTCACTTGTAACCAATGCTCCATATATCAATACATACCTTGACTGTCTCATCTGTAGAAGTCTCAGCATGCTTTGTTGCACTTAATGAACCTTTCTTGACCTTGTGGAAATAGTGAAGTTGACATCCTAGCTTGGAACCGTTTGACATCTGAGTCTTATAGGTTTTGAGGGTCATCTTCTGGTTATCAAATCAACACCTTGTCAGTCATCCTAATCAAACACATTAGCTACCTTGGTCTTCTATCCACCAGACAGTTTTCCACTGACATCACTGGTGTTTTTTAACACCTTAATGAAATTGTGTTTCTTAACACTACTTATTTGGACACATCTATGTTTTTTGACACATGTCAGATAAAGCATTTAAAATCTTGTATTATTAACACTCAATCACAATGGTGTTTTTCAACACCCTACATAGACAAACATACAACAATCAAAACTTGTTGAAAGAGTGATGATCATATTCTTGAATTTTGTTTGTTATCAATGAATTTCATACTCTTTTCTTTGATTGCTGCTTGTCGGTGTGGTTCCAATGATCCTATAATGTCAAGTAAATGGGTTATATGTGATAAGAGCTTCCATATTCAGGTGGAAAATCCTCACATACCTCGATTATGTTTACTTGCATGCCAAGGTGAGGTTGGAAATATCTCCTTGACTGTTAAATCTACTTGTTTACATAAGAATGCACTCATGGTTATCTTGTCTCTGAATTCCTTGATACTAGTGTATCCTTGCAAAATCAACTAGAAACAATGTTTAGGTCATCCTGGTTTTTATACCTTGATGCTTACATTATTTTCTCAAACTTTATCTAACGAAAGTCATATACATATCCTTATGGTTGCAATGACACTGGTAAGGGTTGTATTGACTCCAATGTCCAAAAAGCTCGATGATGACAATAATGGCTAAAAGAATTAGTGACTAGACTCACGTCGTAGGCTGAATTTAATTCCTAATCTTGCATACTAGTATTGTAGTGACACAAAAAGAGCTATCCATCTAACATTGAATCCTTCGCTGAAGCGATCAACTACATTAAATCTTTTTTAGGTTACCTATCTACACACAGAAATTCAGTATCAAGCAAGCAAGAATATAATAATTAGAGTTCATAGAACATCATTATAAGAGCATATTACACATGGAGATAAAAAGGGATAACGAAATACTTTTTCATTCCAGATATGCACAGGAGCTACTGAATGCAATGATATAAGATGCTAATCTACTTAGAACCAACATATGAATAAGCAAAAGACAATAACACAATCACATGGAACATGAAATTGATCATATATATATCAAAGTTATTAAAGTATCTATAAAAGGGTGCTCAGGTAATCTCAAGCAAAATATGCATCCTCACTGAAAATGAATCGTGTACAATCAGTGTATCTAACAAAAATTAGAAAGGGAAAAGAAAGAAGAGGGAATATCAAGACTCACTCCCTCCCTCACCACCATCAAGGGAAGGAGGAAGAGGAACATCTACTCGGGGTGGAGGGCCTTCTCCCTTGGATCTAGCCAAATAATAAGAATATGGTGACACATATTGCGCTAAAGGAATGACCACACTATAATCTACTACAAAGTAGGATAATCTACTCAATTGAGTAACCTCACACTGGAGAGAAACTTGCATAGTTTTAAACCCCTAAATCATCTCATAAAGCTCAGTAGTGGTGCATTCTCGCTCTGTGATCTATTCCTGAGCTACCGCTAGCTATTTCTATAGCACTCTGACCCGTTATCTCAAGGTGTGGAACACATCCTGCAAGGTCTGCTCCCTAGGAACACCTTCCTCCTTGCCACCTATACGTCCATTCACTAGTGAACCTGTCAGGTTGCATCATCTAAAGAAGGATCCTATTGAGCCTCAATTATCTCCTCATTTGTTGTACATGTGGATGGAACACTAATGCCAACAGAGCCTAAGTTCTCTCCCTCGCCATGCTTCCACTGCTTCCCTACTTTGGGTGCCTTGATAGAGCTGGCACCTTGGTCTCCTCCTGCTCCTCTGGGTATTGGGACTCTCTGTCCTCCACCTACATCTCTCTCTAGGACATCCACCTCCTCTATCTGAGGCACTCTCTTAGTCGAATCTATAAATCTCAGGAAAGGATGACATGCAAGATAATATGTGTACTATGGTGTGACATCTGCATCTGCTATATCCTCCAAGTAATCCAAGGATGATTTATGTAACCCTATGAGCTCTTGTAAAAAAAGAGTGAGAAAGAGTGTAGGAGACCACCCTCGATGCTCCTCATTTAAAAATTGGGTGTAGGCCATGAACTCTTGTGGTATACTTTGTGTTCCTCTGTACTATCTTAGTACTTGAGCAACTAAACAATGATTGATGACAGTAGAAGTGCTCCCAAATAAAGGAGGTGAAACAAAAAAGTATCTCCCGTGAGCCCTCCAGTCGACCCAAGCCTACATGCCTTTGTAAAGCTTCCAAAGAACCAAGCTAAGATCATCAAGATGACATCTCTAGTAGTTATTCTTCCCCAACTGGGGTTGCATGAGAAAACTTGAGTATTTGAGGACAAAAGGCTTCCCACTCTATTGTGGATCATTTTTCAATTGCCTACTAATGAGAAGGTAATCTCATGCTTGTACTTGTAAAACTAGCACCACTACATCCATACCCCTAGCACCTCGAAAGACCACCTTATGCATCTCATGGTACATATGTGCTAGGACACACTGACCCCAAACCTAACTTCTCTGGCATGGTCACGAATCTCTTTAGAACCTGACCCCAACCAACAAAGAATCCCTGCTAACTCATGTCTTCCACGATGAAACAACCTGTGAATCCCACCATGACACAAGGCAGAGGATATTGTGTGCCATACTCAATCACTATATCATCCCAGGAGATCACTTTTTCCATAATGCTATGATCATGAAAGACTCAGATTAGGGCTTGGATACTGAGTCATGGAGCTTTGTCATACTCTATCCACTCTCTAGAAAATGGGATTCAAAGAATCCTACATACATCCTCGGGAGTGATGGGCATCTCCCCAGTTGGTAAATTAAATGTATTATGCTCGTTTTGGAGCCACTCAACTAAAGTTGTGAGAAACCTGTGATTCACATGGATATTTGGCATATGTAATAACCCCTCAAACCCACACTCACTCAAGTGACCCCTGTCTACATCTTTTATGTTCCTTGTTAACCACATGGTTGGAGGATACGTGGACCTGAACTTGATGTCTAGTAATTGTGCCTACAAAGGAGAATCAATGAAAAATTCATCAGTAAGTGAGCGAAATCATTGCATAACAGATAGAAAAGCTGAAAAAATGAGAAATAATCTAAGTATCCCACAAACAAAGGTGAAATTTTTGGGTAAAGCCCTAAAAAATTTCTTTTTGTCTTCCATACCACAAAATATAGTAAAGACCCACTGGCATGCAAACTCATATGAGTAAGGAATCAACATAATATGAAAAATCAAGTTGAAATGACAAAATAGGTAAAACCATACAATACAAGGGGTTTATATGAAGGACCTTTTATGAGTGATGGGTCCTTCCCATACAAAAACGCATATGGCCTGGTGCGACAAAATATTTTTTAGGAATTATTTGTATGAGCCCTCTCATTGGCCCATATAACAAACTGATCCCTATGGTTGAAAAACGTATTGATGTAACTACAAGTCTTTCTCTATACCCTACCTTCCTTAAGGGTATCCTATTGGTCACTTCTTGACCTATTAGGGTTCTTGGCTGACCCTAACCTTCAAAGGATTATTTCTACAAGATCTTTCTCCTTTCAACTTACATACATCACCTAGCACATTAAAACTCTTCTTGCCCCATCTTCATTAATTGACCCAACATGATCAAGATCACTTATAAATAGAGAGGTAGGCTTCTTGGATGTTAATTGCATCCAACCCAATACCCCCAAACACACTTTCCACTAGAACCCTAAATGAGTTCCAAGAAACATACCAAATTTACCTAAAACAGGGATAGAAGCAATTAGGCCTAATTAGGCTCATTTTCTCAAATAACTTGAAATAACCCTTAACAAGATAGAAAAATAACCTTTGATCCTGACACCCTTTATAGAGACCTTAAATATTTTCTAGGTCTTTTCCCTCCAAACTGTCTGTACAGTGACTTCCTACAAACAAGGCTAAAATTAGAGGTTTCAATGCACATAGAGCATATCAATTAGAATCTTTGTTTCCACCATTAAGGATCCTTCAAAAAACCTTCCCATTGAATTTGGGACTTCACGAAACATGTGTCTACCTCTCCACAATCTCTGATTGAAGCTATCAATGCGTTTAGTCCTCCTTATCACCTCTGCAATTCACTGTGATCCCTAGCCATCCAACTCTACCTCGCCTAGGGAATCACTTTAAAATTTTCTTTCTTGACTTCCAGGGCCCCTCCTTCACTATACAATATGTACAATTATTCATATACCTAATCCCAAAGTCCCATCCAAACTCCACGTTGGGAAGAGGACCTATGACTCCATTTGCAGAAGTTGATTGGTTCAGACCAACGCCTGTAAAGGAAACAAAACTATTTACAAGACTAAAAAACCACACAAAATCCCAATCTAATACCACACAGAATCTCCAAATAATCTACTCTAATAGATTCATGGATTATAGTAAGCAATCTAATCCATTAGAACACAAAATGCTCATGAAATCAAAAACTACAACTGTTTCTTCAATTATACAGTCTGTACACAAACTTTGAAAAATAAAAAAACCTCTTGAACTGATGGAGGTCTTATATAGTTCACCAAGACCCTATCCTAACATTTTCAAACTATTAGAAACCTCAAATTCCTGAAAAGACATTATGCGAGAAATGTTGTCAATGTTGTCAATGACAACATTGACAACTTTTGCAACTTTTGTGATTCTTGCATAAGACATGGTCCAACATCTCAAGAACTTAATCAATTGCATATTTAGGCTAATTAAACATCTAATAGGTCTCCTAAACCCTTCCTTTCCCAATTTGACCCCTGAATGGTTCATTTCAACTATTGCCCCAACATTGGCAATATGAAACCAAATGAGCAACTTTGGACGTTGCTTGAAAAGAAAGTCACTAAACACCTAATAAGACCTCCTTATCTACCTCAACACATCTTAGGACCCACCTAATCCTATTATTGCACTAGTGGTGTGGATAGAACTACTACAAGACAAAAACAACTTAGAAGCCCTAGGTTTAATGTTAGCCCTACCTAGGTGCTACTGCACCATACTCCCCCATAAAGGAAAGTTATGTCACTCCCATGGAAAACATGTCTACCGAGATGCCCACCTTGAAATTTTTTTTGCAATCCATGAGGCCTTTGATTCAAGCCTATTCTTCCACTTTATGAGGTGTTCCATGTACAACTTGTGCCTTGTAGACTTCTTAACTCATGAATCTAATACTCTTTCAGCTTCTAAAAATGGCTTGGGAGGTAATACAGTAGCCTCAACATCACTATTGACCCCTTGACTTCTCTGAACCATCTAATATATTCTCCCTTTGAATTGGATCGAGTGTTGGACATTAAACATAGGAGATATGCTCAAATCTTAAGGTAAGTCTATTTTGTATGCATTAGTCCCATATTCGGCTATGATCTTGCAAGGTCTCATCCTCCTCATATAAATTTTAGTAGGTAGACCTTTCTAAAATATGGATTTTTTCAAATGAACCATCACATAATCCCCTACCTCAAATTTAATGTCTCTCCTCTTTTCATCAACTTTGGCCTTCAACTTTTGTGTACTGCCTTGTATGGTCTTCTTGACTTGTTCTTGGATCTCCTTCATGGTTTGAGTGAAGTCCTCAACATGAGCACTCTTGTACTCCATGCCTCCAAGATCCCTAAGCTCACACACACACACCTCTTGGGTGCATCCCATAAGCTATTTCAAATGGACTTCTCCCTGTGGTTATGTTCGTGTTATCATTATAAGCATACTCTGCATGGGAAATGACCACATGCCATGTTTGACCATACTCTTTAGTTAGGCACCTTAATAGGTTACCCAACACTTTGTTGACCACCTCAATTTTTCCATCTATCTGAGGAAGGTAGGTTGTACCAAAAGCAAGATTAGTACCCAATATATTCAACAATGTTCTCCAGAAATGGCTCATAAATTTCACATCCCTATCTAATACAATACTTAGGGCAAAACCATAGATTCTCACAATCACCTTAAATAAAAAATAGACTATGTGGCTAGCATCATCAGTAGTCTTGCAAGGTATGAAATGTCTCATTTTACTAAATCTATCAACCACTACATAAAAGATGTCATATCCTTGCTTTGAGTAGACCTACTATGAAGTCCATTCTCACACATTCCCTTGGCCTATTAGGGACTTGTAAATGTTGGTACAAACCTGCATTTCTTATTACTCCTTTGGATTTCATGCATATTACACACTGCTCAACATACCTAGTAACATCTCTTATCAACTTTGGCCAATGGTAGAACCTTTGCACAAGCTCCAAGGTTTTGTTCATACCAAAGTGACCACTCAAACACCCATTGTGTTTCTCCTGTATGAGATTCTCTCTCATGGAACCTCTTGGCACACACAACTAATTACCCTTAAATAACAGTCCATTTTGTAAAGTAAAATCAAAAAAATTTCTATGGAAATGATTCTGAAATTCAGTACACACCTTGTAGGCTTCACCAAAGTCTTCATCTTCCTTGTAGAGATCTCTGAAACTATCGATTCCAATTATATTCAACTACACTTTTTGGACTATCAACAATCTCCTGCTTAGTGCATCTACAACCTTGTTTAATTGCCCTTTCTTGTGCTTAATTGTAAATGTGAATGCTTGCAAGTATTCAATCCATTGAACAGATATCTATTACTTAGTTTCTCCTGAGTATTGATATAACTAAGGGCTTGGTTGTTAGTAAACACAACAAATTCCTTGGGTAATAGATAATGCCTCCACTTTCTAAGTGACTTAACTAATCCATATAGTTCCAAGTTATAAGAAGAGTATTTCTTCTTAGCTTCATTTAATTTCTCACTAAAGAAGGCTACTGGCCTACCTTCTTGGCTTAACACACCCCTTACTATCATCCCACTTGCATCACATTCAATAGTAAACAAATTCTCAAAACTAGGAAGCTTTAAGATAGGTTGTGTGGCTACTTGTTTCTTCAACATTTCAAATGCTTTCTGTGCTTCTAAGTTCCACCTAAACTTAGTTTTTACCCCACCCTTGATGGTATATAACAATTTTGCACAAAGAACACTAAAATTTCTAATAAATTTCCTTTAAAATTGGGCTAAGCCATGGAAACTTCTTACCCTAGTTGTTATTGTAGGTGGTGGCCAGTTTTAGGTAGCTGCAACTTTGTCTTCATCTATCTTCAAGGACCCCTTGGACACTACAAAGCCCAAGTATACCAGTGTAACACCCCAAAATTGGCATCTTGCAACCCTAACCAATTTTTTTGCATTTGTCATTCTTCTAAATCATCAAAGTCCTATTGTACTAGGCAATTCTGAGTTTTCACTGACTCTACTCGACCTAAGT
>MU224061.1:2500578-2525844 GCA_018584345.1 Thuja plicata
CATTCTGAGTTCAAACGACCAACTTACTAAAAATAGTAAGTTTCCAAAAATAGCAGCTTTGTACAAAATAGCCCTTATTGAATAGAAAAACACATATTTTGGGGTGATGCAAGATTTCCCTTACACCTAGGATGCTCTTGCATCAGTGAGAAGGGGGGCATTATTATTATTATAGTTGCAATATAGTTCAATTCCGTTATTGAGAATTCATGTATTCTTTTATTTAGTATAATGAGAAAATAAAGTTTAGAGTTTAATTCTGTGTAATTGAGTGTTCTAGGTACTCACCAAGGGGGCCCACTTGGTGAGGAATCCATAGTTAGATTCATTCTAGTTAGCTTGCTTTCCTACATTTCTGTTATTTCAATTCTTATGTTGAACAACTCCTGCAGCCAAAGCCACAGGACAGCTACCGCTTCCTACGGCCGAGCGACAGAGTAACTAAGGCATTATAGTTGTTTGTGTTCACTCTTCCATCCTACTAGCAGCATTCATTTCCATCATTTAATTTCAAGCATCTACTTTCACAGCAATAGTTTATCTTTCCTTTGAGTATTCATTTCATGTAGCAATAGTATCGTTTCCTTTTGAAAACATTTATTTCCTGCAGCCATAGAGTAGTTCCTTTCTAGCATTTATTTCCTCCAGCAATTATAGAATGACTGGTTGAGAAAGTGCTTGGTGCATATATTTTGCTGGCCAATTTGAAGTAACACATCTCTGGGTTTGACTAATTAAATGTTTTTCTTATAAAGTGGATGAAGTGCTTAGTTGGATGTCCAAACCCTGAGTTAAAGGATTATGCCTTGTTGCTAAGCCTTTATAACAAATGATTATTTTTGGCACTGTTGCCAGGGATGGTGCCGTGCCTAGCTCTTATTCAACCATTCTTGGGATTTTTTTTCATGCTTTCATTCCCTTCTTTAAGTAGATTAAGCCTTATTTTTACAAATCAAACCGCTATTCACATCATTCCATACTATCTAGATGCATAATAGAGGAAGAGACGCCTAAGGAAGGTACTTGCCAAATCCACACCACAACCTATTTGAGGAAGAAAACTAGTTTTTTGACGCTATTGTTGAGCTCCCTGAAGCCCCTTCTTCATCCTCATCTTCTAAGGGTGACTTTCCTGGGTTCTTCTAGGAACAACTAGAAGCCAATCTATTTGCTGAAGCCTTTGCCAATGTAGAACTCCAGAATCCTGGAGAATAAAATCCTTGGCAATTAGTCATCTACCAACCTCGGAACCCACCTCAAAGTCCACCTCTGCAACAATGAAGGATGGCTAATCCTACTACATTTCCTTTCCCCATCTCTGATCAGTGAGATAATAACAACCTCAAAAATATTCCCTCTTCTACTCTTAAAACATTTTACGGGCTTGTCACAGAGGACCCGAATACCTTTCTCTTTGATTTTGATATCCTTTATAGGACCTATGCCTACACCACCGACACACACAGGCTTAAGCTCTTCCTTGCAACACTTAAAGAGTCTGCATTGTGATGTTTTATGGGATTAGGATAGGATGTCCACAATTGGGATGAATTGAAGGATGCTTTCTTGTTGAAATATAAGGAGCACTGTCAAGGGAACGATATGCAAGGAGATGAAATCTTTAAGATGTTACAAGAGGAGGATGAGAGTCTTGAGGATTATGTCTCAAGGTTCATGTTTAGTTTGCAGAAGAATACTCAGCACGAGCTCAATGAAGAATCTTAGAAGTTGCTCTTTTTGTGAGGCATTCATGTCAGATGCATAGAGGCACTGGACTTAATGGCTAGAGGAGATATCACCCACACATCATGGGATGATATCCAAAAGATCTTCCTTAAATACTCAAGAGTTGATGTTAAAAAAGGAACAGGATATAGGTCCACTCTGGCGAATTCCAATGGTGTTGGTGCTTCATAGACCAAGATAACCAATCTCTTGTCTAATTTTAAGAAAGATATCATTAACAACATGGTCATCCAGCTAGACACCATGCAGGCTAAAAATAAACATGAGGAAGCAGAGGCCATGCTAGCAAAATTTTGTCCACATTGTAGATAGAAGAAGAGAGACTGCAAATGCAAACTGGTTGCAAACATGGAGACTACACAAATGTGACTAATTAAAAACTAGTTGAACCAAAGGACGAGCAACTATTCTTCATCT
The DNA here is from genome assembly GCA_018584345.1 of Thuja plicata. Taxonomy (NCBI): domain Eukaryota; kingdom Viridiplantae; phylum Streptophyta; class Pinopsida; order Cupressales; family Cupressaceae; genus Thuja; species Thuja plicata. The sequence continues at coordinate 2,502,742 of MU224061.1, forward strand.
CTCAACGATGACCATGGGTACAGAGACAAGGTATGTCTCAAGATCCTCTTTCATTTAGTGGTCCTTTTTATAATAATCAATGGCAACCCCCCATGAATTACCAAAGTCCTCCCTGGAATAATTCCCAGAATCAGTGGCAGAATTACCGCAATCCACAATGGCCAAACCCTCAAGGAGGCTAGAAAAAACCTCAAGGGGCATGGTAGCCACTGTAAGGTAGTTGGCAGAAAAACCCAAAGTGGCGAGGCAACCAACAATGGCCAAATCAACCACAAATATTTCTGCCACCACCTATGTAGCCTCCACAACAACAAGCTCTTTTGCAACCTCCTGCAGCTACTAATCCACCTCCTAATCCTACTTAGTTACATACACAGCCACACCTAAACCCTAATAATCTACCTCCTCTACCATAGTAAAATGTGTATGCTACAGACCAGTTGCAGTATCCCATGCAATACCCTATGTACGCAATTAACATTGATGATATTCACCTATGGTCCAGTACCACTTTGCTTGTACCTGAGCCTCCTGTAAATATTGAAATGCCTCTTGAGGAGCCCAATCAACCTAACAATCCATCTAATTCAGTAGCCATTGCATCACTAGCTAAGTCCAATCAGCCTACCATTCCTCCTTTCCCACAAAGATTGCAGCAAAGCAATCCGAAGACCACTAATGAAGCAACTTTCAATATCCTTGACCAAATAAAGAATGTTAGCGTCCAAATTCTCCTTTTCCAGGCAATAAAAGATGTTCCCACATATGGAAAATCCATCAAGGTATATTTCTTTAAAAATCCTGGCTGCAAGAAGGAGGATCCCTAGACTATCCATGTCCTGGGCAAACTGGGAGACATCATGTTAGGGAAGCGTACCATCCCAAAATATTCTGACCCTCGCAGCCCTATTGTTGAGGTCATTATTAATGAGACTACTATTAAAATGCCTTGATTGAACTTGGATCTTCCATTACTGTCATGACCAAGGAAATTATGAAATGCCTTGGTATCACCAACTTCTGCAATACACCTAGTGTCCTACAGCTCATAGATAGTTTGACTGTAAAGCCTGATGGAGTGGTGGAGGAAATTGTTGTTGACCTAGTGTCTTGGTCCTACCTTGCAGATTTCATGATCCTCTCACCATAATCTACCCTAGGAGGCTATCCAATTATTCTAGGATGTCCTTGGCTGGCTACTACTGATGCCTACATCAGTTGTCAGTCAGGAGATATGACCATTTCTGATGGCCATCACACCAAAACTTTAGCCTTGTATCCTCCTACTCAACCTCAGATGGAATTAGCCTCTCCCATATGGCCAGGTTTAGGAGAGGAAGCTAAAGTTATTAATTTATTCTCCCAATTAATGATGTTAACAAGGGATCCCTTCCTCCAGCTTCAGGAGGAAGATAAAGTAATCACCAACATCCTGCATAACTAGTATGAATCAAACTTGGACCCTTTGGATAGTTCCTTCCAAAACTACTCCCTACAACCGTTGTACTCTGATTACCAAATATCTTCCCCTATATCTAACCATCTCTATTTCCAAATTCTTCCCTATGAGATCCAATTGCCCTCATTGACCGATGCATCTATGGTCGAGCTCACAAAGCAACTAGAAGTTTCCCCTGAACGGTGCTTGAACATTAATAGAAAACTTTCTCCTCAGCAGCAAACATAATTAATCAAGCTACTAAAGACCCATGCTACAGCTTTTTCCTAGGATTATGCTAATATAAAAGGTCTAGAACCAAAGTTATGTACTCATAGGATTATCCTAAAGGAGGATAAACCCCCAGTAAGGCAATTTCAAAGATGTGTCAACCCTGCCCTTGGTGAGATAGTCAAAGCCAAATTCCAAAAACTCCTTCAAGCCGGTTTCATATATCCTATATCAAATAGCCAGTGGGTTTCCCCACTAGTCATAGTTCCTAAGAAAGGTGGCAAGTGGAGAGTGTGTGTGGACTATAGAAAGCTTAACAATGCCACCAAAGAAGACCATTTCCCTCTTCCAGTCATTGACCAGGTTCTGGATTCTCTAGCAGGAAAGAAATAATTTTCTTTCTTGGATGGGTACAGTGGATACAATCAGATCTGGACTCTTCAAGAGGATCAGGAAAAGACCACACTCACCTACCCATGGGGGACTTTTGCTTATTCAGTTTTTCCGTTTGGCCTCTGCAATGCTCCTGCTACTTTTCAGGGAGTGGTTATCAACATTTTTGCTAATATTTCCCATGACTATATGGAGATCTACATAAACGAATTTAATACTTGTGGGGAAACTTATGAGGAAGTGTTGGAAAATATGGAAAAATTCCTCACCAATTGAAAAGAACACAGCCTATATTTGAACAATGAGAAGTGCTTTATGATGATTCGGGAAGGAGTAGTGCTTGGTCAATACATTTATGCTCTTTGCATTCAGGTAGACCCGACCAAAATTGAAGTCATTGTGAATCTGCCTACCCCAGCCAAAAAAAAGGATGTCAGAAGCTTTCTTGGTCATACTGGGTATTACAGAAGATTCATAAAAGACTTTAGCAAGATAGCTAGCCCTATGTATTCATTCCTCACTAAAGATGTTGACTTTATCTAGACATCAGACAGTGATAAAGATTTCCTGCAGCTGAAGTCTGTACTCACTCACGCACCTGTCCTCCAAGGTCCTAATTGGGCACTCCCATTCCACATACATATAGATGCCTCTGATCATGCTATTTGAGCAGTTCTTGGACAGAAGGAAGGTACACTAGAACACGCTATTTATTTTATTAGCAAAAATCTGCAAGGAGCTGAGTTGAACTACACGGTTACTAAAAAGGAGCTATTGGTTGTTATCTATGCTCTAAACAAATTCTTCCATTATGTCACTAGTTACCAAATCTTTGTGTATACGGACCATGCAGCTATTAAGTAGTTAGCTAACAAACCTACCATAAAAAAAAGGTTAGCTAGATGGATGTTGCTGCTACAAGAGTTTGATATTACCATATAGATAAGCCAGGCAGATCAAATGTTGTGGCCGATTTTCTCTCACACCTGCAGAATGCTGATGAACCTATGGAAATCGATGACAGTTTCCCTAATAACCACTTCTTCTCCATTGCAGCAAAAGCACCTTGGGATGCTGATATTGCTAACTATCCAATTTCACAAAAGGTACCTCTACACTTCTTTCCAAAGGAAAAGTGGTTACTAATAGAGAAAACTTTCAAATTTTCATAGATTGTTGATTGTTTATTCTATACTAGCCCCGACCAAGTATTGAGAAGATGCATTTGAGAGGATGATACTTATGAAATCCTCTGGGCTTGTCTTGATGAGCCCTATCCAGGACATTTTTCTACCAAAAGGATAGCCATGAAGGTACTTAATACTTGTTACTACTAGCCATCTGTCTACAAGGATTCAGCCAATTATACCAAGAAGTGTGATCGATGCCAGAGGATGGGGCAGCCTACTAAATATGATGAAATGCCACTCTTTCCTCAGGTTTTAGTACCTCCATTTGATAAAAGGGGAATCAATTTTTTCAATCCCATGACTCCTACATCTGATGACAATTTGTACATACTTGTATGTACTGATTATGTAACCAAGTGGGTGGAGGTTAGAGCCATGAAGCATGCCAAGGATAACAGAGTTGCACAGTTTCTGTATGAGGAGATATTCACATGCTATGGTGTACCCTGTGAGTTAGTCACTAACAAAGGAGCTCAATTTACCTCCAGATTGATTACTTCTTTGATGAACGAGTATAATATTTTCCACCAAAAATCAAGCCCCTATCATCCACAGGTAAATGGTCAGGCAGAAATCACTAATAGGGAGGTAGAAGCTATCCTCATGAAGATAGTTATGTTGCACAAGAAAGATTGGAGCAGTCACCTCAAAGAAGCAGTATGGGGCTACCACACTACATGGAAAACCACAACAGGGTTTACCCCTTTTGAGTTGGTACATGGAAAAATAGTTGTGATGTCGATTGAGTTTGAACATAATACTTTACGAATGACATTGCAGCTAAAGATTGATATTACTAAGGCACAACATGATAGGATCTTGTAGCTTCACTAGCTGGATGGTATATGGAAGGCCGCCCTACAGCACACAAAATTGGTTCAGACACAGCGGAAAAAGTGGCATGATTCTCACATCATTTCCAAACAGTTTGCTATTGGCAACTGGGCTCTTTTGTATGACTCAAGATTCTAAGAAAACCGAGGTAAGATTACAACACGTTGGCTTGGCCCTTATGATATTATTCATGTTTATTCTAATGGAGCAGTTCAGCTATCAACAATCACCTATGTATGTTTCAAGTTATAGGTGAATGGTCATAGGCTTCACCTATACCATAAACCTCAGACAAAGGCCAATTTCCTGCTGCAGTTTGAGATTTCTCTAGCAGCCGCTTAACCTCCTGCAGCCACAAAACCTCCTACAGCCGAAGAACCTCCTCCTCCTCCTACTAACAACTTTCCTACAGATGAAGGATTTCTTGCAACCGAATGACCTCCTGCAACCGAAGAACCTCCTCTAGCTGAAGACTTTCCTGTAGTCGAAGGACCTCTTCCTATAGAGGGCATTCCTGTAGCCAACCGGAGTAATTATTTGCTCCGGTTGTCTCTTTGAAAATTTCCCGCATGCAGTCATAATAAAAATTTTGTTTCCCACAAAAAATCTCTTTTCCATAATAAAAACGTCATTCCATCCACTTTTTCATCATCTTTTTATGCCATCAATGCATTTACGTCACCTCATTATTACACCAGCTCAAATTTTTACTCTGCCTACGTCATCAAATCTTTCTAGATTTGGGCATTTAAAGGTATGATATTCCAAGGTATGCATTATTTTATTCCCTATAAAATATTTTGTTACTTCATTTAATATGATTATGACACATTGCAATTAATAAGAGTGATTCATCCAGGATTTTGCCATGCAAGTGAGGACACTTGTCACTTTTTTTGTAGGGCGGAGTAAATAGGTTTTTGTGTATAATAAAGAAAATATCTCATCATCTTAAAACTTACATCATTTCCAAATCAGCTGTCATAATTGCCAATCTTTGTCATTACTATTTTTTCTACCTGAATTGTACTGAGTCGTCATATCAGAAATTATGATTTGACAACCCCTGCTTGTAAACTGTCGAAACCAACCCTATTTTTAACTCAAAATTTTAGCTTAAATTCACATGATTATTTCAAAATTTTTTGTTTTGTCTTGTCTACCCGAAAATACTAGAAAATTTTCATTCCAATTTTGGGCACATCAGAGAGATTTTTAGCAAAAATAGAATAGAGAGTATTAGTGGAGTAAGGAGATTTTTAAGTTTTTTAGACATTGTTGGAATTTTGAGCAGTAGAATGGGTGGTTCTCCTATACAAAATGAACCATAAAACCACCTAGTATTTTTACAAGACTAGGACAACATTCAGGTTTTTAACAGAGTAGGGTGGCTCACCTATTTTGTTAGGTTAAATGGGTATGACGAAGATACGACAATGGATCTACATATTTTAAGGGGTTGCAAATTGAAGCTTCAGAAGCATGGATTTCTGAAGTCTCTTGACTTCCATCTATAGGTGAAGCATTTCCACATGGGCACAATGAACGAATAGCCAGAGAAAAATTTGCGTTGCCAACAGACCCCCCAATGGATTACAATAAAAAGGGAGTAAAGAATACATCTCTTCCAGGGGAATTTCCTCAGTTGGTCATTCATGCCATAAGGTACATTACCTATGAGGGCTGCTTTTCCTTCTTGCATACATTTCACTTTAAATTTTTGAGCCATCTACGGCATAACCATTTAGTAAATGTTCCAAATTTGCTTTACACCCTTTTGCATTTAAGTTCTGAAGAAGTACGGAAGGGGTGGCAGAACGTAGTGACCCACCATGGTTTAATCAAACTATTGGTGGAAAGGTCAATGAGGGATGTCTCTCCCATGTCTTCAGATATATTTATTGTGGCACCTCATGTTTAATTGCATGGAGAGGGGCCACGGCCTGAGAATCAAGAAGAACAGGGAAATAACCCTCATGAGGAAGAAGAATTTGTTGAACAAGATGAACCCTTGAGGAATTATTCTCCTTCGGGAGTTAATGAGGAGAATGTGCCCTCTGACCATCCAAGCCCTACCTCGGGGAGTGGAGAAACTGAGGTTCCCACATTTTCTCGATAAAAAGATAAGAAGGGCAAGGGCAAAGAAAAAATGGCAGAATATATGAGTCGGGATATTCATATTTCTACTATTTCTCCTGTAGCCACACCTACCAAGAAAATAAAACTTTCACAGAAGCAACTTACGGCCTCTACTGATACCCCATTTCACAGAAGTATTTGTTTTAACATGACACAACCAGATGATAAAAGTTCCCCTGTTACGGCTGACGATTCTCATGTCTCCTCAGAAGAACCTTTACAAGAACACCCGTAAATAGGCAGTCCTATTACAAAATGCCAGGGTATCATGGAAAAGGATCCTGCAGCCGCTGAGGTGATTCCAGAAGTAGAGTGTGAAATACCAGAAGTAGAAAAGTCTAAAGGTGTCAGAAGAGAATCTTCTTCTTTATAGGAAGGAATTCACGGGGAAAGGCCTCTTGTTCCATAAAATATGCTAGTTTATCCAAAGAAAGAAGAACACCCACAAGTAGTCAGGGCGGTCCCACATTGGCAACCTGAGGAGATAAATGTTCACTCTCTCTCGGTTGACTATTTCACTGCAATGCAATATAAAAAATCGATGTGGGAACTGGAAAAGAAAAAATTAAGAAGGGAGCTTGAAAGAAAATAGAAAGAAATTGAATTCCTATAGAATAAGATAAATAACATTGAAGATATAATTCTGGAATTGTTAGAATGCAAACCACCCCCACGGAATTATGCCCTATGCCTCAAGGAGGAGTTTTTCCTATTTAGATAAATGAGAGTCCTCCGGGATGTTAACTCAGGCATAGAAACCCTAGATTAATTTGAGGCTGCATACAACACATCATCTAATTGTGTTCAGAATCTTCTATGTGAGTTATACATGCATAATTATGTTTTTCCTTTTAATACTGATGGGAATCCCCTTCTTTTTATAGGTGATATACATTTGTCTTCCCTTGTTTCCTGGATTCAGAATGAAATAAATTATGGTGAGCAATTACATAAGTACAAAATCTTGGAAAACTCCATTTCATTGCCCCTTCGTCCTGCAAGTCAGTCACCACGATGGCTTTACTATGACAGGATGCAAATTGTTTATGGATTTCATGATTCTGCATGAAGGAAACAAATTTTGGAATGCCGTGAGGAATTTTTCTCAGCATTTGAAAAAATTTCATTATTATATAGGGACAGAGCATTTGAAGGGTTAAAGGAGATATGGGAAAGACTCACCCTAGCACTTAAGAAGGCAGAACCACACAGTTTGATTAACTTTCAGGCTACAATGCAACGTGTTAGTTGGTATATACGCCAGGGAAGACAACCATGGCCCTAGCAATGGTTTTCACTCACCTTCCAGCCCCCCCTGTGTTTATGGCCATTGTACAACTATGTTGATAATGAAATAGATGAACAACAAGAACTAAGTAGATAGGTAAAGGTGGAGCGCACAAATGGGTTCTACTGGCGAGTGGACACCCTTCATGATTGGAGAAACATATGAAGGAGACCTCTGGGTTCTTGCCAATATTTGGAATGTCTAAGTGCCTGGGGACCTGCACTAGTTTTCGTAGAGGGGAAAATGATATGCCATTTTAATGACATCTTTTAGATACCTTAGAAGAAGTTTTTCTAGGTCCTTTCTTATGTTTTATTTTATTATTCCAAGACTTTATGCTCTAAAACTATTATTATGTCGTAGTCAACCACTGAACCTATGCCATGGACATATGCTACTTAATGTGCTTTATCGGGATGAATATGCTCTATTTATTGCTATGAAATTATGATAATGTTTTTTGAATGAATTCACTGTTTGAGCAATAGATAATGTATGTACTTTGAATAATTGCCATGAATGCTTTTATACTAACGGTGTTAATGCAGTGCATCAAAGTAGAAATTTTCATCTTGTTCAGGTGAGCACGTCTATGTGTTGGACGCTTGACTCGGTCCTACAGCAGACACACATGGATGAAACATCGAAGTAGAAGTAGTGGAATGTTTCATGTTAATCTAGGTTGAGACAGTTGAGCGAAGACTTGGCGAGCGCAATAATTCCCTTGATGAAATCTAGGAGAGAGTGGGAAGCTAGATCTGTTGTCTACGCACTTCTTTCCTCTCTTCTGGACCGATTCTTTTTCCTATTTTCTAGTTTTCCTTTATGTTAGCTAGTTATAATAAAAGCTCCACCTTTTCTTAGGGCATGCAGAGTTTAGCAGTTAGATTTTTTTCCCTATAAATAAAGCCCCACTCTTGCGTGAGAAGGAGGGTAGTAGTATTATTATTATAGTTGCAATATAGTTCAATTCCATTGTTGAGAATTCCTGTATTTTGTTATTCAATATAATGAGCCAATGAATTTTTTATTTTAATTCTGTGTAATTGAGTGTTCTGGGTACTCACCAAAGGGGGCCCACTTGGTGAGGAATCCATAGTTAGATTCATTCTAGTTATGTCACTTTTTGGCATTTTTGTTATTGCAATTCTTATGCTAAACAACTCCTGCAGCCAAAGCCATAGGACAACTACCCCTTCCTACAGCCGAGCGGCAGAGTAACTAAGGCATTATATTTGTTTGTGTGCACTCTTCCATCCTGCTAGCAGCATTCATTTCAATCATTTAATTTCAAGCATCTACTTTCACAACAATAGTTTAGCTTTCCTTTTAGTATTCATTTCATGCAGTAATAGTATCATTTCCTTTCGAAAGCATTTATTTCCTGCAATCATAGAGTAGTTCCTTTCTAGCATTTATTTCCTACAGCAATTATAGAATGATTGGTTGAGAAAGTGCTTGGTGCATATATTTTGTTGGCTTGTTTCAAGTAACACGTCCCTCGGTTTGACATATTAAATGATTTTCTTATAAAGTGGATGAAGTTCTTAGATTGATGTCCAATCCTCGAGTTAAAGGATTATGCCTAGTTTCTGAGCCTTTATAACAAGTGACCGGGTGTCTTGACACTTGAAGTATCCTCATGAGCATAGACCACTCTCTTATCATTATTTGAAGTTGTAGACTTCTTAGGGAATCTATATGATGGATGGGCTAATTAACCACAGTTATAACACTTCATACTTGGAAATTATGAGTTACTTCTACCTCCTCTTCCTCTGTTAGGATCTCCTTGATTACCCCTACCACTGTTATAGCCCCCTCTTAGAGTTCTTTTAGTATTATGCTATGTTAGTTTTGTCTCACTTTGTGTCCTTTTCTCATTGCCTCTGCCTTGATAACCTCCTCTTTGACCCCGTTGGTCTCTTCCTCTACCTTTGTTCTTGAAGTTAGATTCACCTTTCTTCCTATTCTTCTCCTCCACCCTTAGGGCTAATTGAGGACACCGCTAAAATATGGTTGGTTTCCATAGACTAATCTCTTCTTGGATGTTCCATTTCAACCCACCCAAGTACCTAGAAACCTTGGTTGATTCCTCTTCTTATTTCTTGGACCTAAGACACAATCTTTGGAATTCCTCTATATAAGAGGCCACATCAAAGTTTTTTTTCTTCAAATTTTGTCTTTTCCTACCAAGTTGAATCTCATAGTCCTCTGGTAGATAATTCTCTTTCAGATTGGTCACCATTGCATTCCAATTGGCTATGGGTTGCTTACCTAGTCTAACCCTCTCATCTTGAAGGTATTTCCACCATGTTAGTGTTGACCCTCCGAGTCTTTATTTGACCACCTTTATATTTGGTGCCTCTGTCACACCTTCACACTCGAAATGGTTCTCCATTCCTTCAATCCAATCCATCACTGCCTCAATGTCCATCTTCCCACTAAACATGGGTATCCCTTCCAATGCTTTTCCACCTAATGCTTTGATGGCCTTCAATAATGGCTCTTCATTCAATGGTGGGTCTGGTTCAAGGATAATATCCTCCTCAACAATATTTTTACCCCTACCACTGCTTTCAACTTCTTTGTTCCTAGTTGCTACATTGGCAACTTCTTATAGCCTTATCCTCATTCCTTCTAAGGCTTCTTCAAGGAGTCTACTCTTCTCCTTTTTATCATCAACCTCTTGAGCTAGCTCTGCATTAGTCACCATGCTTGACTCTCCCATTGATTCACCAGTAGCTGCAGACATACATTGTCTTCCCAAGTCATTAACTTGCTCTAATACCAATCTGATGTAACTAGAAGTCTTTCTTTTTACCCTAGCTTCCTCTAGGGTATCATATTGGTCACTTCTTGACCTATTAAGGTTCTTTAGTGACCCTAACCTTCTAAGGATTATTTCTACGAGATCCTTATCGTTCCAACTTGCATACATTAACAAAGAAACCAAAACATACATGTCACCTACCACATTGGAGCTCTCCTTGCCCCATCTTCATTAATTGATCCAACATGATCAAGAAAACTTTTACATGGAAAGGTAGGCTTCTATGATTTTAATTGGATCCAGTCCAATACCCCCAAACACACTCTGTACTAGAACCCTTTAAATGAGTTCCAAGAAATATACCAAATTCACCCAAAATAGGGCTACAAGGAATTAGGCATAATTAGTTTTTTTTTCTCCTGACACCCTTTACAGACACCTAAAATATTTTCTAGGTCTTGTCCACTCAAAATGTCCATACAATGACTTCCTACAAACAAGGCTAAAATTAGGGGTTTCAATGCACACAGAGCATATCCATCAGAATATTTGTTTCCACCATTAAGGATCCTTCACCAAACCTTCCCATTGAATTTGGGACTTCACCACACATGTGTCTATCTATCCACATTCTCTGGTTGAAGATATCAATGCCTTCAATCCTCCTTATCATGTCTGCAATTCAGTGTGATCCCTAGCCATGCAATTATGGCTCGCCTAGGGCATCACTTCAAAATTATCTTACTTGACTTCCAAGGCCCCTCCTTCATTGTATAATATGTACAAGGATTCATCTCCCTAATCCAAAAGGCCTGTGAAAATTAAATGGTGGGAAGAGGACCTATGACTCCATTTGCAGAAGTTGCTTGGTTCAAACCAGCGATTGTGCAGGAAACAAAACTATTTACAAGACTAACAAAAAACACAAAAAATCCTAATTTAATACCATACAGAATCTTCAAATAATCTACTCTAACATATTCATGGATTACAGTAAGCAATCTAATCAATTAGAACACAAAATGCTTAGGAAATAAAAAATTGCAAATGTTTCTTCAATTATACAGTCCGTACAGAAACTTTACAAAATCAACCAACCTCTTGACAAGATCAAGGGAGGTATTATATAGTTGACCATGATCCTATCCCAACAGTTTCAGATAGTTAGAAACCTCAAATGCCTGAAAAGACATTATGCAAGAAATGTTGTCAATGTTGTCAATGACAACATTGACAACTTTTGCAACTTTTGTGATTCTTGCATAAAACATGGTCCAACACCTCAATAACTTAACCAATTGCATATTAAGGCTAGGTAAACATCAAATAGTTCTCCTAAACTCTTCCTTGTCCAATTTGACCCTTGAATGGATCATTTCCACTATTGCCCCAACATTGGCAATATGAAACCAAATGAGCAACTTTGGACATTGCTTGAAAAGAAAGTCACTAAAGACCTAATAAGACCTCCTTATCTAACTCAACACTTAGTCCTAGTATTCCACTAGTGGTGTGGCTAGGACCACTACAAGCCAAAAACAACTTAGAAGCCCTAGGTTACATGTTAGCCCTACCTAGGTGCTCCTGTACCATGTACAAAGGAATTTTTTTTACTACTCACTAGAGGTGAGTAATTCTCTGGTCGACTGTGCCTCCGCATGCGCTCAAATTGGTGATATGCAATCAGAATCACCATTTTGGACTCAGAGAAGGTTTTTCAAATTTCAAACTTGCAAGGTGAAAATGATTTGAAAATGACCCTTCTAGGCCATATATAGATTTTTACCTAGTTATCCAAATTACTTTGATGATCGTGAAAATTGCACCCTTGCCTAATTGGACAGTTCTAAATCCATTTTCAGGACCGAAATCAAAATTTGACAATATTTTATTGCTCAAAAATGTAGATTAACTTGTTACTCAAATATAGTTGATCGTCAAAGCTTGCCTCACAGGATTTCGCTTTGAAATCCCTCCTAATTGACTAAATCAAGCATTCTCCACTTACATCCAAGAAAGTCAATCTTGGTCAACCCAAGTAAACTCTAGGTTAAAATTGGTCAACCAACTATTAATTCAAGCTGGAATCTAATTCTTATGTATCTATTCCAATAATTCAATGCTTTGCAGCCTATCAAACTTGTCACTCGCACCTCATTTTAATTTTTATCCTAATGCGGCAACACCATTACATTAATAATTTGATTCACATAAACAAGTTCAATCTCTAGGGGCATTAGGGCTTTGTATCAAACAAGGATTCTCCCAAGTGATTTCATCACTTCAAATCAAGTCACTTGAATCCCAAGGGACATATCAGGTTCGTCGCACCACATCAATATGATAATACCTCTCAATCAGGTAATTGGCTCCATCAAGACCCCATATTAAGTCAATTATCCCAAGCAATCAATTGAATGGAAGTCAATCTCATTACACCACATCAAGTTGATTCATCATTCAAAACCAATCTAAAATCGATAAATTTGCTCTATGGATGGACATTTAGTTTCATCGCTTCACATCAAGTTGAATTTTTTAACCTTTCTATAAGTCTTCACTCAATAAAGTCTAGAGATGATATCTTGAGTTCTCTCTATCAGTCTTCACTCAATCAAGTCCGAAGCTAATATATTCAATATTTAATCAGTCTTTGTTCAATCAATTTCAGAGTCAGTTCTGATCTGTGAGATAGTTTCATCGCTTCGCATAAAGCGATTTATCGATCTTTCATCAAAATTCTTTGAATCAACGTGTTGCTCGCACTTCAATTCAAAGAGGGGCAAATGTAACCACCTAATATTGGTCTAGTAAACACATAGCCACTAATTTGATTAATTGGCCTTAAGAAATCCTAAATCAAAGGCATTTATTACTAGATCCTAATTATGGGAAGCATTTAATCAAACTTGCTTGCATAATTAAACATGACTTGTTAAATAAAATTGCTAATTGAAGCCTAAATCACTTAATTTCTTAAACTATAGACTTTAATTATAATTCCTAAACCCCTTTTAATTAAATAAACCCATTCACACATCCTCACACAGGTGTGAGCACTCAAAATTTATATAAAAGTAATTAAATTGGGAAATTACCAAATTTGTCTCATTCTCCCCAAACAAGCACAAGCTTGACCAATCGAGAGAATTTCACTTGGATCAAACCCACATGGATTAAGGGAAGTTGCATCTCTATCGCTCTTCTTGGTTAAATCTTGACTATTCATTTCACTAAATTTTCTATAAAAGGAATAGCTCTCTTTGTTCAAAAAATGAGGCAATTTGAGGAGTAATGTTATAGTGCTAGTTTTGTTCTAGGTTTTGATCATTGTTCTTGCCTCCATCTTCATAGTATCTTATCATGCTTACATTTAGATTCTAACTTGCATTTCTAGTTTAATGGTAGTTTCATTCCTAACTTCATTTGGTAGTTTGTAATGGCATTCTTAGTTTTATGTCATAGTTAATATGCATTTAGTTTTCTTATGCATTCATCTCATTTCCAAGGTTTTTGAGAGAAAAGTATGCAAGATCATGTATCTTGCTCATTTCAAGAAATCTTCCATTTTGGAGTCATTTAGTCTCTGATTCTCCATGCCCATCTAGTGAGCATCCTCCTAGAATCAAACTCACTTCATCTAGGAAGCAATAAGCTGCTCTTGAGGGTAGTTTGTGCAATGATTTTGATTTCTATTTGATACTAACCCTTTTGAATTAATGGGTTCATTGGGTGTTCCGTGTTGGAGGTTGAAATCCACATTTTACAACACACAATAATATGTAATTTTTTTTTTACTCATCATCCTCTCAAAAAGGATTTCATTAAAAATTAAAAGATTTTTCATGGGCATCACTAGACGAATAATATCATATAACATGCGTTAATATTGATTTATTTAATATTTAAAATAGAGAAACATATGACTAGGTATTAGGGGTAGATAGACTAATTATACTAACACCTTGTTAAGGCATTGTAGGGTAGAGAGTGTATGCATGTGGTGGTTGAGTCTAAAGCATAGGAGGGTGGGTAAAAATATATTAATTCAAAATTACATCTCCATACATTATGAAGAAGAATTGGTGATGTTATTTATGTAGGGATAATATACATATTTTTAATCTTAAATGAGAGAAATGATAGAGGTGCATGTACATCATGTAGTAAACAAAAGTTTGTTTTAAAAGGAGAGATCTTGGCGGTGTATGTACATCTTCCAAGACAAAATATGAATTAAGTGTTAAAAAAAAAAAACCTTATAGCCAATCAGAATTTCATGTCAAAATAAATATCTCACTTGACAATAATGAATATATATTAACATATAAAATTTTATAAATCTAAATAACAAACTAACAATAGAATTAAGTTTTTAATAAAATTTAAATTACACCAATTATTTGGTAAAACTAATTGATTTTTATCACTTTAATTTTACTGATCTATTTTATTCTAGGACTGAATAACCTATATAAGTACTTCAATAACCTAAAATATAAATCTGCTATTATATAAAAGTAGATGGCAGATTTATATTATACGGGTTTGTCACATGCAAACATTGGGTGTGGAGAAAGTAAAACTGGTGCATATGAATAAATATCTACCCTTCTGTTCAAATATGTCTATATTTTCCTTCCCGTACTTCTTCTCGAAGCTATACTTAATAGGCGATCGAACTCTACGAATTCTGAAACCCAATAGTGCTTGTCAGTTCGTGGGACCACGCGTGTAGAAATGCCAATACTTTGAGATCGATTGATAACCTACCAAGGTTGAAAAGCTACTATGGATTGTTTGACTGTTAAGTCTGGTATGTAATTAGAATAATTTAGGCATAAATTTTATATTCTTAGAATAAGAAAAAAAATCAGGGATTTGAAGATATTATTGAAGATGATGGGTTTGTTAAATGTGTTGTATTCTTCAGCTGAATACATCCCTTCCTCCACCAGAAACATAACATTAATGCTCAGGCAGTTCTCTCTTTTAGCTCGCAGTCTCCTCTCCTGTCTTCTGAGGACAGCCGAGGATATGAGAGACTCTTACATAAGGCGATCTGATCTTCAGCACAGTGTATGGCCAGGATATAATGGAAGAAATGGTTACATCCCATGGAATAATCTTACAGCGGTCAGCTTAGTTCCCTGAGATTAGTTAGGTGATTTTGGATATACAAAATTGTAGAATAAGAGTGAAGATTCTTACCATTGCTGTGTAGAGAGTTTACTTTGGTTATATGGGTGCTCTTTTTCCCCTTTGTAAGTTATTGGCGTTCATATGTAATTAAGGGCTTCATGGATTTTGAGCAGCGCATTTTTAAAAGAATGTCTTGTATAATTTCAAACCCTGGGAGAGAGGTTCGCAGGTGGAATTTTACTAAGGATAACTAACAATTTTACCTCTTCCTACACCTTTTAAACTGCTAGGATAGATCTCATCTGAAATAATGAGGATAAAATTTAGACATACAATTAAATCTTGAAGTAACTGATAACATTAATCTATTAATTGTCTCTGTGGTCTTTAAGAACCAGGGTTGTTGACTTGTTCCTTGGTTCTGGTTTTATCATTTGTGTTTTCTATTTTGGCTATCGCTTTTTCTGTCTATCTCACGGGTAGTCTGTTTGTTGTTGGTCTTGTTTTATCTCTTTATTTGTCTGTCTGTTTCTTTTATAATTGAAAAATCAATTCAATTTTACTGTTTTTCTGTTCTATCAATCATTATTCATCTGGTTTACAGAAAAAAAAAACATAAGATTTAATGTATTCAGTGTTACAAGGCTGGTTTCTTTTCTTTGAAACATTAATACTAATCCATCTCTTTTATATCAATCATTGTTCAACAGGTTTAAAATTAAAAGAACAAAATTCAATGAGCTCAGTTTTAATAAGTCAGTTTCTTCTCGTGGATTAAGACTATTGAAACAGTAACAGTTTTCAATTAATTATTCCTTAACAACGTACCTTTTCCTTTTGTTCATTTTGATACTATTGAAACAAGCACTTTTTTCTTTGAAAGGATCGGTGCTTCGATTTATGTACCATCTTTGAGGAATTTTTGTTTATCTTTTTTTTTTTATTATACTGCGATCATATTATGTATATAATACATTTATTTAATAAAGATATTAGTCTATAGGTGTTTATTTATATTTTGAAGTATTGTTATTGAGATTATTTAAATGAGCTTCTAGAAATAAAAATAATAAGTTGGGTCCTTTTTTCTACATTTATGTAACTAGTTCAAAATTACTAGTTCAATTATTCAATAAAGACACAAAACTTTTGAGCTTAATAGTTTAGAAAAGGTTTGAATCTTAGTTAAGCCAATAATAATACTATGATTGACTTTTAAATTTTAATAATAAAATAGTAATTAGATATTCAAGAAGTCTCTTGTTTGGACTCTTCACAAGACATCCCCAATTCTCACTAAATTGTAAGCCTTCATTTGTTGATAATCTTGAAGTTGCAAATAGTTGCTTTGGTATGAATGATTTTTGTTGGAAAAATGATATTTAGCCTAACACAAAGTAATAGCCCTTTGCAATACATTTTATGTTTACATGTCAAGTTGTAATAAATTTGGTTATAGAACAAAGCTATGTTGTTGAAATTTTTGCACCATGTATCTATGCACAACATGTTTTGTATTTGTATTTTGACTTTCTACTTGGTTTGATAGTCCTTTACTAGACTCTAGTATCTTGACCTAAAATAATGAGAAAAATCATAAACATGATTAAAAAAAAAAAGAGAAATGTTCAAACAGTATGTGCTAATACAGGATTGTACTATCTAGAGAAAACACCATGATATAATTTAGTTAGTTAGAACCAAAAATATTTATATTTTTATCAAAACTATAGAAATACATATTCACATATAAATTCCAATATATAATTATTTTAAAAGTCAACAGAAAATTCAAAGTTCAATTGATATTTCAATTACAACACTACAAAAATAAAATAAAATAAATAAACTTCCTTTATTACTTGAATTACAATAATTATTGTCTAAATCTAATTTATGGATATTACTGATGAACACTGCCCTCTATTGCTACAATTAATTAATACAAGTGGAGACCCACTTTCCCATGAATGTAACCAATTTCATAAATCATATAAGTTGGGTGGTTGTTGTGTAGACTAATATTTAATCTCTATTTTATATAAGAGAAAGGTTTTGCGGCTCATTTATTTATCCAATTGTTAACAGTTAACATGAAGAGGCCCAACATGGAGCTGCAAGTCTGCTGCCCCGTGTTTATGCACTGATTAACATATATAGCCTAAGATAAATCTTCAATTGATTTGTTTAAGAATATTAATTAAAATAAATAATTTGGATACGATAATATATATTTTAAGGGCAAATATGTAATCACATGTAACGATCAGTATAAGGAAGAAAGCAATCACGGAATTGCTAGTAATGATCTAATATCTAATGTGACCCACGTTATGTTCATTCCTTTGTCCAGATTTTCTGAATCTTATTGGTGCCTACCAGCTCGTGCGACCATCCATGTAGAAATGGCCACCCTTTTGAGAGTGATGTGTAAACTAGAAACAAATCCAAAAACTTTGACGTGCAAGCAATACCTAAATACAATGAAAAAAAAGATTATTAATGAAAGCAGAAAATGATGCTTTCATTTTTAAATAAATTGGGCAATGCTTACTTGTTTTGTGTATAGAAGACAATAGCTTTGCCTCAACTTGAGGAATAAAAGAGAGAGATTAAAAAAAACAAAAACCTTAGAAATGAAAAATCATATTCTTGATTTCCCCGAATAATTCTCGTTTCTCATACAGAGAAAACTCTCCTCAAATGTAAGGAAATCATATTTGAGAAGTCAGGGATTTGAAGATATTATTGAAGATGTTGCCTGTGTTAGATGTATTGTGTTGTTCAGGTGCATATATTCCTTCCTCCACCAGAAACCTACCATTAATGCTAAAGCAATTCTCTCTTGTAGCTCGCAGATTAATCAACTATCTTCTTAGGACAGTTGAGCATTTGCGTGACACTTACATAAGGGGGGGTTATTTACAAGTCCATGCCTGGACGGGAAATAGTGGAACAAGTGCTGACATCTCTTGGAACAATCTTACAGCAGCCAGATTTGTTTACTAAGAATCCCATAAAATCTTGTAATGTTATTGGGCATTTGGATATAGGCAATTAGATTTTACTGGTGAAGATTGTTACCATGCACCCAATGCCTGTGTAAAGAGATTAGGGTTGTTCTATAGGAGGGTTTATTGCAATGGACAATATTGTAGAAATGTAATAAAAGGATATCGACCAAGGTTCGCTCCATTATTATCACTGAACTCTGTGGATTGAAAAGGTCAGAGATCTGTAGAAAGCTATATGAAGTTTATTTTCTCTACAATTTCGTTAGTTTTCAGATCGTTTGATGATACAAAACAGTTGAATTGTCATAGATGTAAGAATCCAATATATCTGTTTTCATCCTTTATATCTGCTATTCTGAATGGTAATTTACCATCTAAAATATCTTTGCTGGTAAATATAATTCAGAACGGAAAAATGCACAAGAATGAGAAATTCCTCAAGTTCATTATGTCCTATTCATAACAACATATTCTGAATATACAAGAAAGTAGTGTGAAAATTCTTAGTGCAGTCACTGATTATTAATTCCTATTGCAGTGACTATATATATTTTCTTGTGCGTTTCCTGTATTTTCTAAAGATGTTAGCAATGCTTAGAATATACAGATTGTGCAAGTGTAGAGACATACGTGTGAAAGACGAGGAATATAATAGTTATAACCAGAGCATGTAGATTGGAGAGATTGTATTTCAGATTTAAAGTTTAAGTTTGATGGCTTTTAAATATTAAATTTAATAATATTATTTACCATCATATTTTGGAAGGTTAATTTCTTGTAAGAATTTGTCACACATCAATAATTCTGGCTAAAATGGGGACCCTTCTTTTCTTAATAATCATAATATTGTAGTTAATTGTTTTGGTATGTGAGATTTATTTTTGAAAAATGATATTTAGTCTTAACATAAAGTCTTGTGCCTTTGTGTAACATATTTTAAATTTATGAGTCAAGTTGTAATGAATTTGCTTATTAAAACAAAATTACATAGTTAAAATTCTTCTATCTTATATCTATATACAATGTGTTATGTATTATATTTAGTTTTTCTATTTCTTTTGATAGTTCTTCATTAAAATCTAATATGTTGGTCTAAAATAATGAATATTTTAATCAACGTGATAAAACAATGAAAACAAATGTTCAAACAATATGTAGTGATAGAAAATTGTATCACCTTCTAAAAACATCACTTACTCAAGAAGAACATAATTATGCCAGCTATGTGAGTGCATATTAATATATAAATTTCAATATATTATCTTGTGCAACAAGTCAAAAATGATGTAAGAATCCCTACACGATGACTGTTGATTTTTCTGCGGCACACAATTTTAGAAGCATTTGTCAAGGGGGTGAGGTATCTCCTCTCCCTTGCACTTTCTATTACTTCTTGTCTGACTCCTCACCAGTGCATGTCTGTTCGTGGGACCACGCGTGTTGAAATGCCCATACTTTGAGATTGACGGATAACGACGTTAAAAGCTAGAAAATTAAAAATCTGAACTAATGTTCAATGACCTCCCTTCCTGTAAGGAAAAGTAAGGGTTATTTTTATTCAATTAAATAATAAAGGTTAAGTTTTGATGTCTTTTCAGAATAGATGAAATTTAGTTTTGATTATCTTTTTTCACGGTATCTGAAATTACTAAGGACTGTTTGAGTGTTAGGTTTGATATTGATTAGAATAAATAAGATATTAATTTTTATATTTGTTTACTGAACATAAAGGGTTTGTTAGATGTGTTGTATTATTCAGCTGAATATATTCCTCGCTTCACCAAAAACATACCACTAATGTTCAGGAAGTTTTTACTTTTAGCTCGCAGACTCTTCTACTGTCTTTGGAGGACTGCTTAGGATATGTGGGATTATTATATAAGGCAATCTCATCTTCCACACCATGTCTGGGAGGGATATAATGGAAAAAATGTTTACATCCCAAGGAATAATCTTACACAGGCCAGCTTAGTTTCCTGAGTCAATCACAATTTTGTTTAGATAGTTTGGATATAGAAAATTATAGTACAAGAGTGAAGATTGTTAACAAGCACGCCCTGCCTTTGTAGAGGGTTTACTGTTGTTCTATAAGAAGATTTTCCCCCTGGTAAAATATTTTCCTCAAACGTTTGATTCAATGGACATTGGTGTGGATATGTAATAAAGGGTTTCATGGATTTTCAACAAATGTTTTTTGATAGGATTATGCTCCATGATTAGAACTGAATGTCCTCCCTAATTTCAAGCCCTTTGAGTAAGTTTTTCATGTGGAAGTTTATGAAAGAAAATATACAATTTTATATCTTTACAAACTTATACTATCTGAGGATGGATCACATCTTGAAAGAATAGACATATAATCAATTCACAAGTAATAAATTTCACAGTAATAAATTGAAATTTATGAAATTGTAGAAATCTAATAAATTTAATCTATTTTTTTAAAAATGTTTTTTCTTCACTGTGAAGCATTGAATATGTAAATACTGTAAACAAGTTTCTTTGTGTTATATCAATCAGTATTCAGCTGCTGACACCAGAGCTCGATTGAGCTGTGCTTTTGAATTCAATTACCTACAATTAATTTTTACAGCTCTCTCATGCTGATTGGTAGACCATGGAGTATGACCGAAAACTTAATACCAGTAAATTCTATTTGAATTTAGAAAAAGATATCATATTCAATGCATTCAGTTTTACAAAGTCAATTTATTTTCATAAATGAACACTATTGAAACGTACCTTTTATTTTTTATCATTCTAATACTATTTGAATAAGCATTTTTTCTTTGAAAGGACCAATGCACTTACGTGGCAACTTTGAGGGATTTTAGTTTACCTTTATTCTTTTATTATATTGTTACTTTCTCAGATTTAAAAGAGATATTCTATAGATAATAGATCTATTTAATAGACATATTAGCCTAGAAGTATCTATATTTGAATTTTTACTTTAGAAACATAGATACTCATATTTTAAGTAATTAAGTAATGATGTTGAGCTCATTTGGATAGGGCTTATATCAATGGAAACGATAGGAAGGATCTTTTTTTGGGAGAAGATTTTAATATTTGTAAAGGCAAAAATAGTGTTATTTTTAACTAGTGCTTTATTCCCACAAAAAAATAAAGGAGAATGGTAAATGGGTACATTCATGTGTTCACATGAAATAGACAAAATGGTCTATCCTTGATACAACATTATGTTGTCATGGTTATGCAAGGCAAGGGAGGAGGATGTTGATCATCTAGTTTCCCTAACTATTTTATTTTACACTAATTTTATCCAGGAGATATTTGAGGTTCCAACAATGAGACTGTTTATTGATTAGCATGTAGAAAATAACCATAGAGTCACCTTTAATCACAAATTTGTCAATGTTTAATTCCAATGTAGAAGTAAGTCCACGACTTAAAGCTTCCATTTCTGTGGTATTGTTAGTGCCACTAGGGAGCTTTTTAGAAATTGCTTTAATGATGGAGCATGTACAATCTCTGATTACTATTCCAGCTCCTGATGGTCCAGGGTTACCCCTCGAAGCACCATCTAAGTTAAGTTTAAAGAAGCCCGTGGGTGGAGGAGTCCAAACAACATTTGCCTACACATTGGATTTACTATTTTCAGTTGTACAACCAAGAGATGGGAGGGAATTAAGCATAGGCCAGGTCATATATATAAAATTATCCCTATGGGTAAAAAATTTCAAGTGTTAAATATTCTTATAGATATAAGACATGACCATTTCAGAAATTGACTGCTCAATTCCTTGAAGAAAATCATCCAAGGTTGAATGCTTATTCTTAAAGATCATGTTATTCCTTTCTAACTATATATTCCATGTTATAAGAGAACGGAAGATTTCCTAAAGGAATGCAAATATTGAAGATTTATGCAGTGATGGCTAACTCATAAAAAATGATAGTAAGTTGGGTCCTATAGTCGATGCCCATCCTAGGTTTAAAAAGATCCAATACGAACAATCCATGGAAAATGGGCAATGTAAGAATAAGGGTGATCCCACAAAACCATGTCCCACTTTTTGGCCAACTTTGCCACTGAAATGAACATTCTGAAAGAAAACTTCGCTTTCAGACATCTATTGTTGTAAAACCATTAAGAAAAACTAGTTACTTTTAGCATTTTGTTTCTAGTTTATTAATATATTAAAAAAAAAAAAACTGGAATTTATTTGAATCCATTTTTCCTTCTCCTTCAAAAATTATTTTTGTGAAAAATCAGGATTTTTTAGGAGTGACACTCACTTTGATCAACATAACATTTTTTATAAAACTAATAAGAATGTAATTATTTTGAATTTAGATTTGTAACATAAATATCTAGAGAATCCATTTGGTCTCATTCAATTTGGTGCAATATTTAATAGTTTATTGAGTTATGAAGTGATATTAATTATAATTTGGACATAGGTTCACTTGGATCGCTCTAACTCATTCTCTATATATCAAAATTTATTTATTCTTTTTTTGATAGGAAGGTAACATAAATACCTATTTCCTAGATACTTTTCATAATTTTTTTTCCCTAATTTACTATTTTTCCAGAAGCGTCGAATAGAGAAGTCGCTAAATGGTCAGACAACCTATGTTTAGTAAAAATTAAAAAAAAAAGTCTTAATAAACTCAATACATACATACATACA
>MU224061.1:2532154-2590696 GCA_018584345.1 Thuja plicata
TATATATATAAAGTAAGTAGAGAGATATATTGTTGTGGTCCTTAATTGTTTCCTAACCAAAAGGGTGTGTCATTTTATGAACTTCAATCCAACTACATCCTAAAAACTCTTTTAATTTCTCTATCAAGGTGGCAATAGAAAACTTGTATATCTAATAAAATAAATATACATAAATAACAAGGTTTGTTCAAAGTTAGACATTATTACTTGCCAATATATTACATGTTTGCACCTTTAGAAGGTTAACTTTTTAGATTATTTGTGCACTTTAATTTATGGAAGAGATTAATAGGAGATTAAAAAATTATTTGATTTCTAATTTTATTTTTATTACAATATATTTTTATTGGCATTAACAATTAAAATAAATATACTAATCAACATGATATTGAGGAGAATAACTATAAATAATAGAAAGAAGGAAAAAGTTATTTTGACCTTATAAAAATTATTTAATAAAATTAATATAAAAGATTTCATAACACATTATTCATTACCATATAAAATATTTTTGCCAACTAATAAAACAAAATAAAATGCAAAACCTATTCTAGAGTTTCCAGTTTCAATTAAAAGGGAAAATCAAAACAAGTTCAAATTAAAGATTGCAGAATTCAGCTAGAAAGAATTAAAACAGAAAGAAGAGAGAAATGATAAGAAATAAAAAAGAAAAAAGAAACTAATATCCAAATGCTTCATTAAAAATTTCTTTCATAAACTATACAACGAACGTCAAGAGAACTTATGCATGTTTAAGTTATCAAACGAACAAAAGTACCGACAAATTCAAATTAAAATCATTATTCACTTAAAATCTACATTTTACTCGGCATTTTGGTAGAGGCTGGCAATTCACAACCTAATTGGAAGCAAAAGAAAATAAAATCAAAACAAAAGAACTAAAATAACGAGGGATTTGGAGTGTCAAATGACAGAGCGCGCCATGGATCACGAAGAATACTGTTGCTGCATTTAGGATCTATGTTTGGACAGGGAACTATGCACGTCATTATTTCGGACAAAATATTATAGATTAATATTTCTCAAATCAAATAATAAACGAGAGAGTTTGGCAAATGGTATCAGATATTCATTTGCAATAGATGTCTTGGTCGGTTGGTAGGGAAAATAATTATAAAATAACGCATTTTACTTTGATGTTCCTTGTATTAACCTTTGGAACTTAGAAGGCCTCCATATACTATGGGATTAATCCTTTATTTGCATTCACAAATGTTGGACATATCCGACGATTGGTCGAAACTAAGAAGTGTTTGTATATGTTCCACTGAATACTATGAGTTGAACCATTTTAAATGCTAGGAAACGAGCGTAAACTTCAATGCATTTTATTACTAGGATTCAAGTTTCCTAAGAATCCTTGCGATCTATTCATAAAATGGAATTTACCCAATCTGAAGTTTTTAAATTGGAATCAACTTTTACTAGACCATTGAAGGTTAGAATTGTGAATATTGAAGCTTTCTAATATGGTATGTACATAATGTTGATGTTATTTAGCGTTTGGAGTTATCTTCTCTTGAAGGTGAATCATTTGTCGCATTGCATTTAGAAATTTGAAAAGACATTCATTGAGATGTGAAGAAACTTCTATTTTAAATAAAGAGACTTGCACTTGGAATATAAGGAGTCTTCTTTTTCAAAGATAAAGAGTCAAGTTTTGTATATATTCACTTTGTCAGATTTCTTATGATCATTCGATAGTGATGTTTTTAGTGAGAAATTTGATAATCTTGTAATTAGTTTTTTTATATCTCAATAACAGAAACAATACTTTGTGGCTGGGTTTTTCTCCCACAAGGAGGGTTTTCCAAGGGAAATTAGATTAAGAGCTCCTAGAGCTTGAGTGGAAGAGGGAGAATGTCAATTCCTTTGCAGAGGATAAGCAAGCTCTTGAAGCAGTGTGATTTCGAAAGCTCCTTGTTTGGTCAAACATTGGAGTGAACTATAATTTATTGTGAAAATAAATGTTTTGAAAATGTTTCCCTTGGTCAGATTGAGTCTTTGTTGACAGGGAGTCTCAACATTCAGTTATTCTTATTATGTGGTGTACTGTATTTTTCTCTGAGACAAAGAAATTTGAGGTGAAAGCCCTTTTAATACATTTTTCTTTGAGATGGAAAAATTTGAGGTGAAAGCCCTTGTAATACATTTTTATTTGGGACAGAGAAATTTGAGGTGAAAGCCCTTATTTCTCTTTCCACCCATAGGAGTAGTCATAATGGATGTCATGTTGAGAGACTCTATGAAAACATCATGTGAGTGACTCTGTGATGGGAGCTTGTGTTTATTTCACACATGGGAGTAGCCATGGTGAACATCATGTTGAGTGATTCCATGATTCTATAAACATGAGAGACTCCGTCATAAAAAAAAATTTCTCACCAATGGGTGTAGCCATTGTAACTGTGATGTTGACATACTCCATGACAGGAGAATCTAGAAAAGATACCTCCATAGCTAAGAGGGAGTGTTGATGTTATATAGTGTTGGGAGGTATCTTTCTCTTGAAGGTGAATCACTTGTCCAAGATATGTGAAGGGCCTTGCATTTAGAAATTTGAAAAGACTTGCATGGAGATGTGAAGAGACATCTGTTTGAAATGAAGAGACTTGCGCTTGGAATGTAAAGAGTGTTATGTTTCGAAGATAAAGAGTCAAGTCTTCTATATATTCACTTTGTCGGATTTCTCATAGTCATGCGATGTTGATGTTTGTTGTGAGAAATTTGATAATATTCTAATCATTTTTTTATCTCTCAATAATACAAGCAATAATTTGTGGTTCGGTTTTTCCACCTCAAGAAGGAGGGTTTTCCGAGGATAAACTATGTGTCTTACTGTTCCTTATTTTTTTATATTCGTGTAGAGAAAACATGTTAGATTTGCTTGATCACACAATAATCTTTAATACAATTTTTTTATACTTTTGTGAAACTACATTCCAAATAGAATGTGTGAAATTGCAGGTTTCATGTTTTTATTTATAATATTCTAATATTGTTAACATTACAATAAGACATAAATTATGCACATAGAATGCAATTAATTATTCTTTTCAATATTATTGGTTAAAAACATTTACATATATATTTAAATAAACAAAAAATAGAATATAGTTGATAAATAGGTACACATATAAATAATTATATAAACAATTTATATTACACTAATATGTCATAAACTATCCTCATTAGCGTTATACCTATATTATACTACTAAACTAGCAAGTTTGAACAGTTGTTGATAGCATTTTTATTTCCCCTCGTGGAACTGCAAGTCCAATACCAATAATGTCTCTGCACTTATTGACACAAATAATGTAAATCACTGATTAATTTATTTAATAAATATTAATTAAAAATAAATAAATAATTTAAATACAATAGTATAATTATTCTCATGTAACAATCAGCATGTGGAAGAAAAGAAATAAATAATAGCTTGTAATGAAGCCATATTTTTTAATATGACCCATGTTATGTTTGTCATTTGTCCAAGACGCTTCACTATGATACGTACTATAGAAGTAATTATCCTAATAAAGCTACTCTGTATCCAATTGGTGACTGTCAGTTCGTGGGACCAAAGTGTAGAAATGCAGAATCGTAATCATCATATCCCACAACGAATCTTTTCTTTTCTTGCCTCACTGAAATCTCCATGTTGAATTTCATTTTTGTGGAGTAACATAGATGGCAAGGATTTGAAGATATCATTCAAGATGTTGTGTGTTTTAGATGTGTTGTGTTGTTCAGCTGCATACATTCCTTCTTCCACCAGAAACCTACAATTAATGCTCACCCAATTTTCTCTTTTAGCTCGAAAATTAATCAACTATCTTCTGAGGACTGCTGAGCATATGCGGGACACTCACATAAGGGGAGCTTATTTAGAAATCCATGCGTGGAGGAGAAATAATGAAACAAGTGCTGACATCGCCTGGAACAATCTTACAGAAGCCACCTTTGTTTACTGAAATGCCCACAAAATCTTCTTCTTTGTTTACTGCGATTCCTACAAAATCTTCTTCTTTGTTTATTGGGTATTTTGATATGAAGAATTATAGTACAACGGTGAAGATTGTTACTATGCACCTCTTGCCTGTATAAAGAGGTTATTGCTAGTTCTACAGGAGATTTGTTTTCCTCACTTTGTAAAATATTGTTTGATTTGATGGACAATGCTGTAGAAATGTAATAAGAGGGTGTCGAGGACTAAGACCAAAGCTCGCGGCTCCACTTATTCGTCCCAAGTATATGCTGAACTACGCAGGTTAATAAGGTCAGAGATCTGTACAGAGCATTATTAAGATTTTGTTAGTTTTCAGACCTTTCATTGTTATAAATCTAAGAATCAAGTATTTCAACTGTTTTCATCTTTTATATTTATCGATGCTATTTACATTTTTTGGGTTTATTATGGCCCTATAAATCATCAGTTCTCTTTACAGATTAACGCTTGTCCGAATTAATCATAACCCCTAACCACGTACAAATTTTTACAAGGGTTGTATTATAGTATAGTTCTTATTAATTCTGGTAGGATAAAGTTTATAGGACTTCAAGATTATCATAAATAATATTAGATATAAAAATTACTTTTATCAATTTTTTTAATTAAATGTCGAGCATCTGGGTGTCCTTTGGTCGAATTTCTTTTAGACAAATGACCTGTTGTACAATAAGATTGTACAAAATACAGAGGTTTTTACAAAAAATTTAGTAATTAATCTTTATGATCTGGATCTCCAGTGTTGTAACCCCACAAGTATTTTGTACTTATAAAAATTTTCCCCAAAAAAATTTCTGTGCCATAAAAAGGGAGTATAACAAACGACTGTTCAGAATGTACAAGAAGTGATATTCCTATCTAAAATCTCTTTATCTGCAGATGTGTGGATGCACATTTAACCATATTTGACTCTATTTAGTAATTGATCTGACAATTAAATTTTATTTCATAGACGTTGAGAAATATGTTTTATAGATGTTTAGTAGTACTTAAGATACAAATTGCTGAAGTGTAGTGTAGATACAGATTATTACACTCAGAGACATGAAAGTGAAAGGAGAGGAATAGAACCGTTATAGCCAGGGCATGCAGATTGGAAAGATTGCACTTCAGATTTATAGCTGTTTTTAAATGATAAATTTTAATAACATTGTTTTGCATCTAATCTTTTATATTGTGGATATTTATTTTGTTGTAAGACTCTGCAAAGGAAAAATTACTTTCTACAATATAAAAATAATAAATTAAATTACTATAATTTTTTTTCAAAAATTTTGAAGTTTAGCAAAAGATAATAAACACTTGAATAATATAAATAAGAATTTGTTAAGTTTGTAAAATCTATTTAATTTTAATATAGATATTTAAAATATATTTATTGAAAATTAAGATATCAATTTACTTATTACATAAGAATGTTACATTTACTATAACGAATAAATAAAATCATTTTTAATTTATGATAAAATCCAATCCATTGCAACCAAGCACTACCAACAACTAGTCAACAGAAATGAACCACTAGTACAACAAACATAAGGAGAATAATTAAAATATGCCCTTTTCATTTCAACTATGTGAATTTTGTTAGGATCAGCATTTCAGATCATACTCAATGATCCATCATCAGGATGAAAGAGAGCTATAACAAGAGATTCAGTATGATGATGGATCATTGAGTATGATGATGGATCATTGAGTATGATGGAAAAGTTGATGTTAACAAAATCCACAAAATTGAATCTAAAAGGGCATGCTTTAATTACTATGGACTGAGGAAACCTAATGTCTACAATGAGGAGAATAGCAAAAATTGGCTATGAGGAGACAAGCAAAAATGAGACATAAATACATCTTATAAAGCGGAGGCAACACTGGTGCAGAACTAATACACTGAGACTTACCAGACAAATAAATTAGCTGCAAATAGAACTTCTAACTTCAAACAATGACAATGTACCCAAATCCACTGCACATTTAAAGGGCCCAAAATGATTTATTAAGCGATGCCAGGCTGTACAAGGATAGATCTGCTACAGTCGACCTGTTCCAATTTAATTTCTTTGACTGTAGCTCCAAAATAACTTTTGCCTTCCGTTACGCATCCACTGCTCACTTGTCTTTCCTTAAAAGTCGTTTCATTACTCCGTCCTTTCCTTGGCTTACCCGCACCAAATAGTATTATTTACAAATGTTATTATTATTGTTTATGATTTGTTGCAGCTGCATTAGAAATATTATGTAAAAAAATGTTGAGATATCATTTTTGAGGTGTGATTTTTTTTCTTCTAGGACGTTGGTCCTAAGAGAGGCATTTATTGACTGGGTCAAAGGATGCTCTGAATTATCACATATATGAGAATATTTATGTGGTTTTAAATAAAATTGTAATTATGACTATGTAACCACACACACAGACTAAACTATAACTTTATACTATCTATTTGAGTTTTAAATAAAATCTAATTTGTGTGTGAGTTTCTCACGTCCACCTAGCTCTCAAGAGCTTCTAGAAGTGAAGAACATGGAGTAAATGCTGCCGAGATTTGTACAGATTTTTTGGAAATTGAAATGCCCAGATTTGTACAGATTTTTTGGAGATTGAAATCCCGAGTTGGCTCCTGACATTGCAGAGAAAGTGCAGTCCTAAAAGTCAAATGAATTTAATTCGGTATGTGAGTTTGAATTTAAAATTTGTTGGGGGAAATTCTCTGCACAGAAAAATGATAAAAGGAAAGAATGTTTCCAGATTAAATGTAGGTAAAGAATGTTTCTATGAGCAGCAGCAAAAAAGAATTTTCATGTTTTGTGCTCTGTATGAATCAGAGAATATTGCAGCAACAGTTGAGTATTCGTCTTGTTGAACAGTTATTGCTCTAGACCTTTTTGTAAGAGCCCCACGAAGCCTTAATTTGCAGCAAGTTTAGTTTGTAATTTGTAGTTCTAGACATTAGAAGTTATTTCTAGATTTATAGTTTGAATTTTTAGAGTTGTAGAAGTTTTTTTTGTTAGAAATAATAGGAAGTGTGTACTGAGAGGGGAGGGGTGAATCAATACCTCTAAAACTTTTAATCTTATATAATCAAATCTTTGTTTTACCGATTATATATGTTGTTCATTCTTTATGCATGTGATATCGATTCATAATCTTAATTGTATGTAAACATTCATAGAAACATTAATGAAAGCAATAACACATAACACAAGATATGGTAATGCAAAAAACCTCTATTAAAAGGTAAAAACTGCGGTCGGGATGACACCCACAAAAACTTCCTATCTGCAGATTGGAAGGGGCCGATTAAGGCTTACAATTTGATCACTTATGATGATCTACCCTGTTAGGAGTATTATGTGGAGACAAGTTAAGGTCTATTCTGTTAAGAGCTTTAGCAACACTGTTTAGTGTGCAAACGGTTAAGAGTTTTACAAAAGGACTGTTAAATCCACCTTTCTTGAAATGATTTCTTCTATTTGCTACACTTGTTAGAATGTAGACAAAAATACTCATTGACCTGAGTGTAGGCAATCTACAATTGTTGATTATAGATCCATTAAAGATTATATGTACAATGTATCACCTAATGTGATTGATTAATACTTTTGTTGCTCTGTAGCCTTAATTCTTGGTTCTTGATAACCAAATTCATCTTTTGTTGTTCTGCTTCTTGAAACTCTTAGTCTGATCCATAGGTGTCCTCCTTGGATACAATCATCCTCACATCCATTTCAAATGAATGATTACACATCTATTGTATAGTTTCACGTATTACAAACTTAACTCTATGATCAAAGGTTTACAACTTAACCTTGATCTCCTAGTTTGCAAGTTTTTAATCAGTTAGATTGATTAAAACAATTACAATTATGTTTCTTGTCCCTCAAGAAATGCTTTTAAAACAAATCTAAACTCTAAATATAAAGCATAACTATTTTATCTTACGTGGAAGTCATATCCACTTTTCTTGGGATATAAATGACTTTCGGTGTCTAATGCTCGGGTTTCTCTGAAAGTCTTTCGGTGTTCCTTTGTTGAACTTTCCATTGGGTTCCCTTCCTATGTCAGGATCCTTTGTATCATGTTCGGGTTCCACTTTCGGTTTACA
Source organism: Thuja plicata (assembly GCA_018584345.1). NCBI lineage: Eukaryota > Viridiplantae > Streptophyta > Pinopsida > Cupressales > Cupressaceae > Thuja > Thuja plicata. The sequence continues at coordinate 2,540,294 of MU224061.1, forward strand.
CTGTAAAACTTGTGTCGTCGAGTTTATCTTTACTTAGCACTTTCAGTCTGAAGTGAAACATGTCTTTCAGTGTAGTGTAATCGACAGTTCAAACAACTGTTTCTCTTTGCACACTAATGACAAAACATATGTCATCAATCTCCCCCTTTGACATTAGTATAAAAAACCGATATGTGCAAAATACTAAAAATGTTTATAGTATGTAGACCATGTATATTACTTAGTCATTTCATGACTCCCCCTATGCATATGCTGGTATACTTTAGTATATGTGTATGTACACTTGTCTTTATATCTTTATACTATTTCTTCCTTTTTACCTTGTCTTTTCCCTTTGTGCTATATGTACTGTACATATCATTCTCCCCTATTGTACATATCATTTTCCTTTTCCCCCTTTTTTGATACTAAGGGCAAAGGTGTATACCTATAACTAATCAAATATATGAGAGTGAGAGGTCTTCATTTCCTCTATCATCTTCTCTCATTTATCCTTTAGATTCTCAAGATCCATATGCTCTAGTAGAGTCATGGCATGCATGTCGTAGATGTTGTCTACTACAGAGATCTTGGGGGTGGCAATTAGTTGTCTTGCCGAACTTATGTGTTGTTACAAAAGTGTGAGGTTCAGTAAAAGTTGAGCTTGTAGCTCAGTAACCTCTTCTCTGAATTGTGATTCTTCTTCCCAAAGTTCTTGTCTTAACCTTTTGATTTTCATTATCTTGTCACAATGCAATTTGTTTGTATTGTCATCTGTGGTTAGACTTTGAGCACATGCATTTAGATCGCAATTGATCTTTGCAATCTTATCACTATTATTCTTTGTAAATTTCTCCAAAGTGCATAGCTTTTGAATTAAGGAAGTAGCTTCAGTAATGATTGGATCTAATTCATTTGTTAGTTCTGAAAGCTTTACCTTATTTTCTACCACTTCTTGGCTGATCGTTTCTATCAATTTGTATTGGAAATTTGGTTCTGTTCGTTCTTCAGTAGCCTTTCCTGCATCCACATTTTGAGTTGTGATTGCTTCGGTTAGAATGACAAGTTGATCCAGAATGGGGGTTTTGTGATCAACATCAATTTCAGAAATTATTTGGTTTAAGATGTCTCTTATGGTTTCCAGCACTAGAGAATCTTTGTGCTATTTTCTAAGCTTTGCCAGCATTGCTTTCCTTTGACATATCTCTCCATATTCTATAAGGGATTCATAGTCTCATGTTGTTAGATCACACTTTGAATTTCAATGATTTCATCAAGTGTGACCTCTAACTTACTCTTCTTGGTTTTCTTCTTCTTCTTCTTTTGTGACGCACCTGTATGCAAAACCATTGCAAGTTTCTTTGCTTGGTCTAATGTGGTGGAGGATTGTTTCGGTTGTATTGTACCTTTTTCTTGTTGCTCAGGGTTTTCTTGTCGGTTGTGTATGGATGTCTCCTCATCAACCTTTGGTATAACTGCTACATCTCCTTTGGTGTTCTTAGGAGTCGTATCAACTAGCTTATCTTGTTCACCTTTCTCCTTTTGCACCGCTTCTATAGCTTTCATTTTTGCATCCCTTTTGGTGTTCTCTCCATATTTTTTTGTGTGATCTATATTTGTAACATTTTGATCTCCACCGGTGACTACATGTTCATCGGTTTTCTCTTTCTTCTCATCAGATGTATCTTTTTGTTCATCATTACCCTTATTCTTAGGTATGCTTGCTTCCTTCTCTAGTGATTTCTCCTTTTCTGAGATAATGTTGATAGCTTGTATCAATAGTGGTATCTATCCCAGTGTGTCTACCTGTGCTGAATCTTTTGTAGTGTCATGTTCGGTGGTTTGGTCCTTGATAATAGTGACATCTTCATCTCTCTTTACTTCATCTACAGGATCTTCTCTATTAACATCTATGAATGTATTATCCAACCTTGTTTCATCTGCAATGTCCATATCCTTGTTGGATTTTGTGTTCAATGATTCTTCATTAACATCCTCATCAGAAATAAGAATATTTTTGGGGCTCTATTTAGCCTGATCATCTTTGTTTTGTTGCTTGTTGGTAAGAGCAATTTGTGGCTCGGGACTTGTATCCATTTTAGGTATGTCAAGTATCTTTCTCCTTTCAGCCTCACTCTTCCTGTCTAGTTCAATTAGATGTCCTTGAATTACTTGATAGGCTCTTAACTTTGGTTAGAACCTTTTGGAGTGTTTCTTCATCATCTCTTCAATTTCCTCCATTTTAGATTTGGGAGGCATGACAGAAACTAGGACTCTTTACCTAATCTGTTTCTCAAAGTGTAATACAAATGTCCATCTTGCCGACAATCTTTTTAAATGTTCTTTTGGCATATTTTCTGCCAATTGTATTGGAACATATTTGAATATACACATTATTTTGATAATTGCCTCTTCTATTTTATTTTGATCCTTGAGATCCAATGTTGGCCTTTCCCTAATCTTGCGATCATTTGTTGTACCCGATTTGATAATAGAAGCACATACCTCATCAATAGTTTCAGGAATCTTACTCTTTTCTTTTTGGACTGATTCATCCTGCTGAGTATCTTTGATATCTTCCTTGGTTAGGATTAATTTCCTTCTCTTTGGTGGTTTGGTCTATTTGGTTTGAGGTTTTCTTCTGTAGGTCCTTACTTGACCTTTCTTGATCAGTGAAGGACTTGTACCCTTTATTGTCTGACTCCTACTCCTAGTTGCACCAATGGTCCTTGGCTTCTTTGCTGGTGGTGGAGGTGGTGAATTGGACTCTGTGGATTGTAAGTGGCTCTCCTTCTCAGCTTGACTAATGGGTGATTGACCCTCAGTTTCTTTAATCTGTTATGTTTCCTCCTCATTCACCGATAGTTTTTCCTTCAATGTCGTAACCATTTTATCTTTCTTTCTGTCAATATTTTTCACAACTAATCCTATTTTAATCCTTTCTTTGGCTTCCTCATAATTTCCAAACTTGGGTTGTGATTTTTCCAATGGCTTATTTATCAATGGCTCAATAGTGTTTTATGCTTTATCTATGTTCACCTCATAGTCAAGTGGATCCAGCCATGCTATCCTTGGTATAACTAGCTTGATGTAGGTGTAGTAAGTGTCCACCATAAAACATATGCCATTCTTGAATTTTTCTACTAAATTTTCTTGAATTCTTACTCTCTTCTGCATTCTTTCTTTGAATCCATCAAAGTATTCATCCATGACTGATTCAAAATTGTCTCCTAGTGATTTGGTGAACTCACTAATCTGTGTGGTCACTGGTCTAGTAGTGTCCCATTTGACATTTCCTATGGATGGGAAGGATTCTTGAACATAGAAAAATATACACATGATGAGTGAACCAAACTTACATAAGTTTGACTTTGTAGTCCTTATTGTCTTCATGTTCTCATCCAATTGTCTTAGCAGAAGTTCTGACAGATCCAATTGTAGTCCCTTATTGATAATTTTTTATGCGGTATCCACTACTCTTGATGCAATAATGTTCATCCTGCTAGCCTTAATAAACTTGTATCCTAAGACACATGCTCCAAATTTCATTTCATCATCTTTGATGGTGGATACCTTTATTCCTCTTCCATCCCATGCTACTCCTGTGCTCTTTTCAATGTCAGCTTTAGGCGGGTGCTTTAGTGCCTTTACCTTATCGGTTATGGGATAACTGGTAACAGTGTGTATGACATCCCTAGTTATCAGTTTTGGCTCATCCAACAATATCTTTCGGTCATGTATCCTGCTCGGTACTAACTGAATCCATTCAGTTTTTAATTCCTTCATGAATAGAAGGGAATGTGTGAACCCTTTTACTTCAATGTGTTTATGCTCTTCCTTGATAGTGCCAACATCATTGCAAAGCTTCTTGAAATCTTGCTCAACTTCTAGGTCTCCTATTTTTGCAATCTTGTAGTGTATATAAGCTCGCACGTCTTCAATGAGAAAAACTCTAGCTGGTATTCTAGAGAATGCACCAGCATTGTCGGGTTGTGAAGCAACCTCAGGACATATCTTGTAATGAGGTTCTTCACAAGTGGAATTCTTAATTAGATTGATCTTATTCTTCTTATCATTCTTGATCTTGGAGGTTCTTGACGTAGTTGCCATCATTTTTGAAATTACGGCCTTTTCCCATAAATGAAAGTAGAGTTCATGGTTATCTCTATTACTTACTTCAACCTCTGTAGCTATTAGGAATCTGTTAGGAGTGCAGGGATTTGAGTTGTAGGCGCTATGCAATCGGGTCACTTCATGCTCAAGTTTCTATCTGTCTCTTTGCTCTAGTCGCTTTGTAACTAATGAAACCCTTATATCATCTATTTATAGACTTTGCCCTAAGTCAAGTCATTAATGCCCAACCACTTCTCGGTCTGTGAAGACAGAGTCATTGGGTGATACATAAATAACTTTCTTAGTGAGAACGCGATGCTTCGGGGCAGCTGTCAACTTGTTACGTTCACTGACGGATTTCAGTGTATGGCGAAGACAACATTGTCAACTAACATGATTACTGACGAATCTCAGTTTAGACTAGCCACTTAGCCTTTGTGTGTTAACCGATGATTCTTGATAAGGATAGACATCTTAGCTTTGTATGTACACCAATGATTTTTTTGTATGTATTGACCGATGGGATTGTTTTCACAGAATAATAACAAGTAATACCACAATGCATCTTTAATCATGTTGATTTGGTATTTTAACTATGCATAATGGAACTAATGCAAAATATAACTTGGTATAATGTAGTTCCATACTTACTTGATTTGCTTAGGTGGGGGTGCTGATGTCACCAGATCCATTGGATAAGGTGTCACCAATTTCATTTCTTGGTCCAACTTCATCAGTGTTTGTAGCTTTCCTCCACATTTTGTTTCCCATCTTCCTTATTTATTCAATGGTGTTTCCATTGGCAACGGTGCTAGTCCCTGTCACTCGATCTCTACAGTCTTTCTTTAGATGACCAACTTTATGACAGTGTAGAGATGTCATTCCGAGGTTAGTCCAGCTGCTAGATTTTCTTGTCCATTATCTCATATAGTTTGTAGCTATGTGACCAAATCTTCCACATGGTGTACAATTTTCCCATGTGTTGTAATCCCAAACATGAGTTACCAACTCTTTTACGTTGATAAGAAGTTTCTTGATCTTTAGGCTTCCATGCTTGCTTTTTCTTCTTCCTGCATTCAAGAGATGTGTGCCCATGCATTTTGCAAGCAGGACAGTATTTGTCCATGTAGGTTTCCTTCTTTGGTTGTTTCACCTCACATTTACATTCATAAGTTGTATATCCTTTCTTGTTACATTTATAACAAATTCCTATAATTGAAGATATGGATTTAGTAATACCTTTCATTTTTCTCTTGCATATATTTGATGTGTGGCCTGGCTTTCCACAATGATTGCATGTCGGCTTTCTTTGTCTTGGATTTTTGTACACATTCTTTGGATCAACTTGGTTGGGTGATTCTCCATTCTCAGTATAGCCTAGTCTGATATTATTTTTGACTCTCCTTTGTCCATCCAGAAAATCATCCATACTTTTGGTGCTTTCTTTAGCTCTCTTCATCATGTCATCGTGCTTTTGCTAAATTCTTACTTTATGCTTCAGATTTTCATTTTCTTCTCTTAGCTCACCGATAACTTCTATTCTTTCAATGAGTTTCGTATTCATTCTGTTTTCCTCTTGACACATAAGAATAATCTGATTTGTGATCTCATGATCATGTTATGTAAGTCTTTGTATCTCTAATTATTTCTCTTGTAGCTTTTCAGTCATCTTCCTCTTGTCATCAATAACTAGTGTTCTATCTTGCTCATTTTTTCTAGCATTGATGATGATGTCAATCATTCTTACCATCTGTGTCTCTTGACCAATTTGCAAGGATTTCACTTGTCTAGCCAGATCTTGATTGATTTCATTCAGACTTGTGATGCTTTCTTCAGATATGTTTGATGCTTTGCTAGTTTTAGATCCTGAAAACTCAAATAGATCTAGTATCTCTTCTTCATGGTAGTTTGTTTCATTACAATGAGATGCCATAATCTTTCCTTCATCTAGAAAGTGTCTCATCTTGATTCTATCTTCTTTATATTACTCAAAGAAGATCTGACTTCTGATTCCCAATACTCTTGTCAAGCCTGCAGTTCTCTATTGTATGATCTTTTCTCTTAAGTCTTTACACTTTCCAAATAAAAGATCTAGCTCTGATACCAATTGTTGGAAATAATGGGAAGTATGTACTAAGAGGGGAGGGCTGAATCAGTACCTCTAAAACTTTTAGTTAATTAACCTTTAACCTTATGTAATCAAATATTTGCTTTACGATCATATCTTCTGTTCTTTCTTTATGCATGTGATATCAATTCATAATCTTAATTGTATGTAGACATTCATAAAACATTCATGAAAGCAATAAAACATAACACAAGATATGGTAACGCTGAAACCCTTGTTAGAAGGTAAAAAATGTGGTGGGGATGGAAACCACAAAAACTTCACTATCTACAGATTGGAAGGCACCCGTTAAGGCTTACAATTTGATCACTTATGATCATCTACCATGTTAGGAGTATTATGTGGAGACTTGTTAAGGTCTACTCTGTTAAGAGCTTTAGCAACACTATTTAGCGTGCACCCAGTTAAGAGATTTACAATAGGATTGTTAAATCTACCTTTCTTGAAAGGATTTCTTCTATTTTCTATACTTGTTAGAGTGTAGACAAAAATACTTATTGACATGAGTGTATGCAATCTAAATTTTTTTATTATAGATCCATTAAATATTACATGTACAATGTATCACATAATGTGATTGATTAATACCTATGTTGCTCGGTAGCCTTGATTCTTGGTTCTTGATAACCAAATTCATCTTTTGTTCGTTCTGCTTCTTGAAACTCTCGGTCTGATCCATAGGTGTGCTCCTTGGCTACAATCATCCTCACATCCATTTCAAATGAATAATTATGCATCTATTTATACAATAGATTTGACCTTTTTAGTTTCACGTATTACAAACTTAACTCTATGATTAAAGGTTTACAAGTTAACCTTGATCTCCTAGGTTGCATGTTTTTAATCAGTTAGACTAATTAAAAAAATTATAATTATGTTTCTTGTTCCTGAAGAAATGGTTTTAAAAAAAAATTAAACTCTAAATATAAAGCATAATTGTTTTATCTGACATGGAATTTAGATCCACTTTTCTTGGGATATAACTGACTTTCAATGTCTGATGCTTAGGTTGCTCTGAAAGTCTCTTGGTGTTCCTTTGTTGAATTGTCCATCAGGTTCCCTTGCTCTGTCAAGTTCCTCTGTATCATGTTTAGGTTGCACTTTTGGTTTACACTGTAAAAATTGTATCGTCGAGTTTCTCTTTACTTAGCACTTTCAGTCTGAACTAAAACCTGTCTTTTGGTGTAGTGTAACCGATGATTCAAACAACTATTTCTCTTTGTGTACTAATGGTAAAATATTTGTCATCAATTTTTCAGAATTTAATAGAAAGAAAGAATCAAAACTTGCAAGTCTCCAGCTAGTTGTCTATCTTATCTCCATTTATTTAATTTCACTGTGCATTTCTAGTGATTGGTAAATCAGATTTTTCAAGATCTATGGTGTTGCCATATTTTGGGTATTTTGTTTATTGTTACTAGTATCAAATTTTTTGTTGTAGTTTTTAGATTCTAGGGAGATTCTAGATTATTTACATCGTATCATAGCCATTTGGCCCTAAATCCTTATGAGTTTGGGGATTTTTATTTTATTGGTGTTGAAGTGTTTTGTGTAAGAGACATGGCTAGAGATGAAGAAAAGAACTAGCAGTAGCCACCATATTTCAATAGACAAAACTATGATGTTTGGGAGAAGAAAATGAAGACCATTATGGTTGAAAATGAATTTTGGGAGCTTGTGGTCAGTGGGTTTGTGGATATTACTAACCCATCTCCATTGAATTCCCTCTCAAACAATCAGAAGACTTAGTTGAAGGAGTCAAGTACAAAGGATGCTAAGGCATTGAGTTTGATTGAAACAACCTTGACAGAGGTGACTATTCTGAGAATAACATATTTAAAAGAAGCTTGCAAAATCCTCCAAACAAGATATAAGGGGGATGATAAAATCCGTTTGGTGAAGCTCCAGATGCTTCAAAGCAATTTATAGACTCTTCTCATGAAGGATAATGAGTCCATTGTTGAGTTTAGCACAAGAGTTGTTGGTTTTAAAAACTAGTTGAGGATGAATGGAGAAATTATAGAGCAGAGAATAGTCGAGAAAATTTTGTGAAGTATGCCCTCAAGATTTTATACAATAATTATTTTCATTCAAGAGCCAAATAATCTCTCCATGCTGACTATGGATGAGTTAATTGGTTCTCTCCAAACCCATGAGCATCACCTTAATAAGTCAACAACGTATTCCCAAGAGCAAGCTTTCAAAGCTCAAGCCAATCAACAAGAGAGGGGGAGAGGAAGAAACATATCTGGATAATGCTCAAGAGGTAGAGGTCGTGGTAGCTCTGGAAAACAAAATTCTATAGGAGATAGCTAAGGATGAGTAAGAAACCAGGAGGGAGAAATAACCTCTTAGAACAACTCTAGATAAGGAAAGAAGAAGAACATATCGAATAAGAGCAATGTGGAGATGCAAGTGAATGCTGGAAAGAGAAGAGTGATTAGTCAAAGAAAAGTGAAAATATGGCTGAAGTGAATGGGGTGATGGAACTCATCCCACAACCTTCATCATGTGAAATATTGGTGAAGAAGGAGGCCCTGAGGTTTGGTATTTGGACAACGGTTGTAGCCACCACATGTGTGGTAATGAAAGTTTATTTTCTTTCATTGATAAAAATGTAAAGTATGAGATCAAAATGGGGAACAATGGAACTATTCTAGTTGTGGGCAATGGATCTATTGTGATCTTCACTAGGCAAGGTGAGAAGAAGGAAATTCAAAATGTTTATTTTTCCCCTGGGATAAAGCACAATCTGATGAGTGTTGGATAACTCATTCAGAATGGATACAAAGTGTTGATGTAGAATGGCCAATGTGTTATTTATGAAAAATATGTGAATAAGAATATTGTTGTAGTAGTCCAAATGATAAAGAAAAAGATATTTTAGTTGAGGATAGAGACATGCTTCTCTTCCCAATTTGTAGCTGCACCTCCCAAGAAAGCATGTTCAATGATACATCAATAATCATCTTTAAGGAGCATGATTGAAGACCCCTCCAAGATATGGCATATGAGGTATGGACATATTCACTATGCTAGTTTTCATTTATTGTCCAAGAAAAGAATGGTAGATGGTTTTCCAAATATTGTTGAATCTAGTAGCAAGTGTGAGGCTTGTATTTCAGGTAAACAACATAGGTTTCCCTTTAAATATGATAAATCTAGAAGGGAAAGGGAACCATTGGCATTGGTGCATATAAATTTAGTTGGTCCTATGAAAATCACATCCATTGGGGGGAGTAAATTATTTGTGACCTCCATTGATGATTTTAGTCGTTGGACATGGGTGTATTTTTTAAAGCATAAATTTGAAGCTTTTGATAAGTTGTTATTGTTAAACCCAAGGCTGAAAATGAATGTGGAAATTATGTTAAGGTCCCACGGTCACATATAGGGGGGAGTATACCTCCAATTCTTTTGTAAATTATTCAAGGAAATATGACATAAAGAACGAGCTTGTAGCCAATTATACTCTAGAACAGAATTGAGTGGTTGAGAGGAAAAATAGAACCATTATTGAAATGATAAGGAGACTGATGAAATAAAAAGGACTCCCAACTGAATTTTGGGAAGAGGCTATAGAAACAACTATATATTTGATAAATAGAAGTCCTAAATAGGCAGTTGGTGACAAGATTCCATTGGAAGCATGGGAAAAACATACATAGATGGTTGAACACTTGAGAGTGTTTATTTGTGTAGCATATGCCCACATGTCAAAGGAAAAGAGGAAAAAGTTGGATTACAAGGGTTTGAAGTGTATCTTAACAAGTTATATTCTTGATTCCAAGGCATATAGATTGTATAACTCGGTCATCAAGAAGATCACTTTGAGAGATGTGGAGTTCATTGAGAATGAGTTATATGATGGCTCAATTGATACATTTTCAATAACTTCAAGTAAAGTGCCCATTGTTGATGAAGAAGATGAGTTTCATGATTAACAGGATGATGCAACAGTGGATACAAAGAGCTCCTAACAACTCCTGATAGAAATACGCAGAAAGGAAAGAAACCAAAAATAGTTAGAGAATCCACTTTTGATGGCTCCAAGAAGCTTTGGATTGGTACACATAGATCTATAGATGGCTCCATATAGCTCTTGACAAGGCCTACACAGAACAATGACAATTGTAGTGAGATTTTTGACCCCTCTCCCTAATGCCAAGAAAGACCAAGAGTCTAATAGAGATATACCAAGATGAAAGGTATGAAGATGAATTTGATGAGAAGGTTAATTTTGAATTTTTAATCATAGTGATCCAATTTATTTTGAGGATCTTGTGAAAGAGGAAAAATGGTGTGAGGCTATGGAAAATGAAATAGATGCAATAGAGAGAAATTAAACTTTGTAGCTAACTGATTTGCCTCCCAACAAGCAAGTTATTGTGGTTAAATGGGTATACAAGACCAAGTTCAATGCTGATGGAAAAATAGATAAGCATAAGCCATGATTGGTGGTCAAGGGGTAAAAAAAATAGTTTGAGAGATATTATGATGAGATGTATGCCCTTGTAGCAAGGATGGAAACCGTGCATGTTGTCATAGAAATTGCATCCCAACACAAATGGAAGGTATATCAAATGGTTGTGAAGTATTCCTTCCTTAGTAGAGTGTTGAAAGAAGAGATATATGTGGCATAACCACCTAGTTATAGATTTCCAAGTGAAGAAAACAAGGTGTATAGGCTTAAGAAGGCTCTTTATGAGCTGAAGCAAGCTCCATAGGCATAGTTAACCATGATTGACTCATATTTGTTCAACAATGGCTTTAGAAAAATAGATGGTGAGGCCACTCTTTACATCAAGGCAGTCAATGGTAAGATTTTTATTGTTGTCTTTTATGTTGATGATTTGGTTTTTAACGGGGATGATTATTTCCTCATCTCTAATTTTAAAGAGGCCATAAAAAGTGAGTTTGAAATGACTCACTTGGGTCTGTTGAGGTATTTTCTAGTCATAGAAATAAAAAAAATGCATGATAGTATTTGTATCTCTCAAGAAAAATATGCAAATCAGATATTATAGAGATTTAGAAAGCAGAATAGAAAGTATACGCCAACACCAACAACCATTGCTTGTAAGTTGAGAAAGAAGGATTGCAGAAGTAATGTGAATCTGACCTTGTATAAAAGTTTGGTTGGAAATTTAATGTATTTGACGAAGACTAGGCTTGATATAATGCATCCATTAAGTTTGATATCTAGATTTATGGAGACTCTAAAAGACTCCCATTGGAAAGTAGGTAAGATAATCTAGAGGTATGTGAATGGTACCAAAGGATATGTTATTTTGTATATTGAAATAAATGAGTTTTGGTTGATTAGTTAGATAGATAGTGATTATGCAGAAAGTTTGGATGATAGGAAGAAAACATTCGATTATGTGTTTCATATGGGTTCGGGTATAATCTCGTGGACTTCTAAGAAGAGACCAACTGTTTCTCAATCTATAGATGAGGTTGTGTATATAGAAGAAAGTGCAGGAACATGTCAAGCTATTTGGCTGAGAAGGATCTTGGCAGATTTGAAGGAAGAATAGGATGATGGAACCAAAATATTTTGTGACAACATTTCCTTAATAGCTTTGACAAAAAAATCCTATGTTTCATGGAAGAAAATAGCATATTGAAACCAAGTATCATTTTATTAGAGAATTAGTTAAAATGGTGTAATAAAAATATAATTTTGTATGTTTGAGCAATAGCTAGCAGACATTTTTACCAAGCCATTGGGCATTGAAAATTTTGATCGCCTAAGAATAAATTTGGGCATAGTTAATTTAGACCAGATTTGATCTTATTCTTTGGCTCAGGAAAAAGGGGCAGTGTTGAAATTTTAAATAAATCCAATTTGTCCCTGAGCCGCTTACAACCACCTAACTGTCAAGAGTTTTCGAAAATGAAGAGTAGGGAGAAAATGTTGCTGAGATTTGTGCAGATTTTTTGGATAGTAAACATTCCAGAGAAAGAGTTGACCCAAAATTCAAATAAATTTAATTCAGTAGGTGAGTTTGAATTTCAAATTTGTGGAGGTAAATTTTATATGGAAAACAAAATGATAAAAGGAAAGAATGTTTCCAGATTAAATGTAGTTGAAGAATATTTTTGTGAGCAACAATTAAAAAAAATTCATGTTTTTATGCTCTATATGAATGAAATAATATTCCAGAAGCAAATGATAAAAGGAAAGAATGTTTCCAGATTAAATGTAGTTGAAGAATGTTTTTGTGAGCAACAGTAAAAAAAAAATCATGGTTTTGTGCTCTATATGAATCAAATAATATTTCAGCAGCAACTGTGTGTTTTACTTTTCGAGCAGTGAATGCTCCGGAAATTTTTGTAAGAGCTCCAAGTATCTACAGGTAGTTTGTATGTAGCCTGAATTGACCTCAAGTTTAGTTTTTAATTTGTAGTTGTAGACATTATAAATGATTTCCAGATTTATAGTTTGCATTTTTCTGATCTATAAAAGTCATTTTTCAGAATTTAATAGAAAGAAAGAATCAAGATTTTTCATGTCTCTAGCTAGTTGTTTGTGTTATCTCCATTTATTTCAGTTCGCTGTGCATTCCTAGTGATTGGGAAAAAATACATTGTAAGCTCTATGGCGCTTCCCTATTTTAGATATTTTTTTTATTGTTGGCATCAAAGCTTTTGTTGTAGTTTTTAGATTCTAGCTACTTTACATGGTATAAGAGCCATTTGGCTCTAAATCCTCGTGAGTTTGGGCATTTGTCTTTTCAAGGTGTTGAAGCTTTTTGTTGTAGGAGACAGTAAATGAAGGAAAGAGCTGACATCAACCGCCATCCTTTAATGGACAAAACTATGATGTTTTGACAAAGAATATAAAGACCATTATGGTTACAAACAATTTTTAGGAGCTTGCGTTCAATGGGTTTGTGGATGTGACTGACCTAGCTAAGTTTGTTTCCCTCTTAAACAATCAGAAGACCCAGTTGAAGGAGTTGGTGAGGAAGGATAATAAGACATTGATTTTGATTGAAGTAGCCTTAATAAAGGCAATTTTTCCTAGAATAGCAGTAGCTAACTATTTAAAAGAAGTTTGGGAAATCATCCAAACAAGATATAAGCAGAATGATAAAGTATATTTGGTGAAGCTCTAGATGCTTTGAAGAGATTTCTAGACTCTTTTCATGGACAGTGAGTCCATTTCTTATTTTAGCATAAGAGTCTCTGGTATAATAAACTAGTTGAGGACGAATGGAGAAAATATGTGGGAGAAGAGAATAGTGGAGAAAATCTTGAGAGGTTTTCTCTCAAGAATGGATGAAATAGTGATTTCCATTGAAGAGGAAATGGATCTCTCCACCCAGACTATGGATGAGTTAATAGGTTCTCTCCAAACCCATGATAATCTCCTTAATAGGTTTACAATGTCTTCCCAAGAGAAATATTTCAAATCTCAAGCCAATGTAATAGGTAGGGGAGTGGAAGAAATAGCTCTGAACAAGGCTCACAAGGTAGAGATCATGGAAGCTATGGATAAAAAAATGGTAGAGGAGATAGCTTAGGATGAGAAGGAAGCCATGAGATAGAAAGAAGCTCTCAAAACAACTCCAGACAAGGAAATAAGAACAACAACTCAAATAAGAGAAATGTGGAGTGTTATTACTGCCACACTTTTGGGTATTATGAGATTGAATGCTGGAAAAAGTAGAGTGATCAGTCAAATAAAAGTGCAAAAGTGGCTTATGTGAATGTGGGTAAAAAGTAGAGTCATCATGTGCTATATTGGTGAAAAAGGATGTCCTGTGGTTTTGTATTTGGACAATGGATGTAGAAACCACAAGAGTGGCAATGAAAGTTTAGTTTCTTTCATTGATGGGATTGTTTGAGTTGTGGGAAAAGGAGATATTATCATACGCACCAAGTAAGATGAGAAGAAGGAGATTCAAAATGTTTATTTTTTCCCTAGGATAAAGTACAATCTGATCAATGTTGGAAACATCATTCAAAATGGATACAAAGTGCTGATCAAGAATGGCCAAAGTGTCATTTATGAAAAAGATGGGATTAAGAATATTGTTGTACAGTAGTCCAAATGAAAAAAAAAAAACAAATTTTTTCTTTGAGGATACAAACGTGCTTATTTTCCTAGTCAGTAGATACACTTCTAAAGAAAGCATGTACAACAATATAACAACAATCGCCTTTAAGGAGCGTGATTGAAGACCCCTCCAAGCTATGGAATATGAGGTATGGACATCTTGGATATGCTGGTTTGAATTTATTGTCCAAAAAAGAAATGGTAGAGTGTTTTCCATATATTTTCGAGAATCATAGCAAGTGTGAGGCTTGCATTTTGTGTAAGGAACATAAGCTTCCCCTTAAATCTGGTAAATCTAGAAGGGCAAGACCACTATTGGAGTTGGTGCGTGCAAATTTAGTTGGCCCTGTGCAAACCATATCCATTGGGGCAGGTACATTTTTATGACCCTCATTGATAATTTTAGTCATAGAAAATGGGTGTATTTTTTAAAGCATAAATTTGAAGCTTTTGATAAGTTTTTATTTTTTAAAGAACATGATGAAAAATAAAGTGGACGTTATGTTAAGGTCATAAGGTTAGATAGAGGGTGGGAGGATACGTCCAATTATTTTTTAAATTATTGCATTCAATATGACATCAAGTAGGAACATCCAACTAGTTATACTCGGCAACAAAATGGAGTGGTTAAGAGGAAAGATAGAACCATTGTTGAAAAGGAAAGGAGCATGATAAAAGAAAAAGGAATCCCAACTAAATACTAGGGAGATGTTGTAGGAACAACTCTATATTTAAAAAATAAAATTCCTACAAAGGCAGTTCGTGACAAGATTCCATTGTAAGCATGGGAAAAACATAGATGGGTGGTTGAATGCTTGAGAGTGTTTGGTTGTGTGTAATATGCACACGTGTGAAAGGAAAAGATGAAAAAGTTGGATTAAAAGGGTGTGAAATATATCTTTACTGGGTATATTCCTGAATTGAAGGTATATGTATAACCTGGTCACCATGAAGATCATCACTTCAAGAGATGCAGAGTTCACCGAGTATGAGTCTTGGGATGGCTTGGTGGATACACCTTCAAACGCTTGAGGTAAAGTGTCCATTATTGATGAAGAAGATGAGTTTGATGAGCCCTAAGATGATGCAATAGAACATACAGAGAGCTCTCAAGAGCCATTGATGGCTCCTGATAGAAATATGGAGAAATGAAAGAAACTACAGACAACCAAATAATCAGCTCCTGATGGCTCCTGATAGCTCTATATTGGCACACCGAGAGATAAAAACACTTCTAGATGGCTCCTGATGGGGCCTGTATAGAACAACAACAATAGTAGTAGTGAGACTCCTTACCCCACTCTTGCCTCTCTAATGCCAAGAAAGACTAAGATTCTAATGGATATATATACCAAGATGAAAGGTATGAAGATGAATTTGATGAGACCATTTTTTTCATTATTTTCTTGTTGTGATCCAATTTATTTGCAGGATGTTGTGAAAGAGGAGAAATGGTGTGAGGCCATTGTCGAGAAATATATGCAATAGAGAGAAATAAAACTTGGGAGCTAACTGATTTTCCTCCCAACAAGAAATTTATTGGGGTTAAATGGTCTACAAGACAAAGTGCAATGCTGAAGGAAAAATACGTAGGCATAAGGGAAGATTGATGATCAAGGGGTCCAATGAGCTCTAAATTATTTTTTCTCATTTTTTTTATTTAGCTCAAATAAATTTGCCACCAAAGTGACACTTAGACACTTATTGTGACTACCAACACAACTGCTCTTAACATGTAGTGAGGAATTGTTTATGATAGTTTTTTTTTTTGCAAGAGGACTAGTATTAATAGATACGATGCAGATTCCCCACATGAAGCAGCATGCCCAATGCTTGTAAAATCATTTATACAAATATTCACATGTCGATGCACTAGTTTTTGATAGATTATACAAATATTTTACAAATATTCACATGTCGATGCACTAGTTAATATAAATAACATAAATAATTAAAGCAAACACAAAACCTAATTATTAATTTTATTTATAAAATATTAATTAAAAAATAAATCGCGGACAATAATATTTTATTAAGGACACGTACGTATCACACGTTATATTGAGTATGAGGAAAAAACAAATACTCACTATCATACCCTAACAGAGTAATGATCTTATACGACCCGTGTTATCTTTGTAGCTTGTCTGGATTTCCTGTCTGGAAGCCATTATCCTAAGAAAGCTATTATGAAACTTATTAGTGCTTATTAGTTTATGGGACCATACTTATATAAATTGCATTTATTTGAAATTGATGTATAAACTAGTAAGGTATAAAAGAAACTGATCTAGAACTGAGAAAGAGAATGGAAAAATGTATTATTGATGAAATAACTAAATGATTCTTTCATTTTCATTTCACTAAAATATATGTTAACGAATTGTGAATCATTTATATCACTATCCAAGAGTTATTTTGGTGTATTTATTTTAGCTTCATGGTCAAACATAGTTGTAATGGGTTGCAGGATTTCCCTCATAGTCAAGTGTCAAAGTATCTCTTCTCAATCATTTAAACCTTTCTTACAATATCGTAACATGCAAGACAATTAAACTTTAGACTGTTGCAACTAAGGTGTCTCAATTTTTTAGTCATATTATTAAGTATTTGGCTATTCTCGTTTTAATACAATGCATATAAATAATAATATCATAAGTTGTTGATAACTTACAGATTTAAGTTTAGAAATTATTATTTAGGTAAGCGTTATGAAAAAATGAGTATACAATTAGATGTTGATGAGATGTTGAATGTCGACACATTTGAGAAGCTCTTATTTTTTTTGCATTGTAAACTCTATAAATATAAGTGTTTCTAGAGGAGCTGTATAATATAGAAGTTCATTTTAAAGGGGTTATACTGTAATATTTTTTCGAGAATGGAGTCAAATGTAAATCTCCATGTAAAGAAGTTTAGAGATTAAAAATTGGATTGCAATTGTATTACGGTGATGAATAATACAACCACTCTCAAGTTTTTGAGTGTAGGATTTTCTTATCTCAAAGGGTTTTCTCCACGTAAATTGTGTGTTCTTCTATCTTGTTCTTTCTATTTAATGATTTTATATTATTGAATCCCGAAGTAGGCATGGTGCAGAAACTACCTAATCTGACAATATATAAAATTGCAAGAACTTTCCTTTAAGGTTTCAATTGTGTGAAATATATTGTATGTGGTTTTTCTTTACGACATGGCAATATGTGTTTGTAACAACATATTGTCACCTATTTTTGAAGAAAACACAGGTACTAGATGTATAACCTAATCTCAAATTACTTGTTTGGGATGCCCAATTTCCCTTCACATATGAGCCTTACTTTGTATCGAATACCAACCATGGAGTAAGAGATTTAATGTATCTATATCATCCCTAAATGAAGCCCTATCATTAGTTATCATCTATATAAATGGATGAAGCATGATGTCAATCGGGAAAATTATTTTAAGGATCATGGATAAAACTTCCAATTATATCTAGAAGTAAAAGAAGACTTAGAAACAATGTATCTATACAAGTTTAGTTCATAAGGATGTAGAAAAAATAGGACTTTGGAGATTGGGAATGATATAGAAAAATAGGATATGGGATGTTAAAAGCTATATATGCATTCCAAAATAGATGTAGAGAACTAGAGCTATGGAACCCAAAAAAAATTAAGATCTAGAGCTATGGAACCCAAAAATAATTAAGATTATTTTTGCGTTCTAGTGTTTCCAGTGGTGCTCTATAATGGGTAAATAAGGCAAAGTCCCAAAACTACAAACAAAAATCATTCAATCAAAATTAAATTAGATATTAGATTTAGATGGCTTTGTAAAGCCTTCTAACTTTTAACTAAGTAACAACTAACATCTAACTAGCACCTAATTCTATGTCAAGCACTATTTTCTAACACCCTCTTTTAGTGCTAACATTGGAAACTTTATGATTTCCCTCCTCCCTTCAATTTTAGATCTCTTGGATGTTGGTTCCTATTATGCCCTGCATCCCCGTCCCTACATTTTGTGTGCAAAATGTTGGGTCCCCCTTTTTGTTTTTTTTGCTTTTGGCTCTTGCCTTGTCTTTTTTTGCCTCTCTTTCTTTGTTTTCCTTCTCCGGGTTTTCCTTCTCGCGATTTTGGTTTTGCTTTGTGTTTTTGTCCCTCATGTCTCTGGGACCTAGTCCCAGAGTTGGTTGTTTCTTTTCCAGGAGCCAGACCCCGGACTTCAGGATTCTCTACCACAATGTCTTCTTTTCGCAAGAAGGTATGGTCGCACAGAATCCCTGGGCCCGGAGTCCAGAAGTTTGCTTGTTCCAGAGTTTGCGGAAGGAAAGGTAACTTTCTTTTCACCTCGGGTATAAATAGGAATCACCTGTCATTTTCACAGTTACCGCGATAAAACACTTAAGCGATTGCAGAGCGATTTGAGCGAGATATAAGCGTGAATTATTCTTAGTGTTCTGAGTAATTACCAGTTGTTTTCGGTGCTAGTTGGTGATCATTTGGAGGTGGAAGCTATTGTAGAGCGTTCAGGGTGCCTCTCCTTCCTTGCCTTTCTTTGGACTATAGGTTGGTGCTCCTGGTCTTCTTAAATTTTTTTTCCTGCTTTTTCATTGTGTTTTTGGTTTGCGTTCTTCTTTGTTTCCGTTTCATTTCTGCATTTTTGGTCATCTAGTTCACCACCCGTTGGTGGGTTGGCTCTACCAGAGGGTTGTCCACCCTCTGTGTAGGTGTAGGATAATATAGATTTTGTATATGTTGTACATTTTTCAGCATTGTTTTTTTAGGGTAGCTGCTCCGCATCTGTTGTTGATATGTATATTCGGTGTATTTAGTGTATATCCTTCTATTTTCCATGTGTATACCCTTCTGCCCCACTATAAATTATGTGTATTTTCTATGTATATTCATCCGGTCTCGTGTCGAGCTCATTGTGCTTTGTCTATTTTATCCATGTTTGCAAGCTCATTCCAGGCAGAGTACCACCTGGTTGAAACTTGGCTCTCGGCCGATTTTAACCAGGTGGTTTTCTCTCTCCTTAGTCATGTCAGCCTTTGTGTTTCATTTATGTCCCACATATGCATTTAAGGTTGTCCAAGTGGCCTCAACTTCTCACGCATTCAGACAGTTGGCGCCATCATCACCATAACTCCCCATTTATTGCATAGCCACGTGACGTCCATGTGGGCCTGACGACTCACTTTTTGCTCACATCTTCCAACGGTTAGTTTTCTGGACCCAGGGTCTTTTGTCTTCACCAACCCACATCTTACTTCTGTTAACTATGCTGAAACCCCTGGGCCTGGATAGGGGTTAATTTCCTAAGATTGCATTATATATATACTTTTCAGGGTTTTTGAACCTAAACTAACTTTTTAGGAAAAGGATGTGCCTCGGTGGTAAGATCTCTAGATCCCGAAATATTTTTATCTACAAATTCTAATGGTTGCCTTGCCTTGTAGGTTTTAAAAACAACATATCTTCATAATGTCTGAGGCTTCCGCATCTTCACCACCCGGGAGTACGGAACTTCCTTCCACGGTGGTCACCAGGGTAGCTGTCAGATCTAAAATGGAGAGGGCCTTAGAAAAATTGCCTCTCGACATGAAGTACCTGAGGGATAACACCATCATGGGATCAAAGATTGAGTCCCAAGTTCAACTAATTACCAACACCAGCGTCAGAATGTGGCCTGAGATGCAGGACCGAGTAAAGATAATGTTCATTCAGCGACAGTCCAGGGATCCATTGGTGATCAACGTTGGGGATTACAGGATTCTAAAGGCCACTTGTTTCTCATGCTCGGTGTATGCCCCGAAGCTTATTCTTACTCTTGCAACACATTACAACTCCTCCATCTAGGCCGTCATGCTCGTAGCTCTGGTCCCAACTGGATATCCCACCCCCATGGTGTCTCTCGATGCCGCTACTTTTCAGGTAGGTCTGGGGATCCCTCAGTTTGATAACCCAACTTTCATTACCAGAGCTGATGCATTAGCACAATTTCAGTAGATGGAGGTCCTAGCCAAGCAATACATGAACAACCATTGGCTCAAGACTCTGAAGAGGGACCCCAAGAAAATGAAATTAGAGATCCCCCAGTCTGAGTTTAAAGAAAGTATCGAGATGGGGATGATAGCATTATGCCAGATCTTCGGGCAACCCCATGCCTGGGAGTTCACAGGGTGGATGTACTACTTTCTTCTTAGCATCACTACCGACAGGGAATACTTCAATTGGGCCGCCATTATTTCCAATCATGTACATTCTCAGTTCCTTCAGGTGGCCCAGAAGCTCAAATTCTACATGACCTCTTATGTTCTCTAGGCCTTAGTGCAACAATGACCCACCACCAATGAGCTACTCACATTAGGTGTACTTGGGATCGACCTAGGACAGAAAGCTCCCTGGGATTTTTTCCCACAAATTAAATGGGAGGCTAGTTTCCCGAGTTTATATCGGGTGAACGACGCCTTCGTCTACTACAACCTGCTCATGCCTACCCAGGATGTAGGGTACCGCCTCTCCAAGGAGGCGATGGATCTAGTTAGAAGTTATGGCCATTATTACATCCAATTCAAGTAGCATACCTACATAAGGATAACCGGCTTCTCCGGGAAGCCTTACTTGTTACCCAAACATTGTGGGAAAAAGATAATTCTCTTAGAATATTGCAGGCAAATATTGGAGCTACACACCTTGTACACTTTGAAGAAGTTGATGAATGTTCCATTCCCAATCACTTATGGTAATTACTCATACAGTCTAGCCGCAGCCAAGGAGGTAGACAGTGAGCTCAAGAGCCTAAACTTGGTAGAATTCTATCTAGCGCGGAAGAAATTTGATCCACCGGGAAAAATTGCATTGGCACCTCCCCGGGCATCAGAGCCCCACCAATATCACATGGAGGTTTTCTGGGAAGGTTGCCAAGACAGTGTGAAAGTTTGAAGCTAGCATTACGTCTAGATGACTATGTGGATGATGGAAAGGTTGAAGCTCCAAAAATTCTAGATGACTTCTTAAACGCCGGACCCGCAATAGATCCCCAATACAAGGAAAAGGGGATTGACAAGCTGGCCCTCCCACCAGTAAACTGGAATGCCCTGGAGGGGCCTACCATCGAAGACATCACTCGCAACATGGTCAAGCACAGCCATGAATACTTTAAGAAAGTATTCCTTGGGAGTACCCGCAGGGCCGCCCCAACAATACAAAGGCTGAATTCCAGAGCTAGAACCTCTTCACAAGGAGGGGATAAAGGAAAGGGAATAATGGGAACTCCAACCCTATAGGAGACTCCCATAAAGGAAAAATTGAAACAATCACTGGCGGCCTCCCAGCAGATGTAGGATAGAATAATCACACGGTTGGCCACTCCGGTGCTCATGACTGGATCTATCCATCCTCCCTCTTCCCCTTCACTAGAAGCACTAATGGTCAAAGCAACAAGAATGGATGTGAAAGAGGAGTAGGCTATCCTAAGGGATGTGGGGCCTCCTTTGGTTACCTGGCGGAAGAAAAGGCTTAATCCAAAGCCAAAGGCAGAACCAAAGCTCAAGATGCCGCAAATCCCACAAGTAGAAATCCTTTATTCCAATTCCCCGAAGCTGGAGAAAGAACCAGAGCACACACACATCATGGAAAATCCTCCCCCTCAAGAAGAATTTGATAATGTATTTAGAACTGACAAGTTTGGGAATTTGCAGGGGGACATCGTACAGCCAGAGGTGGAAATCCCAGAGCAGGAGGAAGCTCCAGAACAAGAACCAACACAGGAGCAGGAGGAAAAAATAGAAGAATAAATGGGAGTAGAGCAAAAGATGGCCTCTAAAGTCCCAAAAATATAGTATATGACAGTATCAGGAGAATAGAAGAAAAGTGAACAAATGGTATCGATTGGGGAAACCAGACCCACGGGAACAACCGTGACCCCAACCACCGTGTTCCAAATGCCACTCCTGAAGGTAACATTTGGGGAGGTAATCACTATGGCCCAAACATTGAATCTTAGGATGTTGCCTCCCCCACTGCCAGAGGATGTACCAATGGAAGAAGACATCGCAGCAACAGAGGCTGAGGAAGAACAACAATAGGAAGAAGAAGAAAACCCCAGGGGAACTAATGAGGACCCAAATATTGCTGAAGATATAGATGGGGCAAAGGAAATAGGTATCACTAGAGAAAATATTTCCAGTGAGACAAAAGATATAGGGAAGGATTCGAAAGAGACTCATACTATTGAGGGGGCACAACAAGATATCGGGGAAAAGTCACAGCAGCAAATTTTGGCTGCAAA
Organism: Thuja plicata; assembly: GCA_018584345.1. Lineage (NCBI taxonomy): Eukaryota > Viridiplantae > Streptophyta > Pinopsida > Cupressales > Cupressaceae > Thuja > Thuja plicata. The sequence continues at coordinate 2,562,862 of MU224061.1, forward strand.
GCAACCCCGACCACCATAGTAGTTGGTGGAATCTCAAAAGAGAAAGGCCCCATCAACACCCAGAGCCCATATTTCTTTGTTCGAGATGATGGCTCAGGCGCAGAACCCGCCTAAAGTTAAGAAAGCCCAGATGGTTCACACTCTTCGAACCGTGCCAACGGAGAAATAGTCGCAGTAATCGTGACACCTTCCCCAGATGTAGAGGAGGCAATGACTGAGGCTGGAGATTATAATTTCTCAGAGGATTCACTGGGGAAGAGAGGAAAATAGGGCAAATTGGACCTATTGAAAGAAGCAGCCAAGGTAGTAGAGGCTCGCTATGGAAAAGAAGCTCAAAATTTCAAAGCAGAACAGGAGAAAAACACAAACTTCATGGGGTTACTGACTGAGATGGCCTAGTATATTAGTGTTATTCCTCCAAGGGCCTCTACTTCAAATGCATCACTTCCACAAAGTGATATAGACTCATTATGGGCGATGAAGAAAAAGGCCCAAGCGGTTGATGAATGGGTCACCTTGCAGTTGGGAAATTTCTGACATTTCTTGGTGTCCACACTCCCAGATTTATATGCGGCCCATCATGTATTACATCAGACCGAAACCAACATCAACATATGGGAGGGGGACATCGAGAATTATGAGGCATGGAAGGTTGAACTAGAGGAACTCATCAGCCTTGAAGAGGAGATTGTTTTCGAGTTCAAAATTTTAGAAGAGTCATTCAATTTTGTGAGGACCTAGCACTCTAGACTTGACCTCACATTGGGGGTAATCAAGCAAATAGTGGGGACTCTATAGGATAAGGTCAATGAAGTTCAATATTATTTTAATTTATATAAGTCTTTTGTTTTGAAGGTCCCCAAAGCTGATCCGTTTAGCACCGACACATGCATGCCACAGGAATATGTTTTGGGGAAGTTTGATGAATTAATGGAATCAAGGTATCAATCCCTGAAGGGGACAGACAGAGAAAAAATGACATGAATAAATCGCATGGTGCTCAGTGGCCATGATGCGGCAAAGATGGCCGATGAATTTAAGGGAAATGTTCCGGACCTGGGAGAATAGATTGAGGTGGCCAAGTACCGGCGGGCTAGGTTTAAAGACATCGATGAAGATGGAATTTCTTGTCTCCTCCAGACCTTCATTGACAGTAAGCAACAATAGAGATTCTCAGGGGTCCAGAGAAGACCTAAGTGTTTTGTATTCTTTATTCTTTTGGAACATAAGTTCCTGTATCCCAGAGTCCCAGATCCTACATTTTATATTCTTTTAGTGACCGGTGTCCTGGTCCCCAGGGCTGACTAGTCACTTTCAAAGTAGTTAATAAAGGTTGCCAGAGGTGGGTAGCAGTTAATAAAGGTTGTCAAAGGTTTTCAGAAGGTGGATGGATACATCAAGGCACGTCAGATCGGAAAGAGGTTTTCTGACAGATGATCTCCCCAAGGTGCCGCTTCAATGTTACACCTGGCACATTGGAGACAAGGAACCACTTTTCCCATTTATGAGGCATGTAGCCTCAATCCCCAAGGGATTTTATTTCTTCTTTCTCCTTCTTAGCTCTCTTCTCAAGGTCGACTCTTCTACCCTACATCTCATCTTATTCTTCTGACATGACAGGCCTATTCCATCTCTAGGTCTTTTGTAGAGTGGCACAGGTAGTACCGGCCACCGGATAATGTATTTTATTGTACAGTGTAACATAAGTTAGGGTTAGGGTTAGGTGTGTATGTGTATAAATAATAATTCTGACCTTATTTCAAGGGTCGACAAAATTGATGATTTAGTAGTCCACAATTAATAGAAATCTAGTTTTCTCAGTTCTTAGTTGCAGAGCTCAATGCTCCATAGTCTTTTAACCTTTCAGTAGTTAGATGCTCCCTTGGAGCCACCATTGTACCACGCACCACTACTTGCTGGAAGAAATGTTAATGAAGAAGGGAGAGTTCTTGCAATGATATTGTTGGTATTCTGTCTTTTAGGTTAACGGTATTTTATGCTTTGTGTTCTTCATGTCCTTTTCTCTAACACTTAAAGTAGATTAACGACCTCCTTTCCTTTGCTATTGATGAAATATGAACTGATGGTTGTATGTTTCTTTGATAGTTAGTGTATTAAGTTAGAGCATTGTTGATGTTTTGAATATTTAAGCATAACTATATGTAGACAAAATATTTCTAACCCTGCAGGATCCTTTTTAGTTCATTTATTAAGTGTAAGCATGTTGGAGAAACCACACCTACTTAAATTCCTGGAGAGAACGAGTTGAAGATAATCAACTATCCCCCTCAAAAATAGTGACATCTCCCAATTGAGCCCAACACCATTGAGACCTGACTCTCATGTGCTTGGAGGCCCGGGGAATGTCATTTCCCTAGACAACCTTTATAGGAAAAGTTGGCCGGTACCCCAGTACCCGGTGACAACTTACCTCTATTGGAAAACCCAGTCACAAGAGTCCCATCAACAGAAACTAGCGCTAGAAGGATGGCATGTACTCGTCCCCTTCTTGAGATTCTGATTTTACACCTCTCGAGGGTTCCCCAAGACATAGTTTTAGGAGTCAAGCCTTCAGCGGGATTGGGTCTTTCTCCCCAGTGAGATTTGAAATAATCCTTAGATCAACCCCTAACCCTGGAAGGTTTGTCAAACTCGAGCCTCTTTCTTGAAAGAAGTGGGCCTCGAAAACCATACTAGCCACTATTGTCTGGGGGTCTAGTGTACCACAGAATATCCAAACTTCCCAAACAATCTCGGGGATCAACGTTCAACCTACTCAAAATTCAGCTCTCCAAATGGCTGCATACTTTGGTAATATCGGGTCCCCTATGGGAAATTTTCCAGGCGCAACCAACGACTTACCCTCACACCCAGAAAAGAGTTGCCTATGATATGAGCACCTAGGCTCACGAACCACAGAGGAACACTTGTAGGCATACAAAGATGCCATGAACCGACACCAAATTCAACATGAGGATGTTGTGACCCGGATGTTTCCCTTGTCTCTGGGACAGTGTGAACTGAACTGGTACCTTAACCTTCCCGCCAACTCCATCAACAGTTGGCAAGACATGGTGGACACCTTCTTGGCTGCCTTTCATGTACATGTGGACCCAGCTTGGTCCCACAACCATTTCATTTCTATCAGAAAGGAACCAAATGAACCCCTTGCAGCATTCAATCACCGGTTCCAGCATGCCTTGAAGCAGTGCGCGGGTCCTTTCATCCCATCCCTAGAAGTAACCATATAGACCTATCTCAACACGATGGACCCCTTTGTTACCACTCTCCTCTGGAGAACAACCGCCGTGGGTGACTGGGATACTTTGGTGAAATTTTACAACCTAGCCTTAGAACTATCACATGGCCTCAAAAAATCCCAGAGCGGGATTGGGCAGAGCACGCTTTTCAACATGATCCCTGAAAAAACTACATACGCTTGGGGATATAACCCCAATCTGGTAATGGGTGCCCCCATGTTGGTGATGAATCCCTCGCCACCACTGATAGACCAGCAGGCCTGGTATGTATACCCATCACAGACTCAGGCATTACCAGGTCTGGAATCTTTCCCTTGGAACCAACCATAGCAGAATCAACATCAGTAGACACAACCATCTGGAGTGCCCTTCTTTCAGTCATCCTTGGTTGGAGGATTGTCACCCTCGACTCTGGAAAATACTGTTGCCTTCCTAGGGAACCAATAACAACCGTCACATTGTGACACAAACACTCAGTTAATCGCCGAGGTTGAATCTCTCCTGCAAATGTTTTCCACCCTAACTACGGACATGGGTCAAGTGAAGGCAGGGTCTTACGCACCCTAGAACTCCAATTCCCAAAGAGGGAATATTTTCTCGGGCCAATGAAACAACAATGCCAGAGGAAGAAACTTCAACAGCGGGCCTCAACCCAACCAACAACAATGGAACAATAACGCAAACATCGGAGGTCCACCTCTGAACCAAAATTCCAATCAAAGTGGTGCTAGACCATCCCACTTCACACAAGTCATAGACTTCTAGCCCATGACCAATTGGTGTAGATTGCATGACATAGGCTCCCATAATGAGGTAAACTTTGCCACAATGGAGAAGGTCATCATGATCTCCCAGCTGGATAGACTTTAAACATCTGACCATACTCCCCTAGAACCTCCTGTGCAAGAGCAAACTCATGGTGCATTCACCTGGGAGACTATCTTCTTCAGATCTACCAGAGAAGAAAAAGAAGAATTTGTGTTGCAGGGATTCTTCGACGAATTGATTCTAGATTTTGAGGCCAATGCCTTCACCAACCCACGGACTCCTTACAACACTCAGAGCCAGGCTGGTAAAGGACTAGTTTACATGCTGACACCTCCTTCCAAGGACACTCCTCCCTGGGACAATACAACTAACCGACTTGTCCCTCCAAAAGGTTCTAGCTCTAACCAACCAAAAGACCTAGCCGAGGGAAGCTACCAATTCCTAGGAGGAAGGTTCGACATCACAAAGGTATTAGAACAAACCACCACCTCCATGACCTTGATGGAGGTTTTGCTAAACTGTCCTGAGTAGAAGAAGTCTCTTCTGAAACTCTTGGGAAACTCAGAAGTTGTCGGTCACCCACCCAAGACTGTCTCTTTTGAGGATGCCAATGCGGCCTTCTTCTAGGGAAATAATGAAGATCCTCCATTCCTACTAGGCCTGGACATACAAGGCAAAAACATATACAACTACCTAGTAGATTTTGGGGCTTCGAGCAACATCATGCCCCTATCCATATGCTAGAAGCTCAGATTCTGACCCACCCCAACTAATGGCGTAGTAATCCAGTTAGACAAAGCTGCTATAAAAATGGTGGGTGAACTGAAAAATGTCTGGATATAGATCATCCAGGACCCCAAAATAGCCAACATAATCGATATCCAAGTGGTGGATATCCCAGAGACTTATGGGATGTTATTAAGTTAGAATTGGTCTAAGTCCTTGAATAGATACTTTTCGACCAACTTCTCCCACTTCTGGCTCCCCTGGGAAGGAGAATCAAACAAAATCTGGGTTGAAAGTGAACCCCAAATGAAGTGAGCCCTTACCTAATCCGGGAAGGTTAACGAGGTTTTATTTTCTGAGACTTCCCCTGGGGTGTACCAACCCTTTGAATTCTTAACGTTCGACTTCACCCTGGGAAAAGATCCCATAGTTTTGTAGAGAACTCAAGACCTAAAAGAAAAGTTGAGGGTTGAGGTTAACTCTCAAGGTGCCATGGTGACCCCCACTACACTCTTGTCCGGTACCTAGTGCTGGGTACATTATCTGAAACATTTGGAGCTAGAGTGTGAGCCTTGTCTTTCCATCACTACCTGACACACCGACACCTTCCAGAATAAAGAATGTACAGTTGATTCCTTGGAGCCCAATATTCCTACTAGAAGCACTTCTTCAGTGTCATCTCCCCAGAGATCTCAATCCCAAACCCCTTCGAAAGTGAACCTCACCCATGCGCCACCAGTGTAGGAAGAAACTCCTCCCAAGTCCCCCAAAGATAATCCAAAAGCTGCTCTATCTCCCCAACTCCAGACTGCAAATGATGATTTGTGGACCCTTAAGTTTGATGGGTCCCGGTCCAAACAAGGCTCTGGGGCTAGAGTAGAATTAATCAACCCGCAAGGAAAATCCTTCCTCACATCCTATAGGCTGTAGTTCAACTGCACAAACAACATTACGGAGTATGAGGCTTTGGTCCTTGGACTCTTATTTGCATTAAGGAAAGGAATCACCCACCTCCAGGCTTTGGGTGATTCATAGTTGATAGTCAAACAGGTCCGGAGTCAGTACACATGTCATGATAAAAGGTTGGCTGCATACTACAATCGGGCATGGAGCCTTATTGAAGATTTTGATGCCTTTGGCATCAATCTCATTCCCCGATGAAGGAATTATGTCCTAGATGCCCTCGCTATATCTGCCAGCATGCTTGAGCCCATGGCTGGATCATGACTCCAAAGATTTTCCATGGGAATGATCCCCCTCCCATCCATTCCAGACAATGTTATCAACTTTCAGGTTTTTGAGGATGATCAAAATATCCTGGCCTTCATGGCCAATGTTGGTGTCTTCAAGGACCAGATAGTGGAGGAAGGAGACCATGATGATACTAGGCAGGGTGATGAAGATGATGGGATCATGGACCTACCTACTAACACTATCCCAAAGGGGATGGTTGCACTTGAACGTATCTTTGACTCAGACCCTCGGGGCCAGGAAAAGATATCATCCTCCTCTAAGGGAGGAAAATTTGAGAAAGTAAACATCAGCGAGCTCGGTGAAGAAAAGATGATACACATTGGTACTTCCTGCTCCCCTGAAGAGAAGGAAAAAAAAAATTTGCGGTTCTCTGAGAATACATAGACGTGATCGCATGGGGGTATGAGGATTTGAAAACATACGACACATCCATTATGACTCATACCATCCCACTAAAACCTGATGCTTAGCCTTTTTGGCAAAAGCAACGACCAGTCAACCGTTAATCGAGCCTCTAATTCGTCAAGAGGTGGAAAAACTACTGTCATCCCAGATAATCTTTCCAATCTGGCACACTGTGTGGGTTGCCAATTTGGTCCCCGTTAGAAAGAAGAACGGTGAAATTCGCCTTTGCGTGGATTTCCAAAATTTGAATAGAGCCTCCAAGAAAGATAATCACCCTCTCCCCTCATTAGATGAGGTGTTGCAAATAGTAAATGGGTCACAGATGATGTCTTTTTTAGATGGATACTCCGAATACAACCAGGTCATGGTTAAATACGAAGATAGAGACAAAACGATGTTCACCACCAAGTGGGGAATGTTTGCATATCGGAGGATGCACTTCGGCTTGATTAACGCAGGGGCCACATTCCAAAAGGCTATAGACATTGCATTCAAGGGCCTTGTGAATCGGTGCATAATCATCTATATGGATGATTTGACCATCTTTTCCCAAGACAGGCGTGACCATTTCGCCCACCTCGCCCAGATCTGCGAGAGATGTTGCCGGTACAGAATATCCCTCAACCCCAAGAAGTGCATATTTAGGGTCACTAAAGGGAAGTTTCTCAGGAATATCATCTCTAAGAAGGGTATATCCATTGACCTAGAGAGAGTTAAAGCACTGCTAAATTTACAAATTCCTGAAAGCAAGAAGGAGATGCGATCTTTCTTCGGAAAGATCAACTTTGTCTAGCGATTCATCACTGGATTCACTGAGATAGTCAAGCCACTTAGTGAAATGATGAAAAAGGATACCAAAATTAAGTGGACTCCTGAAGCAAAGTGAACATTTTCCCAGATTAAACAGACCATAATGGAGGCACTGTCCTGGCTAGTCTGGACTACTCGCTCTCGTTTTACATTTACTCCTTTATTTCGCCGCATTCTACCATGATAATATTGACCCAAAAGGTCGAGGGGGAAGAATGAACCATAGCTTTTATGAGCTCCCCCTTCAAAAATGCTGAAGTCTGGTATTCATCATTGGAAAAGCAGGCATTTTCTCTTGTTCACGCTATGAAGAAATTTCTGCATTATATTCTCCGGAGCAAGGTGCATGCTATCATCCCGGACCAGGCTATGAAATCTCAGCTGATGCAGAGAAAATTAGGTGAAAGATAGGGGAAATGGATGGCCATCCTCCAAGAATATGACTTAGAAATGTAACCCATGAAGATAGTCCGAGGCCAGGGACTAAGTCGAGCAATGGCAGCAGAGACTCCCTGCATCAAATGTCAAACATACATAGTGGATTCTATCACTTGAGACCCATGGTACACTGACCTGGTGTACTTATTGTTAAACAAAAGATGCCCATAAGGGTTACCTCCCAACAAAAACTATGCCCTATGGATGAAAAGTTCCCACTTCATGATCAAAAACTCTGCGCTTTACCACAAGAACTATGAGGGAGTGTACCTTCGGTGCATTGATAGGGACCAAGCTGCAAAAATAATTGAAGAATTCCATGGGTAGTTTGGGACCGGGCATGGTTCAGCCGACGCCACCACCCATCAAATCCTTCGGGTTGGATATTACTGGCCCTGCATATTCAAAGATGTTTACACTCACATCTAAAGATGCCATACTTGTCAAACTGTGGCACATCATGAGCGTAACCTGGCTACGCCTTTAAAACCAGTGTTTGAGGCTAGGCCCTTTGCCCATAGAGAATTTGAATTTATCGGGGAAATCAACCCCAACTCATCTGCCAACCACCGATACATCTTAACTACAACCGATTACTGTACCCGGTGGTCTAAAGTCATACCTTGCAAAAATAACATAGTAGACGTAGTTATCAAATTCCTGGAAGAAAACATCATCAGAAGATTTGGAATGCCCTTCGCTATAGTGTGTGACAATGGTCTGGAATTTTCTTCAACAAAACTACTTGAATGGACCTATGAATGGAAAATTACTCTAAGTTTCTCTAGCAACTATTACCCTCAGGGGAATGGTGTTGTTGAATCAACAAACAAAAATCTCCTTGAAGTGATCAAACACCTGGTATAACAGAATCCCCGGGATTGGCACCAAAAGCTGAGGTTTGCCCTTTGGGTGGATCGCATTCAAATTAAGGCTGCCCTAGGAATTTCCCCATTCCATCTGGTTTATGGTGAGAATCCAGTGTTCCTAATCAACTTACAGATCCCAGTTTTGCAGTTTATGCAGGAATTTGGCAACCGAAATAACATTCTGGAGGTTTAGCTCCTGAATCTGATGCAGATGGAGGAATAATGAGATGCAGCCCTTGAACATTTCATGCATCACCAAGTAGTGGTAAAATGATAGTTTGACCGTAGAGCCCAATACAAGGCCTTTCAGATTTTGGACTTAGTCTTGTTGTGGGACAAGGCCTGGGAAAAGAAAGGAAATCACACCAAGTTCCAACGGCTCTAGCTCAAACCATACTTAATCTTAGAGATCTACAGGGCAAATACCTATCACCTTAACACCATGACTGGAGAACTTGTCCCATTGCCCATCAATGGACACTTCCTTAAACATTACTTCGAGTGAGGTCGGTTTGCCCAAAGTTGTATTTTATGTAAAGTCCCTTGCTTGTAAATATTTATTTCTCAGTGCCTCGTTGGGAGGTACCTTGCCTTGTAAATAGTCTTGCTAGCCATCCTCTGGGACCTTCTTTCCTTTTTTTTGCTTTGTCTTTTCTTTTCTTGTCTTCTTTTCAGGTTCCAGCGTTTTGCTCCTCTTGTGAGGACTGGTATGCTTCGCATAACATCTAGTCTCCGGGATGGTGCCTTTGGCATTGCGGTGAACTTAAGAATCCATTTTTAGCATGATGGAATCGGTCCAGTCTCCAAAGTTATTTTATAAGTTTGGTAGCAAATTATGAGCAGTCTTCATTAGATTTATCCCCGAAAGTCCAGTAATCAGTTAAACCAAAATTCTAAAGGAACGAGTAATCAGACACACTAAGGGTAGATCGATCGCACTAGTTGATTGGCCCAAGTCTAAACTTTTAAAGATTCTTTCTAGATCTGGATTTTTCCTCCCCCATTCAGCATATTCAGATGGGCACAAGGGTGAAAGAAGTACCGCCATTGAATTTAGCTAAGCTTAAGCTTAATTGTGAAAGAAGTACCGCCCTCCCACCCAGAAGGAAACAAAATAACAAGAAATATAAATGGGACAAAACTCTGGTCTCCAGGAGAAATGTGCAAATTTGATGAATTTGGGGTTTGATATGCTTAGTGACTCCTCTCTGCTTCTCCTAGAGGTCATCGGCTTGATTTCCTTCCAAAGCGCACACTTCACCACTGATGAAAGGATCATGGACTAAATCGCATATGGCCGAATTTTCTCAGACGTTTCACATCTTGCAAGTAAGATGCTTCGAGTAATGATTTGCCCTAGTTTTGCTAACCAGATATTCTATAGTTCTCAAATGCGCTAAGGCATTCATCTCAGATAGTCACCATTTGTTATGCCCTGCATCCCCATCCCTACATTTTGTGTGCAAAATGTTGGGTCCCTCTTTTTGTTTTTTTTTATTTTAGCTCTTGCCTTGTCTTTTTTTGCCTTTATTTCTTTGTTTTCCTTCTTTGGGTTTTCCTTCCCACTATTTTGGTTTTGCTTTGTGTTTTTGTCCCTCATGTCTCCGGGACCCGGTCCCAGAGTTTGTTGTTTCTTTTCCAGGAGCCTGACCCCGGACTCTGGGATTCTCTGCCACGATATCTTCTTTTCGCAAGAAGGTATGGTCGCACAGAATCCCCGGGCCCGGATTCTAGAGTTCTTCTTGTTTTGGAGTTTGCAGAAGGAAAGGTAACTTTCTTTTCACCTCAAGTATAAATAGGAATCACCTATCATTTTCACAGTTACCGCGATAAAACACTTAAGTGATTGTAGAGCAATTTGAGCGAGATTTAAGCGCAAATTATTCTGAGTGTTTTGAGCAATTACCAGTTGTTTTTGGTGCTAGTTGATGATCATTTGGAGGTGGAAGCTATTGCAGAGTGTTCAGAGTGCCTTTCCTTCCTTGCCTTTCTTCAAAGTCCAGGTTGGTGCTCCTGGTTCTTCTTCCATTTTTTTTTCCTTCTTTTTCGTTGTATTTTTGGTTTGCGTTCTGCTTTGTTTCCGTTTCATTTTTGCAGTTTTGGTCATCTGGTTCGCCACTCGTTTGTGGGTTGGCTCTGCCAGAGGGTTGTCTGCACTCTATGTAGGTGTAGGATAATGTAGATTTTGTATATGTTGTACATTTTTTAGTGTTGTTTTGTTAGGGTAGCTACTCCACGTCTGTTGTTGATATGTATATTCAGTGTATTTAGTGTATATCCTTCTTTTTTCCATGTGTATACCCTTCGGCCTTGCTGTAAATTAGGTGTATTTTTTGTGTATATTTGTCTATTCTCGCATTGATCTCATCATGCTCTATCTATTTTATCCATGTTTGTGAGCTCGTTCCAAGCAGAGTACCACTTGGTTGAAACTCGACTCTTGACTGGTTTCAACCAGGTGGTTTTCTCTCTCCTCATTCATGTCAACCTTTCTGTTTCATTTATGTCCCACGTATTAATTTAAGGTTGTCCAAGTGGCCTCCACTTCTTGCACATTTAGATAGTTGGCACTGTCGTCACTATAACTCCCCATTTTTTGCATAGCCACGTGACGTCCACGTAGGCCTGATGGCTCACTTTTCGCTCACATCTTCCAACAGTTAGTTTTTTGGACGCCAGGGCTTTTGTCTTCACCAACCTACATCTTACTTCTGTTAAGTATGATGTAACCCCGGGGCCTGGATAGGGGTTAATTTCATAAGTTTGCATTATATATATACTTTTTAGGATTTTTTAACCTAAACTAACTTTTCAGGAAAAGGACGTGCCTCAGTGGTAAGATCTCGGGATCCCAAAATATTTTTATCTACAAATTCTAACAGTCACCTTGCCTTGCAGGTTTTTAGAACAACATAACTTCATAATGTCTGAGGCTTCCGTATCTTCACCACCCAGGAGTCTGGAACTTCCTTCCACGACGGTCACCAGGGCAGCTGTCAGATCTAAAATGGAGAGGGCCTTAGAAAAATTGCTTCTCATCATGAAGTACCTAAGGGATAAAACCATCATGGGATCAAAGATTGAGTCACAAGTTTAGGTAATTACTGACACCAGCATCAGAATGTGGCCTGAGATGCAGGCCCTAGTAAAGATAATGTTCATTCAGCGACAATCTAGGGATCCATTGGTGATCAGCGTCAAGGATTCTGAGATTCTAAAGGCCGCTTGTTTCCCATGCACAATGTAGGCCCCAGAGCTTATTCTTACTCTTGTAGCACATTAAAACTCCTCCATCCAGGCCATCATGCTTGCAGCTCTGATCCCAACCGGATATCCCACCCCTATGGTGTCTCTCAATGCTGCTACTTTTCAGGTAGGTCTGGGGATCCCTCAGTTTGATAACCCAACTGTCGTTACTAGAGCTGATGCCTTAGCACAATTTCAGCAGCTGGAGGTCGTAGCTAGGCAATACATGAACAACCATTAGCTCAAGACTCCAAAGAGGGACCCCAAGAAAATGAAATTAGAGATCCCCCGGTCTAACTTTAAAGAAAGTATCTAGACGGGGATGAGAGAATTATGTCGGATCTTTGGGCAACCCCATGCCCAGGAGTTCACAGGGTGGATGTACTACTTTTTGCTTGACATCACCACTGGCGGGGAATACTTCGATTGGGCCACCATTATTTCCAATCATGTAGATTCTCAGTTCCTTTTGGTGGCCCAGAAGCACAAATTCTACATGACCTCTTATGTTCTCTGGGCCTTAGTGGAACAACAACTCACTACCAACAGGCTACTCAAATTAGGTGTACTTCGGATAGGCCCAGGACAAAAAAATCCCTGGGATTATTTCCCACAAATTCAATGGGAGGCTAGTTTCCCCAGTTTCTGTCGGGTGAACGATGCCTTCATTTACTACAACCTGCTCACGCCTACCTGGGATGCAGGGTACCACATCTCCAAGGAGGCGATGGATCTGGTCAGAAGTTATGGCCATTATTACATCCAATTCCAGCAGCATACCTACATAAGGATAACCAGCTTCTCTGGGAAGCCTTACTTGTTACCCAAACATTGTGGAAACAAGATAATTCTCTTATAATATTGTAGGAAAATATTGGAGCTACACGCCTTGTATGCTTTGAAGAAGGTGACAAATGTTCCATTTCCAATCACTTGTGGGAATTACTCGTACAGTCTGGCCACAACCAAGGAGGTAGACAGTGAGCTCAATAGCCTAAACTTGGCAGAATTCTATCTAGCGCGGAAAAACTTTTATCCGCTGGGAAAATTGTATTGGCACTTCCCCGGGCATTAGAGCCCCACCAATATCACATGGAGGACTTCTGGGAACATTGCCAGGATGATGTCAAAATCCAGAGTCGGCATTATGTCTGGATGACTATGGGGATGATGGAAAGGTTGAAGCTCCAGAAATTTCTAGATGACTTCTCAGATGCTGGACCCACAATAGATCCCCAGTACAAGGCAAGGGGGATTGACAAGCTAGCCCTCCCACTAGTAGACTAGAATTCCCTGGAGAGGCCTACCATCGAAGACATCACTCACAATGTGGTCGATTGCAGCCACAAATACTTTAAGAAAGTATGCCCCGGGAGTACCCACAGGGCCGCCCCAACCATACAAAGGTTGACTTTCGGAGCTAGAACCTCTTCCACGGTTGGAACCTCTTCACAAGGAGGGCTTAAAGGAAAGGGAATAATGGGAACTCCAACCCCACAGGAGACCCCCATAAAGGAAAAATTGAAACAATTACTGGCGGCCTCCCAGTAGATGAAGGATAGAATAATCACACGGTTGGCCACTCCGGTGCTCATGACTGGACCTATCCATCCTCCCTCTTCCCCTTCACTAGCAGCACTAATGGTCAAAGTAATAGGAATGGATGCAGAAGAGGAGTAGGTAGTCCTAAGGGATGTGGGGCATCCTTTGGTTACCCGATGGAAGAAAAGGCTTAATCCAAAGCCAAAGGCAGAACCAAAGCTTGGGATGCCACAAATCCCACAAGTAGAAATCCTTTCTTCCGATTCCCCAAAGCCGGAGAAAGAACCAGAGCACACCCATGTCCCAACAAATCCTCCCCCTCAAGAAGAATTTGATGATGTATTTAGAACTGACAATTTTGGGAATTTGCAAGGGGACGCCGTACAGCCAGAGGCAAAAATCCCAGAGCAGGGGGAAGCTCCAGAAAAGGAACCTACACAAGAGTAGGAGGAACAAATAGAAGAAGAAATGGGAGGAGAGTAAGAGATGGCCTTCGAAGTCCTGAAAATACAGGATATGGGAGTATCAGGCCAAAAAAATAAAAGTGAACAAATGGTATCAATTGGGGAAACCGGACCCACGGGAACAACCGTGACCTCAACTGTCTTGTTCCAAATGCTACTCCTAAAGGTAACATTTGGGGGAGTAATCACTGCGGCCCAAATGTTGAATCTTGGCCCATTGCCTCCCCCACTACCAGAGGATGTACCAATGGAAGAAGACACCCCAACAATAGATGCCGAGGAAGAACAGCAACAGGAAGAAGAAGAAAACCCCGGGGGAACTAATGAGGATCCAAATATCACTGAAGATATAGATGGGGAAAAGGAAATAGGTATCGCCAGAGAAAATATTTTTGTTGAGATAGAAGTTACAGGGAAGGAGTGGGAAGAGACTCATACTATTGAGGGGGAATAATAGGATATCGGGGAGAAGTCACAATAGAAAATTTTGGCTGCAAAGCCACCCCGGCCGCCACAGTGGTTGGTGGAATCTCAAAATAGAATGGCCCCATCAACACCTAGAGCCCATCTTTCTTTGGTGGAGATGATGGCTCAGGCGCAGAACCTACCTAAAGTTAAGAAAGCCCGGATGGTTCACACTCTTCGATTTGAGCCAGGCAAGCAAACAGTCACAGTAATTGCAACACCTTCCCCAGACATAGATGAGGCAATGGATGAGGCCAAAGATTATAATGTCACAGAGGTGTCACTAGGGAAGAGAGGAAAATAGGGTGAATTGGACCTGTTGAAAGAAGTAGAAAAGGCAGTAAAGGCTCGCTATGAAAAAGAAGCTCAAAATTTCAAGGCAGAATGGGAGAAAAATGCAAACCTCATGGGGTTACTGAATGAGCTAGCCTTGTCTATTAGCGTTATTCCTCTGGGGGCCTCTATTTTAGATGCACCACTTCCACAGAGTGATATAGACTCATTACGGGCGATGAAGAAAAAGGCCCAAGCAGTCGATGAATGGGTCACCTTGCAGTTGGGAAACATTTGGCATTTCCTAGTGTCCACACTCCCAGATTTATATGCATCCCGCCACGTATTACATCAGGTTGAAACCACCATCAGCATATGGGAGGGGGACATCGATAATTATGAGGCATGGAAGGTTGAACTAGAGGAACTCATCGGCCTCGAAGAGGAGATTTTTTTCGAGTCTATAATTTTAGGAGAAGAGTCATTCAATTTTGTGAGAACCCAGCACTCCAGACTTGACCTCACATTGGGGGTAATCAAGCAACTAGAGGGGACTCTAAGGGATAAGGTCAATGCAGTTGAATATTCTTTTAATTTATAAAAGTCTTTTGTTTTGAAGGTCTCCAGAGCTGATCCGTTTAGCACCGACACATGCATGCCATAGGAATATGTTTTGGGGAAGTTTGATGAATTAATGGAATCAAGGTATCAATCCCCTGAGGGGATAGATGGAGAAAAAATGACACAAATAACTTGCATGGTTCTCAGTGGCCACAATGTGGCAAAGATGGCCGATGATTTTAAGGGAAATGTTCCAGACCTGGGAGAACAAATTGAGGTGGCCAAGTACCGGTGAGCCAGCCTTAAAGAAATCGATGAAGATGGAATTTCCCATCTCCTCCAGACCTTCAATGACAGTAAGCAACAATAGAGATTCTTCGAGGGCCGGAGAAGACCTAAGTGTTTTGTATTCTTTATTCTTTTGGAATGTAAGTTCCCAAATCCCGTAGTCCCGGATCCTACATTTTATATTCTTTCAGTGACCTTTGTCCTAGTCCCCAAGGCCGACCGGTCACTTTCAAAGAAATTAATAAAAGGTTTCCAGAGGTGGGTAGCAGTTAACAAAGGTTGTCAGAAGGTGGATGGCTACATCAAGGCACGTCAGATCGGAAAGAGGTTTTCTGACAGATGATCTTCCCAAGGCACCACTTCAACGTTACACCAAGCACATTAGAGACAAGGTGCCACTTTTTCCATTTATGAGGAATTTAGCCTTGATCCCCAGAGGATCGTATTTCTTCTTTCTCCTTCTCAGATCTCTTATCGAGGCTGATTCTTCTACCCTACCTCTCGTCTTATTCTTCTGACATGACAAGCCTATTCCATCTCTAGGTCTTTTGTAGAGTGGCACAGGTAGTACCGGCCACCGGATAATGTATTTTATTATATAGTGTAACATAAGTTAGTGTTAGGGTTAGGTGTGTGTGTGTATAAATAATAAGTCTGACCTCATTCCAAGCGTCGGTGAAATTGATGATTTTGCAATCCATAGTTAATAGCAATCTAGTTTTCTCAGTTTTTAGTTGCAGAGTTCAATGCTCCATAGTCTTTTAAGCTTTCAGTAGTTAGATGCTCCCTTGGAGCCACCATTGTACCATGCATTAGTACTTGCTAGAAGAAATGTTAATGAAGAAGGGAGAGTTCTTACAATGATGTTGTTGGTATTTTGTCTTCTAGGTTAATGGTATTTTATGCTTTGTGTTCTTCATGTCCTTTTCTCTGACACTTAAAGTAGATTAACAACCTCCTTTCCTTTGCTACTGATGAAATATGAATTGATGGTTGTATGTTTCTTCGGTATTTAGTGTAGTATGTTAGAGCATTGTTGATGTTTTGAATGTTTAAGCATAACTATATGTAGATGAAATATTTCTAACCATCCAGGATCCTTTTTAGTTCATTTATTAAGTGTAAGCATGTCTGGAGAAACCTCACCTACTAGAATCCCCGTAGAGAATGAGTTGAAGATAACTAGCTATCCCCCTCAAAAATAGTCACATCTTCCAACCAAGCCCTACACCATCGAGACCTGACTCACACGTGCTTGGAGGCCCAGGGAATCTCATTTCCTTGAACAAACTTTACAGGCAAAGTTGGCCGATACCCTGGTACCCGGTGACAACTTACCTCTATTTGCAGACCCAGTCACAAGAGTCCCGTCAATAGTTCCCATCGATAATGCATCCTTACAATAAATATTTCAATCCATATTGCATAAACAATATACAAATAATTATTATTACTATATAAAATATATTAATAATTCATTTTTTTCAATCTCTATAATAAAAACTCAAAAGCCTCAATGCTAGTGGCTCAAGTTATTTGTACTCTATTTATGCATAACTAGCTTTTAAAAATAGTTAAATATTATAGCAATAGAAATTTCATGTCCTCCAAGTCTAGGCATAGTTATGTTCATTGATATTTTCTTAGGGATGCGTAGTCAAAAAGGGAATGCATTTGCATTTACACAAAAATATAAGAACTCTTCAAGAAGTAGCACTAAATTATATATCCACATCTAGTGTTGTTGGAAAAGATTTATAAAGTTCAATAAGCTTCTTTAAATTAGAAAGAAATACAAAATTGTAAAATACAAAAATTATTCTATTGATTCAATATATTGCAAGAGCTTCTTGATAAAATGATCAAAGATCAAACTAATTGATGATGAATAAATTATAACTACCTCAATATATAGATGTCTTGGATACATCTAATTTCATTATGCAAATCTTGTATTATTTGTTTTAAAGAAAAAAGCTAAATATTAAAAGAAGTAATGCTAAAACTAAAAACTTAAAGCATAAAATAATGCAAGTGGGAGGAATTACTAAATATCCCAACAATCTCCCCCTTAATTTCAACCATGCGAGTTCGATTATTTTTAGAGTCATCATTTGTTTGGTTTTTATTTTTAAATTTGAACCATTGGATTTTTCCTTCCCTCACGACAAATGTTTGTACCTATAGTTCAAAATATTCTCTAAGTTAGTCTGAGGTCTTAGTCAGTCTTTTGTCGATAAAAGCCATATAGTTATGCACGTCTTGAACTTATGTACCTTTGAACCTTCCTGAACTTTTGAACCAATAGGTATCATTTGAACCACTTTGAACCTAGTTTAAAATGGTTCAAAATAGTTCAACATCATAAAGAAGATTCACACAAAGAAGATGGTGAAACCCAAACTAAGTTCACAACGACAACATTTGAATTTTTTTGGAGCATAAAGCTAGGCAGGGTTTTCACATCTCAATTGATGACGTAAGCAATAAAAAGGTGATTAGGGAGAATTTAATGAGGTAATCATGAAAAGGTGCCTCTTTTATGAATCCTTAAATGTTGAGGGTACTTGCTAGAAGAAATATTAATGAAGAAGGGAGAGTTCTTGCAATGATGTTGCTTGTATTTTGTCTTCTAGGTTAATGGTATTTTATGCTTTGTGTTCTTCATGTCCTTTTCTCTGACACTTAAAGTAGATTAACAACCTCCTTTCCTTTGCTACTGATGAAATATGAACTGATGGTTGTATGTTTCTTCGGTATTTAGTGTAGTATGTTAGAGCATTGTTGATGTTTTGAATGTTTAAGAATAACTATATGTAGATGAAATATTTCTAACCATCCAGGATCCTTTTTAGTTCATTTATTAAGTGTAAGCATGTTTGGAGAAACCTCACCTGCTAGAATCCCTGTAGAGAATGAGTTGAAAATAACCAGCTATCCCCCTCGAAAATAGTCGCATCTCCCAACCAAGCCCCGCACCATCGAGACCTGACTCACACGTGCTTGGAGGCCCAGGGAATCTCATTTCCTCAAACAAACTTTACAGGCAAAGTTGGCCGGTACCCTGTTACCCGGTGACAACTTACCTCTTTTTTCAGACCCAGTCACAAGAGTCCCGTCAATAGTTCCCATCGATAATGCATCCTTACAATAAATATTTCAATCCATATTGCATAAACAATATACAAATAATTATTATTACTATACAAAATATATTAATAATTCATTTTTTTCAATCTCCATAATAAAAACTCAAAAAGCCTCAATGCTAGTGGCTCAAGTTATTTGTACTCTATTTATGCATAACTAGCTTTTAAAAATAGTTAAATATTATAGCAATAGAAATGTCGTGTCCTCCAAGTCTAGGCATAGTTATGTTCATTGATATTTTCTTAGGTATGCGTAGTCAAAAAGGGAATGCATTTGCATTTACACAAAAATATAAGAACTCTTCAAGAAGTAGCACTGAATTATATATCCGCATCTAGTGCTGTTGGAAAAGATTTATAAAGTTCAATAAGCTTCTTTAAATTAGAAATAAATACAAAATTGTAAAATACAAAAATTATTCTATTGATTCAATATATTGCAAGAGCTTCTTGATAAAATGATCAAAGATCAAACTAATTGATGATGAATAAATTATAACTACCTCAATATATAGAGGTCTTTGATACATTTAATTTCATTATGCAAATCTTGTATTATTTGTTTTAAAGAAAAAAGCTAAATATTAAAAGAAGTAATGCTAAAACTAAAAACCTAAAGCATAAAATAATGCAAGTGGGAGGAATTACTATATATCCCAACAATCTCCCCCTTAATTTCAACCATGCGAGTTCGATTTTTTTTAGAGTCATCATTTGTTTGGTTTTCATTTTTAAATTTGAACCATTGGATTTTTCCTTCCCTCGTGACAAATTTTTGTGCCTATAGCTCAAAATATTCTCTAAGTTAGTCTGAGGTCTTAGTCAGTCTTTTGTCGATAAAATCCATATAGTTATGCATGTCTTGAACTTATGTACCTTTGAACCTTCCTGAACTTTTGAACCAATAGGTATCATTTGAACCACTTTGAACCTAGTTTAAAATGGTTCAAAATATTTCAACATCATAAAGAAGATTCACACAAAGAAGATGGTGAGACCCAAACTAAGTTCACAACGACAACATTTGAATATTTTTGGAGCATAAAGCTAGGCAGGGTTTTCACATCTTAATTGATGACGTAAGCAATAAAAAGGTGATTAGGGAGAATTTAATGAGGTAATCATGAAAATGTGCCTCTTTTATGAATCCTTAAATGTTCAGGGTAACTAGACAAGAAAGTAATGTTAAGTGCAATAATTTGAGGAAGGTAATTGATGACATGTAACTGTTTGAATGTTTGAAGATATTATGTTGATGATCATGCAAGGCATTAAATCAGTTAATGTATTGTATTGTCATTGATGTCAATTTGATATATTCTGTATAGTGATGGAGATACTGCCAACGACTTCAAAGAACCGATGAATCAAGGCTATGCTATCAGTAATGCATATAAGTCAAGTATTCACTAAGTGACAGTATACACCAACGGAGTGCACACCAACGGTCAAAGTAAAAGAGAAAAGTTAGAGTGTTACCCAATGAGCTAATGCACTGCATTACTGACGAGCAAAGTTACAGTGTAAATGATGAGCAAAACACAGAGTAACCCGATGGTAACAATTTCAGTGTTGCCTGACGCAAAAGACAAGGACAAAGATCCCGATGACTAACTAACGTGTTGATTGACAGAAGATAGAGTTCAAAAATGACAAAATGCTTAGCTGTCAAGAGCTAAAGATAGAATTAATGAATACTTATCACTGTTTTACACATCTAGATAAAGTCGAAGATAATTAATTGATTTAAAGCTGATTTGTCCAGTTGGCAAGAAGATCTCTTTGAGATAAAATAGGAGTTTGCTTTAAATCTATTAGCGAGAATTATGGAACACGCCAAGAACCAAGAAAGCCAAGAATCAAGAAAGCCAAGAAAAGGGGAAATCATGTCTATATAGAGACAAAACCACTTTATTACGAAGTTTGGGGTGAACAAGAGAATAGAGGAAAGATGCTAAAGAGAATCTGAAGGAGAAAGAAATTCTTCTTTCAGTCCTGATCAACAAGCTGAGGAAAGAGCTAGATTCTACAGACACTGATGAACAGTGAGACAAGCATCACAAAGAAGAACAGTGTGGAGAAAAGGTATAAGTGATTATATTGATCATAGAGGTAATGGACTTACAATAGATTTGAAATTCTGCAAGTGAGCTGTGTGTATGAATAGGTCATTAGTGTTTTAGGTTAACCATTGAAACATCAAGTCTCTTAACCGAGCATGACTTAAAACTCTTTTAAAATTGAGATACATCCCAAGGAGTATCAAAAAGTTTGATCATAAAAGTAGCATTGGATATGCCTGATACCAATTGACAGGCCATGTGAGTGTTTGATCAAGGATGGTAGCATTAGATGCCAGAAAATAGGTGACAAACTATTTCTAAATCCTCTAACAAGGTCACACCTAACAGTGTGTTTGTAACCTTTAACATGGTTGGCTCTTAATAGGGCTCACTTCAGAAGAGTGAAAATTTGGGGGTACCAGTCATAGTGGTTTTTCCCTTAACAGGGTTTCCACGTTAAAAATCCATGTGTTATGTTTTTATGTTTTATTACTTTACTGTTTTACATTTCACATATGCAATTCTGGATTGATCGTTATACTCTGCATATTTACTATGTTTTAGTCAACAGTTAACTGCTTATCGGTAATCATACAGAAGAAATATTTACAAACAAATTCAACAAGTAGAAAATTGATTAAAGTATTTTAAGGCATTCATCTTGTAGGAATTAAGATAACTTGAGACATAATTAGTGGCTATAAGTTTTAAGGGTTCATTTAAGGATTAATTTGAGACCACTGTTTCACCCCCCATCTGAGTTATTACTAACAATTTTTATCATAACTTATGTTCTTAGAAGGAGGGTTTCAAGACCTAAGCTAAATATCACAAGATGAACAGACGAGATGTGCCCAAGTTGAAAAAAGATAAATTTTCTTCATGGAAAAGAAATATAAGGCTCCACTTCTCAGGTATTTGTAATGATGTTACTCAATACTTAGATGCTGAATATGTGTTTCCCACAAGAGAACCAATAGTTGAACAATAGAGAGAGAAGCATGAGCACAATTGCATGATGATAGAGCTTGCTTCCTCACTCTCTGATGCTGAATTTGAAGATGTCAAAACCTGCAAAACTACAAATCAGATGTGGGACAAATTGATGCTTGTACATGGTGGTGACAAAAATGTTTTGAGATCCAAGTTAGAAAGCCTTAGAGGAAAGTTTGATGGGTGAAAACATCACACAGTATAGCACAAGAATCAAAGAGGTAGTCAATGCTATCTGAGGAGTTGGAGGTGTACTAGAAAAAGATACAGTGGTAAGTAAAATTCTAAGAACCTTACTACCTACTTATTCTATTAGAGTATCTGCCATTCAAGAAATGAGAGTAGTAGAAAATAGCAATGAACTACTCTAGATAGTTTGATTGGAAGACTGATTTCATTTGAGATGAATAACTTTGATAATAGTGTCTTACCCAACATAGAGTCTGCATTCAAAATTTTTATGAGAATAAGTAAATCAAGTCATAAAAACACTATGAGAAAAGATAGTGATATTGAAAGTGAAGAGGATGATCTTGATGAAATTGAAGTGCTTATGGCTAGAAGAATGCAGAGAGGCAAAGGTAAATACAATGGTAAATTACCACTTGTTTGTTTGAATTGTAAAGAGATTGGATAATTTTCTATAAGATGTACTAACAAAAGAAAATATGAAAGAAGTAATGACAGATCATTTGAAAAGAAGTCTGACAGAGGTGATTACAAAAGCTACTGACAATCGGAAAGAAGAGATACCTAAGAATACAAGGATAAAGGAAAGAAGGCCAGTTACCTAGCAAAATGCAAATATGATGATACTGACACCGAATCTGATGAAGACATCGAGATGGTGTTTGTGGTAGTGAAGGATGATTCAGATGATTATGAACAAAGGTATGTAGAAACTGCACTCATATCTAAAGTTAGCAAAACTAATGTCTAGATCATAGATAGTGGCTGCACTCACCATATGACTGGTGATAAGAAAAAGTTTGAGACTTTTGAATACTATAAAGGTGGTTCAGTAAGAATGGGTAATGACATAACTTGTCCAGTTGAAGGTAGAGGAACTATAATGTTGACTAACCAGATAAAATGTGAAAATGTTTATTGGGTAAATGGATTGAATTATAATCTATTAAGTGTTTCTCAGTTGAATAATTTAGGTCACAGAGTAGCATTTGAAAATAAGAAGGCAAAGATCTTCAATAAATTAGGAAATCTGATTGGTACCGGTGAGAAGACAAAAGGTAACTTATTCTATTTGAATGATACTGACACCACTTTTTTGATTTCTACAAATGAAGACATATGGTTATGGCACAAAAGATTGTTCCATGTGAACTTTGACAACATGATAAAGATTAGGAAAAAGAGAAATCTCAGAGGATTACCGACGATGACCAAGCCCGACAACATCATGTGTAAGAATTGTCAAAAAGGTAAGATGACAAAGTCTAGTTTCAAAAGCAAAACCTATACATTTGATGCCATTCTAGAATTAGTCCATACTAATTTATGTGGACCTATGAGGAAAAAGAGTTATTATGGAGATAGATATTTTATTCTCTTTGTTGATGATTACTCTAGAATGATGACAATCATGTTTCCAAAAGATAAATTAGAAGCATTTAAGATGTTTAAATGGCATAAGGAAATGGTTGAGAAATAAAGTGGTAAGGAGTTAAAATGCTTAAGGTCAAATAGAGGAGGGGAATTTATTTCAGATGAATTCCCTAACTTTTGTAATGAGCATGGAATCAGAAGATAGGTCTTTGCACCGAGAACACCACATCAAAATGGAATCGCTAAAAGAAGGACCAGATCCATAGTTGACTGTGCAAGGACACTGATGATAGAGAAAGGAAACACCCAAATATTCTAGAGGGAAGTTGTCAGTACTTCTGTTTAAACATTGAATAGAGTACAATTGAAGAAAGACACCAAAAATACACCTGATGTGATTTGGTATGGATACACACCCATTGTAAGTTATTTCAAAAATTTTGGCAGTCAGTGTTATATCTTAAAAGATGATAGAAATAGAAAAATTGACTCCAAGAGTGATGAAGGAATCTTTCTAGGTTATTCCACCAAGAGAAAGGATTATAAATGTCTAAATAAAGCCTCTAACAAAATTTTTGAATGTGCAAATGTAAAGATAGATGAATTTGCAGAGAAGAAGGAAAAGGAAAACACTAAATAACTAGAGGACTACAATAGGTTTTCTTACAATGAGGAACCTGAAACTCTACCCGACCAACAATGAGAGCTCCTAAGCAATAGATCAATGCACCTGAGAATCAGGCTACAAATACTGATGATCAGAATATTGCTCAAAGTGATTCACAAAGTGATGGAGAACATAATGAAGAACAAAATGATGATCAAGCTGATAGAAAAAGAGTTGAAATTGTACCTGCAAGATATGTCAAAAGGAACCATCCACAGAACCACATCATAGGAGATAAAAAGGTTGATATGAGAACCAAAATTAAGTCTCTAAATACAAGATGTCTTATTTGTGATTATGAGCCCAAATCTATCAATGTTGCACTAGATAATGATGAATGGATAAGTGCTATGAATGAAGAGATTGCGTGGATAGAGAAAAAAAAGACATGGACACTTGTACCAAGATCAGATGACAAGCATGTCATTGGTACAAAATGGATATTCAGGAATAAACTGAATGAGAATGGAGAAGTCACAAGAAATGAAGCAAGACTAGTATGCAAGGGGTATGCACAAGAAGAAGGGATTTCCTATGGAGAGACCTTTACACCCATTGCTAGGCTAGAAGGAGTGAGAATCTTACTTGCTTATGATACATGTAAAGGATTCAAGGCATATCAAATGGATGTCAAGTCTGCATTCTGAAATGGAATACTTGAAGAAGAGGTATACATTGAAAAACCAGAAGGGTTTGTTGATCTAGACAAGAGGGACATGGTATGCGGGCTACACAAAGCCATGTATGGATTAAAACAAGAACCTTGAGCATGGTATGAAAGACTTCATTCCTATCT
Source organism: Thuja plicata (assembly GCA_018584345.1). NCBI lineage: Eukaryota > Viridiplantae > Streptophyta > Pinopsida > Cupressales > Cupressaceae > Thuja > Thuja plicata. The sequence continues at coordinate 2,587,462 of MU224061.1, forward strand.
TATAAGTATTGGATTTTTAAGGACTAGAGTGAAAACAATAATCTTTATTTGAAGGAAGATACTGATGCTAACATTTTGATTGCTGATATATTTTTTGATGACGTCATATTCAGAGGCAATGATATGCTATAAAAATTATTTGCAAATGAAATGAGAAAAGAGTTTGAGATGTCTATGTTTGGAGAGATCAAGTTCTTTCTTGGTCTACAGATTATGCAATAAGATGAAGGTATTTTCACTACACAATCCAAGTACATCAAAAAGTACTGAAAATCTTCAAGACGGAAGAGTCCAAACCAATTGGAACACCAATGACTACTGGATGCAAACTGACAAAGGAGGACAAGCTACAAATCAATGATTGGAAAACTCATGTATGTTTTACACACTAGACCAAATATTGCACATGCAATAGAAATAGTTGCTAGATTTTCTACTAATCCAAGAGAATCACATATGACTGCTATGAAAAGAATCCTAATATATCTGAATAATACTAAGGAATATGGCTTATGATATAAAAGAGAAGGAAAATTGGAACTAAAGGTCTTTACCAATGCTGATTGGGCTGGAAATATTGATGACCAGAAGAGTAAAATTGGAGAAGCATTCTTTATAGGTGACAGAATTGTCACATGGATCAGCAAGAAGGAAGCATGCATCTCTCAGTCTACTGTTGAGGCAGAGTATGTTTTTGCTGCTATAAATTGCTCAAATATTGCATGGATCAAAAATTTATTGGAAGGTATGCATATGAAAATTTTAGAACCAGTAATTATCAATTGTGATAATACAAGTGCAATAAACATTTCCAAGAATCCATTCATTCATGCCAAAACAAAGCATATTAACATCAAGTATCATTATTTGAGAGAACAAGTTTAGGCAAAGGAGGTGATACTTGAGTATGTGCAATCAAAGGAACAATTGGCCAATATCTTAACCAAGCTACTACCCAAGGATGAATTTGAATACTTGAGAAATAGAATAGGGGTCAAACCCTTGTCTACTGGTTAGTAAGATGACTAGAAGGCTGCATCAGCCTATATAATATTAAAATATCATTCATGTTGATGCAAGCAAAGAAATGAACTTCAAAGATATATTTGTACACAACAAGGTATTTATCTACTCCAAGCACTAGAGTTATTACCAATGGATTGGGAAATTAAAGGAATATATTATGGATAGAAAGGATCCATTTGACATCACTGTCAAAAGCTTGTTTGACAAAAATGTTTGTTTGGCATTGCTGTCAAAGGGAGAGAGAGATATAGCTCATTATCATATAGAGATTATATCTATTATCAACTCAGGAAGAGATCATATCCATCAAAGTATCCAAAGGGAGAGATGTAACAAGAAAGGGAGAGTACAGACAAAGGAAGAGAAATGTTGACAAAAGACATCACAAAAAAGGAGAATAGTCAAAGGGAGAGAGTTTGACACAGAAGGAGAACACATCACATCAAAGAAAGATTCTACATCTATCTAGTAAAGGGATTGAAGACAGAAAGAAAGATACAAGAATCAAATCAAAGCTATTGGAGCTTACCGTTAGCCAGACATTTGTAATAGTTACATTAGAAAAGCTTGATGAAACAGTATATTTCATAATGTATTAGTAATAGTATAGTATGTTTCCATCAATGCCAAAGGGAGAGATTGATGACATGTAAATGTTTGAATGTTTGAAGATGTTAAGTTGATGATCATGCAAGGGATTAAATAAGTTAATGTATTGTATTTTCATTGATGTCAACTTGATATATTCTATATGGTCATGGAAATACTGCCAAAGACTTCAAAGAACCGATGAATCAAGGCTATGTTATCAGTAATGCATATAAGTAAAGTATTCACTAAGTAACTGTATACACTGATGGAGTGCACACCGACAGTCAGAGTAAAAGAGAAAATTCACAGTGTTACCAGACAATCTAATGCATTGCATTATCGAGGAGCAAATTTACAGTGTTGCTCAACGAGAAAAACATAGAGTAAACTGATGGTAACAATTTCAGTGTTTCCTGATGGAAAAGACAAGGAAATAGATCCCAATGACAACAAAAGTCACACTGATGGAACAGTCAGTTATCACCGATGACTAACTGAAGTGTTGACCAACAAAATAGAGAGTTCAAAAATGACAAATTGCTTAGCTGTCAAGAGCTAAAGATAGAATTAATGAATACTTATCATTTTTTTAAACATCCAGATAAAGTTGGACATAAGTAATTGATTTAAAGCTGATTTTTCCAGTTGGCAAGAAGATCTCTTTGAGATAAAACTAGAGTTTGCTTTAAATCTATTAGAAAGAATTGTGGAACACGCTAAGAATCAAGAAAGACAAGAAAAGGGGAAATCATGTCTATATAGAGACAAACCCAATTCATTACGAAGTGTGGGGTGAACAAGAGAATAGAGGAAAGATGCTAAAGATAATTTCAAGGAGAAAAAATTCTTATTTTAGTCCTGATCAACAAGCTGAAGAAAGGCTAGATTCTATAGACACCGATGAAAAGTGAGACAAGCATCACAAAGAAGAAAAATATGGAGCAAAGGTATAAGTGATTATATTGATCAGAGAAGTAATGGACTTAAAATAGATCTTAAAATCTTCAATTGAGTTCTATGTATTGACAGATCATTAGTGTTTCAGTTTAACCATTGAAGCATCAAGTCTGTTAACCGAGGACTTAAAAGTCTTTTACAATTGAGATACATCCCAAGGAGTATCAAAAAGTTTGATCATAAAAGTAGCATTGGATATGCCCAATACCTATGGATAGGCCAAGTGAGTGTTTTATCAAGGATGGTAGCATTAGATGCCAGATACTGTATGCACCCTAAAATGGTCACCTAGACTTTGGGCCCCATTTTATTATTTTATCAATTTATCAAATCCCTGAATCAATATTTTCAAATATCAACAATATCAATTATATCAATTTCCTTGATCAAATCATAATCAATTCAATATTTCCTAAGGTTTGAGCCTTATTTAATTTAAAAGAGAAAAAATGAAAATAAAAATATTATTTAATTAAGAGAACATGCTCTCTTTTAATTAATTAAAAATCTCTTTTAATTAAATAATAAAATCAATTTATCCTAAGCCTTTATTTAATTAAAATGAATTTCCTCCTCTTTTATTTAAATAAAAAATCCCCACTTTTCTTCTTATCCTATGTTGCACAAATAAAGCATTATTCTTATTTTATAAAAAGGAAAA
>MU224061.1:2591247-2622241 GCA_018584345.1 Thuja plicata
TAGCTGAGAGCAATTTTACAAACCTTGCAACTCCATGCATAGAGAGCTATGGATCGATTTGTGAGGGCTCATTCTTGAGTTTTCTTGCATGTAAGGATTCATAGAAGTGCACTATTTTGTGTGTACAGATACTAGGTGAAAAACTATTTCTAAATATTCTAACAAGGTCACACCTAATAGTGTGTTTGTAACCTTTAGCAGGGTTGGCTCTTAATAGGGCTCACTTTAGAAGAGTGAAAATTTGGGGTACCGGTCCTAGTGGTTTTTCCCTTAATAGGGTTTCCACATTAAAAATCCATGTGTTATGTGTTTATGTTTTATTACTTTACAATTTTACATTTCACATCGTCAATTCTGGATTGATCGGTATACTCTGCATATTTACTGTGTTTCAGTAAATAGTTAACTGCTTATCAGAAATCATACAGAAGAGAGATTTACAAAGCAATCTGACAATTAGAAAATTGATTAAAGTATTTCAAGGCAAATTCATCTTGTAGGAAAGAAGATAACTTGAGACATAATTAGTGGATATAAGTTTTAACGGTTGATTTAAGGATTAATTTGAGACCACTGATTCACCCCATCCCTCTCAGTTATTATTAACAGTAATTGTGTGGAAAATTAATGATGATTAAGTGAGGGATTAAAGGAGAAAAGACATCCATTTATGGAAATTACCTTTAGTCATCTTATCGTATAATGCTTGTAGCTGAGCAAATATTTCCATAATCTTACCCTTATAAATTTACTCATCAGGTTTGATAATTTAAAAGGCTCGTGTTTTAATCTTAAAATTTTTTTTGTTTTAAGTATAAGCTATAAAGAGTGTTGAGCACAAGGTTTAGAAGGTTTCGTAAGATTTGTTTACAGAGAATTCTAGGTAATTTTTGACAAACCTATTTATTCAGTTTTCAATTCTCAATAGTTTCTTTGAATGCTTGGTCTTGGTGTGTGGTAGTTAAATAATTGGAAAGTACGAAGTCTTCTCTTCATTTCTTTTGAAACAGTGTGAATATGAATTTTAGAGGTTACCTATTGATATATACAGATTTAAAGGGAGTCAATGTAGATGAAATATGTGTTAAAATGAAAGAAAATGTGGAGAAAATTTATGTGACTAAAATGCTAAATAGTAGTTTAGTATTAGCTGTAGCCTTTCCTCAAGCCATTGTAACTCCCGAGTTGATTCAAGAGTGTGTAAACCACTATGATATCAAAACCTGGTGTATTAAAAACAAGGATGAAAAGGTATTGATCTCAATCACTAGGGATAATATAATGTTTATTTTCAAGATACCCAATGAACCTTTTCACAATTTCTGAAGAAGGGTGCTCCCCTTTTTAACAAAACACAAAAAAAATTCAGAATAATAATATTTGCAAAGACAAGAAATGGGATTTCTATTATCCACCATGAAATGAAAATTACAATATTCATAAATATAACATGCACTTTTAGAAATGCAACATGCACAACCACATGGGTATTTTATTATATTATTCTCCTTGCTAGGGCCACCAGATTCCTAACCTAGAACCGTCATAGACAACCATAGAGGCCTTTAATATATAGGCAATTGTAACCCCCCAAGAAGATTCTAGAAATCAAACCCTAAAGTTTGAGGCCGACCATCCCTAAGATATTATTATTCATTTTTCTTACATTAGGATAGGCTCAAACAACTTCAGAACCCAAAAGAAATCTTGAAAAAACTTTAACATTTTCAAGTTTAGATAGCGCAACTTTCGGAGACCATAACTAATCAACCATTAACCTGGTGGGCTGCCATAACCTCATTTCAGAAATGCCACAAAGTTCTCAACAACACTTGACTTGTTTAATCTCTAGTCAACCAAGCTTTTGACCCCATTCAGATCTTCTAAAGCCTTCAAAATTGAGTTTGAAGTTTGTGTACCCTTGTGCAAATATCAAAAATATCCAATATCTACAAAACTAGACTTGACCTGGTAGTGAAACATTACTTGTAGGATGATACAATCAAACTAAACCTCCAGGGAAGAAAATAGAACATTCTGAGCTCAAACAAAAAACTTACTAAAAATAGTATCTTTCCAGAAATAACAACTCTACACAAAATATCCCTTATTGAAATGAAACCAGAAAATACTTTTTGGTGATGCAAGATTTCTCTTACACCTAGGATGCTCCTGCGTCAGACACCCGAGGTAATTTGAGAAGTGATCTTTTCACGTCTCAGGTGGTTAAATTAAAACCAATATGGTTAACCCCTCCCTTGATAACCATGATGAATCTTCTACATGTCATCATTTCCATTTGACCAAATATTCTTCATAGGTCATGTTCCTTGTGCTTCTACCAACACGACTGTCCTAAATGTCTTCAATTTCCTCTATAGATGAAGTATTTGTTGGAATATTCCACGTTACTTCTTTGACCTGGTCCTCAACACCTCCCTCATAATATTCTATCAAATTTGAAATGTTAAATACTAGTGAAATATTGAGTTCACTGGGAAACTATACTTCATAAGCATTTCCTGAATCATGCTTCTTTAGTATTTTTCATGGTCCAAACATCTTCACCTTCAACTTATTATATGTTCCTACTAGAAATCTCTCTTTTCTCAAATGAACCATGACTTCATCTCCCACCTGGAATTCCTTATGCTTCCTTTTCTTGTTTTCCTTAGCCTTGTAGTGTGTATTCATTTTATTAATGTGTTGTCTCACCTCCTTATGAAAATTATTCAAGTGCTCTACAAAGTCTTCAGCTTTAGTGTTACTTATCTCTCCTTTGTCCAAATTTCTTAATTATGATGCATTTCTAGGACTACTCCAATACACTATATGGAATGGTGATTTACCAGTGCTCCTATTGACATAATTATTATATAAAAATTATGCTTGTGGTAAAACTAAATCCCATCCCTTTGGTTTATATCCAAGAAAGCATCTCAACAGGTTTCCCAAACTCCTATTCAACAACTTTTGTGTGTCCATCACTCTTTGGATGGTGTGGTGAGTTGAACTTCAAATTTGTCTTCAAATTTTTCCACAAGGTTCTCCAAAAGTACCCAACAAACTTGGTGTCTTGATCTGAAACTATGCTCTTTGCTAAGCCATGTAGTCGTATCACCTCCCTGAAAAAAAATTCTGCTAGATGAATAACATCATTAGTCTTCTTCAAAGGGCTGAAATGTGCCATTTTTGAAAACCTATCCACCACTACAAAGATGGAATCATGCCCTCTCTAAGTACTTGATAGGCCAAGAACAAAATCCATACTAATATCCTCCCATGGCTTCTCTGGCACAGGTAATGGCTTATATAACCCTATATTTTGCCTCACTCCTCTTTCCGTCTGACATACTCTGCAACCTTGTACACATTTCTTAACATCTTTTTGCAACTGTGGCCAATAATAATTCTCACTAACCAGAGAAATGGTTTTGTCTCGCCCACAATTTCTAGCCAGCCCTCCAATATGATTTTCTTTGATTAGATTCTCCCTAATAGAACTCTTTGGAATGCAAAACTAACTACCTCTAAACAAGATATCATCCTAGATTATGAAATCCAACTATTTAGTTCTATCCAGAGTAACAGGTTCTCTACAAGCTTTTCAAGCTTCACCAAAATCTGGATCGTCGGGATGCAAAATCTTGCATTCCTTGAACCCAACAGCCTCAATTTGCATCTCTATCAGCAAAATTAGTCTTTTGTTAAGGGCATCTGTAACCCTATTAGACTTTCCACTCTTGTGTTTAAAAAAAAAAGTATAACTCTGCAAAAACTCAACTCATTTCAATTGCCTTTAATTTAACTTTCCCTGACTATTCAAATATTTCAAAGCTTGATGATTAGTAAATAAAACAAACTCTTTTGGAAAAAAGATAATTTCTCCACTTCCTCAATGCCTGAACTATAGCATCCAACTCCTGATCATAAGAATAATATTTTCTCTTGGCATCATTCAACTTCTCACTAAAATAAGCATTGGGTTTAACTTCCTGACTCAAAACTACTCCAATAGCATTACCACTAGCATCAAAGTCTACTTGAAACACCTTATTAAAATTTGGAAGTGCAAAAATAGGCTGTTTTGTAAATTTTATTTTCAACAATTCAAAACTCTTATCTCCCCCTATAGTCCACTTAAACTCTTCCTATCCCCTTGTATCCCCTCGCATTGTTTCAGTCAAAGGTCCACAAATACTATTGAAACTTTGAATAAACTTTCTATAAAAGCTAGCCAAACCATGAAAATATCTTACCTCAGTAGCACTCCTTGGGGTTGGCCATTCAAGGATAGCCTACACCTTCTCTGGGTCCATTTTTGGACCTTCTATTGAGACTACAAATCCCAGATACACTAATTCCTTATTCAGATTAATCAACAACTTCTCTTCCCTTAACCTCTCAAACAACTTACGAATATGCATCATATGTTCTTCCAATGTCTTCCTGAAAAGTAAAAGATCATCCAGGTAAACAATAACAAACTTACCTAGAATTTTTTTCAATACTTCATTTGTGAGCCGCATGAACATGCTCGGTACATTGGTTAGCCCAAAAGGCATGACTAACCACTCATACAAGCCCTGCTTTGTCTTGAAGTTTTTCTTCCATTCTTCTCCTTCTATGATTCTGATTTGGTGATATCCACTCTTAAGATCTATCTTTGTGAAATACTCAGCTCCACTCAAACAATCCATAATATCATCCATTCTTGTCAAGGGAAATATGTACTTGATAGTGATCTTATTCGTAGCCTGATAATCTGTACACATCCTTCACTCTCCAATTTTCTATGGTGCTAATACTGCTGGTATAGAACATGGGCTCAAGCTCTATCAGATCAATCCCTTCTGCAATAACTCATGCACTTGTCTGTTCAATTCCTCACTCTTTGCTGGAGTCATTCTATGGGCTTCCTTATTTGGCAAACTAGTCACTGGGATCAAGTCCATCTGATGACTGATCTTTCTCACTGGTGGTAATCCATCAGGTACATTATTAGAAATAATATCTAGAAACACCTCCAACAAGTTAGAAACTTCTGCAAGTACATCTTCTACTTCCTCTTTACCCACTTTTGGAATTAGAGAAAAACACATAGGCTCATGTCTCATACCTTCTAATAAGTTTCTCCCATCAACTAAAAAAAATTTGGTATTACTACATACATTTTATGATGTTTCCTTCAATGGAATTAGCATGTGCTAGATTCCATCCTTTTTCAGATAATAAGTATTAGCATGACCATCATGTATGGCATGCATGTCAAACTACCAAGGCCTTACCAACAACAAATAACATGCATCTGTGGGGATGATATCACAAAGTACCTCATCTCGGTAAATTCCAATCTTGAACTTCACTAAGCACTACTCATTGGCCAGGGCCTTGTGGTCATCTTGCACCCAGAACATTTTGTATGGACGTAGATGTTTTTTCCTTTTTAGCTTCAACTTTGTGACCATTTCTTCTGATTCCATATTATTAGTGCTTCCACCATCAATAATCACATCACAACACTTATCCCTGCACTTGCATCTAAAGCGAAATAGGGTTTTCCTCTTATCTGAGCTCTTCTCTTCATTTATCAAGATCCTCCTAACAACTAGGGTTTCCCCTCTCTCATCAACATCTGAAAGTTCTGACTAAGCTTCTTTATTTGCATGCACAACTCATGCATGGCCTTCATTCCTCCTATTCGTCCTTCCTTGACACTGTGGGAATTCATAGGCTTGGTGTCCTTCTTCTCCACAATGGAAAATATGTCCCACAAAAACCTCCTCTTCCGAGGCCTTTCCCTCTTCCTCTTCCTCATTGATCCCTATTATTTTAATCGTGGGAATGACTAAAATTATTTACCCTCTAAGTCTGACTACTACTTGAGTCATCATTTTTTTTTCTGATCTTCATTTCTTCCTCAATAAGACCCTCCACCAGATCTTCGACCACAACCTCATCCACATTGCTTTCTTTCAAACTTCTTATTCAACTTCTCTTCCACTCTTAGGGAAAACTAGTATTCCTCTTCAATGCTGGTCATTCTAACTAGACTCAACTCATCCTAAATACTTGGCCACAATCCATAAAGATAATGGACAAATTTTTCTTTCTCAGGTTCTGCATGACCTGTTCTAATGAGGACTCAATAAAACTCTTCTATATAGTCCTATACATATTTTCCCGCTTGATTCAACCTTTGCATTTTTCTTAGAAGATCTAGCTCATAATCAACGAGAATAAACTGTATGTTCAACTTCTCCACCATTCGGTCCTATCTTGTTATTTTCTCATTTCCTCTTATATTCCTCTCCAACTAAATCTCCTACCACCAAATCTTCACATGGCCCTTTAGTTTGGCCTTCGCAAATTTGACTCCATCTAGTTCTTTGACATCTTCATACTCAAAATATTCTTCTAGATCATTGATCCAGTCGATCGACTACTCTAGGTTAAGATTTATCGAAAACATGGGAACTTCAATCTTGTGTCTCTTTCCAATCTTGGAAATCACTCTGAAAATCCTATCATGTTCAGGATCTCTAGGCACTTCTAGTGCTTCATGGTCACCTTGTCCTTCCTCTGTGAATTCTTGAACACTTTAATATCTAACCACAGTATTCATTCCTCTACACAGTTCCTCTTGCAATTCTTGCATTTGTCTAAAGAGGACTCTAAAACCCTCTTCTGTCACACCTCTAGCTCTACCGCCATGGTTCCTTTTTGGAGGCATTTTTGACTCTTATCACCCGAACCCACAACCGCAGTCATGGTGCAAACTTCTACATGGTCAACGATCTATCTATGCACTCAGGAACTATCGCTCTGATACCACTTGATGAAGGGTTCTCCCCTTATTGACACAAACACACAACAAAATATAGAATAACAAGATTTGTAAAGATAGGAAATGGGATTTCTATTATCCACCATGAAAGGAAAATTACAATATTCATAAATATAACATGCACATTCAGATATTCAACATGGATAACCACATGGGCATTTTATTACAATATTGTGCAAGCCAGAGCCACCAAATTCCTAACACAAAACTTCCCTAGACAACCCTATAGGACTTCAATATATAGGCAATTATAACCACCCAAGAAGATTCTAGAAATCAAACCCTAAAGTTTGACGTCGACCATCCCTAAGATATTATTATTCATTTTTATTACATTAGAGTAGGAGCAAACAACTTCGGAACCCAAAAATATATTATGAATAATCTTTAACATTTTCAAGTTCAGGTAGCGCAACTTCTGGAGACAATAAATCATCAACCATTGACACGGTGGGCCACCGTAACCCCATTTAGGAAATTCCATGAAGTTCTATACAACGCCTGCCTCCTAAGGTTATGACCCCATTTGGAGCCTCTAAAACCTTTGAAACTGAGTTTGAAGTTTCTGTACACTACTGCACATATTGAAAATATCTAATATCTACAAAAATAGACTTGATTTGACAATGAAACTTTACTGGCAGGTTGATACAATCAGAATGAACATCCATGGAAGAAAGTAGAACATTTTGAGCTCAAATGAAAAACTTACTAAAAATAGTAACTTTCCAGAAATAGCAACTCTGCACAAAATAACCCATATTGAAATTAAACTAGAAAATATTTTTGGGTGATGCAAGATTTTCCTTACACCCAGGATGCTCCTAGATCAATTTCAATCTCACTCATTCTTATACTAAATTTAGAGAATCTCCTGATAAAAACTACTTATTCATTTCTTGTAATTAGACTGGGAAGTTCTATAGGGTTGGGTCACGACTTCCTAAACATTTGAGTAAAGATCTTATGCAACCCCACATACATGACTTGGTAGTTATGTTGGATAGAGTCAGAGGTTCATCAGAGCATTCATGTTTGAATATTGGATGTTTCATTTCATTGACATAATTTTATAGGTAATCAATACTTAGACTAGGCTGAGATAATAGCTAGTTGGATGAGAGAGCAGATAAAATTAACACAGACTATCAAGAAAGATTTCTATATGTCTTCCTACCTTATATATTGTTTCTCTTGTACCCAAGATCTCTCATCCTTACCTCATGAACCTTGGGATCATGATATCCTTGTACATAACTACTGCCCTATATTGCAAATAAATCAATTCTTGTCTGATTATAGAAAAGTTCATGACATATTCTTGGGTAGGTTTTATTTCAAACTATATGGAATAGGGTACCAGAGTTTTTCATCAAAGGCCTTATAGTTGATTCAAATCTATGGTAGTCTGTTTATTCAATTTCCTAGGTTCACCTATCTTAGGGTTGGTGGATTTGATGAAGATCCCCTGAGATTACCTAGGTTTTCCTTAGAGAGCTTTGTGTTGGATGAGATTCGCCAGAAACCTAATGAGGTAATAAAGATGTTTCTGCCTCAAGATTTTTGGGATAGTTTATTCCCTGTGAAACATGGTAGGCTTTTATGTAATAGTTTAGAATATGCTATGAAAATTGGAGTAGATCTGTGTGGTTTTGATTTAAAATTATATTATGAGATAAAAGGTTTTGATTATAAAGAATTTGTTAGGAAAGGTTTGGAAGTGGAGGATCAATTCATACCTTCACCTCACCTAAAGGATTATTGGGTAGATTTCTCAAGTGATAGAGAGGTTCAAAAGAAAGATAATTCAATGGGTAAAGAATCACTAGAGTAGTAAATCATGGAAGATATAGGGAAGAATAAATCTCCTTCATTGGTACCCGATTGGCTCACAAGTTTAGTAAATAAGAAGAGGATCCTAGTGCCAATTTCTTAGCCTATGAAAGATATGGTGAACAAGTACAATGCAAAAACCTCAAAGCCAAAAAGAATGAAGAGAACCACTCAGTTAGTTATAGACACCAAATAGGGGAACTTATGGCTGATATAACTATATATAAACCCTAAAGAAATTCCACATACTTGTGCATTGAGGATTTTGAAGTCACAAATATGGGCCTAGGCATACTGAATCGGGAAACCAATGAGAATTTGTTATAAAAATCTATTGAGCATATTCTAGCTCAATCTCAAAAGGATTGCAAAGAGGAAAGGGAATTGAAATAGGTGATTAGTACTATGGCAGAATATATTAACTCTTTGGATATTTTTGTTTCCCTTACATTTATTCAATCCTCTCAAATATTTAATCCCAATTATCCAAACAGTCGAAGGTTTATGAACCAACTTTAGCGTGGTAAGGCCATAGTAGTGGCCATGTACAAATGAGTGAATAATGTAATGAAGAAAGAAAAATATTTCCAACAATAATTTTCTACAATTTTCAATTATTTTGATGCTCTGCTGAGTGAAGTTCAAACACAACTTATGGCATGGGAAACATAAGAAAGTAAATGGTCTACCATTGTCACACAAATCATTTTTATAGAATTGTATAGTGTAGAAAAGTTTCTAGAAGAGAATCCCCTTAAGTCAACTAATGTCTTTATGATGTACATAGACAAAAAGAATGTAAGCTGGAGATGCTCTATTTTTTGGTCAGCCATCATTGAAGTTCAAAGTATTGAAGCGCAAATCAAAGGAATGTACAATGGTTTTATTAAAGACATGCAAATCATCAGTCCTAATAGTGTGACCCAAAATGATGAAGGAAAAATTGAATGTCTGGTAAAGTATTTTGAAGAAGACTTGAAGGAAATTAAAGAAGCAACTAATCCTATGGCCACAAATCTCACAAAGATAGAACAAGTGGAGGCTATGTTGATTATTTGTATGGAACACCTGTTATAGTATACATAGAAGATCACTAAGATGAAGCAGGACCAAGACATGTGGAAATGCTATTGTTGAGCTTGAGGAACCTGAGTCATAATGTATTGCAGGATTTTATAGGCATATATCATGGTTCAAAGCTTGCATGCATGGTGACTGGAAACAAAGATCAAACTAAAGATGATACTCATAGTTCTCCCACTTAGTGAAATTTTCTTTTTACTTAAACTTATGATGTGTTGAACTTAGAGGACATGTGTCCTTTTTAAAAAGTATTATGCTATCATAACTGGTTTGGTTAACTGTCAAGGGGGTTGGTTTTTAAGTGAGACCCCCTTGGATGTCAAAAGCTATATATTTTTATTAGATAAACAATTTTAGGGGTTAGAAGATAGAGGAAAGGAGAGACAATATAGTTTTTACTCATTGTTAGTAAATACAGTAAGTGATCTTTTTTTATAATGGTACCTAACATGAATCAATATCATTTATTGTAAGTTTTTTTTTATTGGTCTTTGAATCAATGCAATATTGATTAGTTCCATGAAATATATCTGAATTTATGCTATTTATGTTGGAATTGTGGAGCATTACTTTCTGAATGTTTTATTTTCATGAATTGTTGTCATCTTTGTGGGATAATGATTTGATGAGTTTTTGTATTTTTTTCATCTTCTAGTAAAATCTAAAATCTTTAGGCAATTGAAGAGATTTCTTATATTCTTGTTCTACTTATCTTTCTCATAATCATTTGGTAATTTGCATCTCATCTAAGAATGAATGGTGCTATCCCTTTAACATTTTTGGGTTAAAAACTATGTATATGTTATAGTTTAGGGATTCATTGTATATCCAATGGGGGTGTTGTACCACATTAATTCAGAGGGAGGCTAGTTATAAAGTCTACCCAACTGTCGTAAACCTTTTTGATCATCAAGCATAGGGTGATATGGTTTATTATCTAATCATTGATAACAAGACAAATCTGTTCGCAGAAAGAATTTTGGCAACTCTATTGGGGAGTCTGGAAAGTGACTAACTAGTGGTTGAAACATTTAAGTTTTACTTTCCAATATTATGGTTCTACTTGTTAATAGTGTATTATCGATGCTCCAACTGAATCTTGATTTTTCAATAACTCAAGAAGATTTAATTTCCAATTTGAATGCTTTACCTTGGCGCTACCGACATAGTGAAGAAGAAGAACAAGAAGACTTCAAAATGCACAAGAAGTAGACATGGTGAATAGAATAGCCCATTTTTAGTCAGGTTTTCTTTTGATATTATTCATCTATCAATCTGGTAGAAAAAATGTACACCATAACTAACAAGAACAACGGGTTAGTGGATGAAGATTTTGAAGCACTGAAAAAGATGAATTTTTCCACTCTTTATACCCTACGAAGGAGAAATAAAATTTAGTCTAGTAGTAGGCCTTGTTCCCCACCTTAGATTTCATAAACATCATCAAATTTTCAAGCTTTGATTACCCTTGGTACTAGCGCCCCTCATGTCTTTAACTTGCAGCCCTTAAACATAATCCTACCAAATATGGCTCAACTGTGGGGAAACCAAACTAGTATTCTAGACCTTGGAGCTAATAATGGTGTATTTCAAAAAGGAGCTCATGATCTACTACCTAAATTTAATGGTGACAAATAAATTATCACCGATGATCATATGAGCGCCTTTCATTCTGCATGTGGTGTAATAAATGTATCAACTGAAGATGTGGCAATTAGATTATTTGTTCAAACTTTCACTGAAGATATGATGGATTAGTTTCATCATCTTCCTCGAGCTTCTATTCATGATTGGAATGAGATGGTAACAACCTTTGAAGATAGCTTAAAAAAACTTGGAGATGAACACACTCTTTTACTTCAATTGACACAATTGAGAAAGGAAATACACAACCTAATGTGGGAGTTTGTAGCTAAATTATACGAGATTCTACAAAGAATTCCTAATGCCTCAAGACTGAATGTTGAAAATCAGAAAGGTTGCTTCCTTAATGACATGCGAACTGATATTAGTTTTCATCTGCGAAAGGATGAGTTTTTATATTTAGTAGAATAGAAAAGGGAAGCTATTGATCTTGAAGATGTGCTCACTACAACTGGAAAGCGGAAGGGAGACGCGCAAGGTTTGGGTGCTTCATCATCCATTGTCATTGATCCATTTGTCCAAAGATTGGTGAATGATATGATCACCCTGAAAAATGCAGAGATAATATAATCCTTCTCATCATAATTCATATAAAGATAAGGGGCGTAAGTACTATAATTCACCTCATGGGAGAAACATAATGTACCCATAGCCTTTCCTATAGATTGAAGCTGCACCGGGTAGAAAAACTATGTGCTTCTTTCATTTGACCACCGATCATGATGGAGCTACCTACCCAGATAGGTTAATATTATTGCAAACAAATGCTACACGAGATGAACTTGGAGAGGTAGATATAGAGGAAGAAAATCTTAAAGGATCAAGGGGTCATGGTCTTTTCAATTTGGAGTATGAGTCTGGTGATGATGAAAGAAGGGATATTCTCACTACTTTGAATGATCCTTCCCATGTAGTCTTGAATAGGAATCAAAGAACGGTTATATCTTTGTCGGGAAGCAGCACACCAAATCTGACCTCCAGAGTGAAAGAACAAATCAAAAGCATCTCCTCTCGTGATGTGAAAGCAAGAATTGGAGTTAAGATTCAATAGAGAAATGCAATAAGTTCTACCCCTTCTCCCCCATTTGATATTGTGGAGTTATGTAAAAAAACTACTGTAACCATCTCTACTATTGAGTACTTGAATTCAAAGCCCATAGAATTGGACAAATTAGTCAAATATGTCAATGGTGAAATTTTTTTGAAATCTCAAACCAATAATTTCAAAGAAACTTCACCTCTAATAGCACCTGCATCTTTGTGTCTAAAGATTCTCCCGAGATATTTGAGAATCCCAAAATATTGCAAGTATTTGAAGCCGATGGGGGATATAGTATGCCAAATCTATTTTACATGTCCTTACTACTGAATGACATAAAATTAAGAAATTTCTTAATAGATTCATGATCCTTAGATAACATTATGCCTGTACCAGTTGAAAAATCTCTAGGGCTTATCCTCACCAAGACCTTCGATAGATGGTACTCAATGGACAAAAACTACGTGCCTCTCATGGGTACAGTAAAGGAGGCACAAGTAGTTCTAGTTTATTTCACTAACAAAAGGTTGAAATTGACTATTTTGGTCACAAATATTCCAGCAAGTTATGGTATTCTGCTTAGTATAACCTTATGTAAACATATGGGAGGGGAAATAAAGATGGATTGGTTCGAAGAAATTATAACTGTAGGGAAGAATAAGATAAAAGTTGAGCCTCAGCCTAGAAGAAATTATACTGTTTTCCCTTTAGCTGACCCTAAAGCCCAAATTTTATAGTAGGAATGCTAGTTTGGGAACTATGTTATCTTGCCAGGAAATGAGGATGAACCTTCTACAAGATCAAGTGAGAAGAATTGTAGAATATAGAGATTGGAGTTTGATAGGAGTTCTTCTAGTGTTTGTTGAGGGGCTGGTGTGGTATTGATATCTTCATCAGGGGAGTATTTTCATTTTTCTTTCAAGCTTGATTTTAAAAATACTAATAATACTGTAGAATACAAAGCCTTGTTGCTTGGCTTGCAAGAGGAAAAAAAATAAAGGAATCAAGTCGTTGGTTGCAATGGGAGAGGCTGAACTCATTGTGAACCAGGTTAGGAACTTGTATGCAATGAAATATACCATATTAAAACATTATATAAATCAAGTATGGGATGAACTTAGTTTTTTGAAGAATTCTCAATAAATTCTATCCCTAGAAATCTCTTGCAAGCCCTTGTCAGGAAAGGTTTTGAGCCCATTTGGAGCCTCTAAAACCTTAAAAATTGAGTTTGAAGTTTCTATACCCTGCTTCACATACTTAAAATATCCAATATCTACAAAAATAGACTTGATTTGGCAATGAAAATTTACTGGCAGGTTGATACAATCAAAGTGAACCTCTATGGAAGAAAATAGAACATTTTGAGCTCAAACAAAAAACTTACTAAAAATACTAACTTTCCAGAAATAGCAACTCTGCACCTAATAACCCTTATTAAAATGAAACCATAAAATATTTTTGGGTGATGCAAGATTTTTCTTACACCTAGGGTGCTCCTGGATCAATTTCAATCTCACTCATTGTTATGCTAAATTTAGAGAATCTCTTGATAAAAATTGCTAATTCATTGCTCAAAATTAGACTGGGAAGTTCTATAGGGTTGGGTCAGGACTTCCTAAACATTTGAGTAAATAAATTATGCAAGCCCACATACACGACTTGGTAGTTATGCTGCATTCCTGTTTGAATATTGGATGTTTCATTTCATTGACATCATTTTGATAGGTAATCAATACTTAGACTTGGCCGAGATCATAGCTAGTTGGATGAGAGAGAAGATAAAATTAACACAGACTATCAATAAATATTTCTATATTTTTTCCTACCTTATATATTGTTTTTCTTGTACCTGAGATCTCTCATCCTTACCTCATGAACCTTGGGATCTTGATATCCTTGTACATAATTATCGCCCTCTATTGCAAATAAATCAAGTCTTGTATGATTATAGAAAAGTTCATGACGTCTTCTTGGGTATGTTTTGTTTCAAACTATATGGAATAGGGTACGAGAGTTTTTCATCAGAGGCCTTATATTTGATTCAAATCTATGGTAGTCTTTTTATTCAATTTCCTAGTTTCACCTATCTTAGGGTTGGCGGATTTGATGAAGAACCCCTGAGATTACCTAGGTTTTCCTTAGAGTGCTTTTTGTTGGATGAGATTTTCTAGAAACCTATTGAGGTAATAAAGATGTTTCTGCCTGAAGATTTTTGGGATATTTTATTCCCTGTGAAACTTGGTAGGCTTTCATGTAACCGTTTAGAAGATGCTATGAACATTGGAGTAGAGCTGTGTGGTTTTGATTTCAAATTCCATTATGAGAGAAAAGTTTTTGATTATAAAGAATTTATTAGGAAAGGTTTGGAAGTGGAGGATCAATTCATACCTTCACCTCACCTAAAGGATTATTGGGTAGATTGCTCAAGTGATAGAGAGGTTCAAAAGAAAGATAATTCCAGGATGTTGTCACTATAAGTCTCTGAATATCAACTGAAATTAGACATTAAAGGAGTTAAAGAGGATGATTTGGGATTTGTTAAACCCAACTACCTAGAACAACCAGAATTACATTTTCCTCCCATTGACTGGTCTGAACTAGAGAGAGATTAAATCATACAAATAACCACTCATGTCATTGAACTCACCAAAACATCACTTCACAATAGAAACGGGAATGTCATTTCTCAAGTTCAATCTGAAGACACATCCCTAGAAATCCCTTCCTCTCCTAGTGCTGACATTATCTTTTATGTTGTCTCTACAGGTAGGTATAAGACTTAAAAGACATTGATTACTGAACTAGTTGGAAAGATGTCTATTGTATGAATGACAAGGTTAAAGACCAGGTTCACAAGATAGAACAAAATGGAATCTCAGAAATTGTTTCAATTAAATATTGATGCTGAACATGAATATAGCATAGGTTCAATGGGTAATGAATTACCATAGTAGTCAATCATGGAAGATATAGGGAAGACTAAATCTCCTTCATTGGTACCTAATTGTCTCACAAGATTAGTAAATAAGAAGAGGATCCTAGTGCCAATTTCTTAGCCTGTGAAAGATATGGTGAACAAGTACACTGCTACAACCTTGAAGCCAAAAAGAATTGAGAGAACCACTCAGTTAGTTATAGACACCAAAAAGGGGAATTTATGGTTGATATCATTGTATATAAACCCTAAAGCAATTCTACAGACTTGTGTGTTGAGGATTTTGAAGTCACGAAGACGGGCCTAGGCGTACTGAATCAAGAAACCAATGAGAATTTGTTAGAAAAATCTATTGAGCATATTCTAGCTCAATCTCAAAAGGATTTCAAAGAGGAAAGGGAAATGAAACAGGTGATTAGTACTATGGCATAATATATTAACTCTTTGGATATTTTTGTTTCCCTACCATTTATTCAATTCTCTCAAATGTTTAATGTCAATTCTGCAGACAGCCGAAGGTTTGTGAACCAACTTCAGCGTGGTAAGGCCATAGTAGTGGCCATGTACGAATGAGTGAATAATGTAATGAAGAAAGAAAAAGATATCCTACAATAATTTTCTGCAATTTTCAACGATTTTGATGCTGTGCTGAGTGAAGTTCAAACACAACTTATGACATGGGAAAAGTAAGAAAGTAAATGGTCTATAATTGTCACACATATCATAAATATGGAACTGTATGGTGTAGAAAAGTTTCTAGCCGAGAATCCCCTTATGTCAACAAATGTCTTTATGATGTACATAGTCAAAATGAACATAAGAT
Source organism: Thuja plicata (assembly GCA_018584345.1). Classification (NCBI taxonomy): domain Eukaryota; kingdom Viridiplantae; phylum Streptophyta; class Pinopsida; order Cupressales; family Cupressaceae; genus Thuja; species Thuja plicata. The sequence goes on from MU224061.1 coordinate 2,607,452, forward strand.
GGAGATGCTCTAGTTTTTGGTCAGCCATCATTGAAGTTCAAAGTATTGAATTGCAGATCAAAGGAATGTATAGTGGTATTATTAAAGACATGTAAATAATCAGTTCTAATAGCGTGACCCAAAATGATGAAGGAAAAATTTAACTTCTGGTAAATTATTTTGAAGAAGGCTTGAAGGAAATTAAAGAAGCAACTAATCCTATGGCCACATATCTCATGAAGATAGAACAAGTGGAGGCTATGTTGATTCTTTGTATCGAACACCTGCTAGAGTATATAGAGTAGATCACTAAGATGAAGTAGGACCAAGACAATGGAAATGTTGTTGTTGAGCTTGAGGAATCTGAGTCATAATGTATTGCAAGAGTTCATAGGTGTATATCACAGTTTGAAGCTGGCATGCGCAGTGACTAGAAAAAAAGATCAAGCTAAAGATGATACTCATAGTTCTCCCACTTAGTGAAATTCTTTTTACTTAAAATTATGTTGTGTTGAACTTAGAGGATGCGTGTCCTTTTTCAAAAGTATTATGCTATCATAACTGGTTTGGTTAATCGTCAAGGGGGTTGGTTTTTAAGGGAGACCCCCTTGGATGTCAAAATCTATATATTTTGATCAGATAAACAATTTTAGGGGTTAGAAGATAAAGGAAAGGAGAGACAATATAGTTTTTACTCATTGTTAGTAAATACAGTATGCGATCTTTTTTATAATGGTACCTAAAATGAATCAATATCATTTATTGTAAGGTTTTTTTATTGGGATTTGAATCAATGCAATACTGATTAGTTCCATGAAATTGATCTGAATCTATGCTATTTATGCTAGAATTGTGAAGCATTACTTTCTGAATGTTTTATTTTCATGAACTGCTGTGATCTTTATGGGATAATGATTTGATGAGTTTTTGTATTTTTGTCATCTTCTAATAAAAATCTAAAATCATTAGCCACTTTAAGATATTTGTGATATTCTTTTTCTACTTATCTTTCTCATAATCATCTAGTAATTTGCATCTCATCTAAGAATGAATGGTGCTATCCTTTTCACATTTTTGGGTTAAAAACTATGTATATGTTATAGTTTAGGGTTTCATTGTATATCCAATGGGGGAGTTGTACCTCATTGATTCAGAGGGAGGCTAGTTATAAAGTCTACCCAACTATCGTGAACCTTTTTGATCATCAAGCATAGGGTAATATGGTTTATTATATAATCATTGATAACAAGACAAATCTGTTCACCAAAAGAATTTTAGCAACTCTATTAGGGAGTCTGGGAAGTGAATAACTGGTGGTTGAAACATTTATGTTTTACTTTCCAATATTATGGTTCTACCTATTAACAGTGTATTATTGATGCTCCAACTGAATCTTGGTTTTTCAAATACTCAGGAAGATTTAATTTCCAATTTGAATGCTTTAGCTTGGCGCTGCCAACATAGTAACCAACAATATCTAAAGGTTCAAAGGGTTCTTGAGGAAGAAGAAGAAGAAGAACTTAGAGGACTTCACAATGCACAAGAAGTAGTCTTGGTAAATAGAATAACCCATTTTTAGTCATGTTTTCTTTTGATATTATTCATCTATCAATCTGGTAGAAAAAAGGTACACCATAACTAACAAGAACAACAGGTTAGTCGATGAAGATTTTTAAGCACTGAAAAAGATGAATTTTGCCCGTCTTTATACCCTAAGAAGAAGAAATAAAATTTACTCTAGTATTATGCCTTGTTCCCCACCTCAAATTTCATAAACATGATCAAATTTTCAAGCTTTGATTACCCTTGGTGCTAGCGTCCCTCCTTTCTTTAACCTACAACCCTTAAACATAATCCTACCAAATATTGCTCAACTGTGGGGAAACTAGGCTGGTATTCTAGACCTTGGAGCTAATCTTGGTGTATTGCCTAAAGGACCTCGTGATCTACTTCCTAAAATTAATGGTGACAAATAAATTACCACCAATGATCATATGAGCACCTTTCATTCTGAATGTGGTGTAATAAATGTATCAACTGAAGATGTAGCAGTTAGATTATTTGTTCAAACTTTCACTGAAGCTATGATGGATTAGTTTCATCATCTTCCTCAAGCTTGTATTCATGATTGGAATGAGATGGTAACAACCTTTGAAGCTAGTTTCATAAAACTTGGAGATGAACACAATCTTTTACTTCAATTGACACAATTGAGAAAGCAAATACAAAAGCTAATGAGGGAGTTTGTAGCTAAATTCAACGAGATTCTACAAAGAATTCCTAATGCCTCAAGACTGAATGTTGAAAATCAGAAAGGGTTCTTCCTTAATGCCATGCCAACTGATATTAGTTTTCATCTAGGAAAGGATCGGTTTTTATATTTAGTGGAATCTTGGAGATGTTCTCATTACACTTGGAAAGTGGAAGAGAGACGTGCAAGCTTCGGGTGCTTCATCATCCATTGTTGTTGATCCATTTGTCCAAATATTGGTGAAAGATATGATCACCCTAAAAAGGCAGAGACAATATAATCATTCTCATTATAATCCATATCAAGATAATGGGTGTAAGCACTACAATTCACCTCATGGGAGAAACATAACGTACCCATAGACTTTCCTATAGATTGAAGCTGCACCGGGTAGAAAAACTATGTGCTTGTTTCATTTGACCACCGATAATGATGGAGCTACCCGCCCGGACAGGTCAAGATGCTTGTAAACAAATGCTATAAGAGATGAACTTAGAGAGGTACATATAGAGGAAGAAAATCTTGAATTATCAAGGGGTCACGGTCTTTTCAATTTGGAGTATGAGTCTGGTGATGATGAAAGAAGGGATATTCTCACTACTTTCAATGATCCTTGCTATGTAGGCTTGAATAGGAATCAAAGAACCCCTATATCTTTGTTGGGAAGAAGCACACCAAATGTGACCTCCAAAGTGAAAGAACATATCAAAAGCATCTCCTCTCCTGATGTGAAAGTGAGAATTGGTGTTAAGATTCAACAGAGAAATACAATAAGTTCTACCCCTTCTCCCTCATTTGATATTGTGGAGTTCTTTAAAAAAACTACTGTAACCATCTCTACTACCAAGTACTTGAATTCAAATCCCACAGAATTGGACAAATTAATCAAATATGTCAAAGGTGAAATTGGTTTGAAATCTCAAACCAATAATTTCGATGAAACTTCAGCCCTACTAGCACCCGTGTCTTTGTGTCTAAAGATTTTCCCGAGATATTTGAGAATCCCAAAATATCGCAAGTATTAGAAGCCGATGGGGGAGATAGTATGCCAAATCTATTTTACGTGTCCTTACTACTGAATGGCATAAAATTAAGTAATTTCTTAATAGATTCACGATCCTTAGATAACATTATTCCTACACCAGTTGAAAAATCTCTAGGGCTTACCCTCACCAAGACCTTCGGTAGATGATATTCGATGGAAAAAAACTAGGTGCCTCTCATGGGAACAATAAAGGAGGCACAAGTGGTTCTGGCTTCTTTCACTAGCAAAAGGTTGAAATTGACTATGTTGGTCGTAGATATTCCAGCAAGCTATGGTATTCTACTTAGTATAACCTTATGTAAAGATATGGGAGAGGAAATAAAGATGGATTGGTTTAAAAAAATTATACATGTATGTAAGAATAAGATAAAAGTTGATCATGAACCTAAAAGAAATTATATTGTTTTCCCTTTAGCCAACCCTAAAGCCCAAATTTTATAGCACGAATGCTAGTTTGGGAACTATGTTATCTTGCTAGGAAATGAGGATGAACCTTCTACAAGATCAAGTGAGAAGAATTTTGGAATATAGAGATTGGAGTTAGACGGGAGTTCTTCTAGTGTTAGTTCTGGGGCTGGTGTGGTATTGATATCTTCATCAAGGGAGTATTTTTATTTTTCTTTCAAGCTTGATTTTAAAAATACTAATAATACTGTAGAATACGAAGCCTTGTTGCTTGGCTTGCAAGAGGCAAAAAATAAAGGAATCAAGCAGTTTGTTGCAATGGGAGAGACTGAACTCATTGTGAACCAGGTTAGGAACTTGTATGCAATGAAGAATACCATATTAACCATTATAGAAATCAAGTATGAGATGAACTTGAGTTTTTTGAATAATTCTCATTAAATGCCATCCCTAGAAATAACTCAATACTCAGGCAAATTCTTTGGCGGTGTCCACATATATTCTTCTTCCTCACCCAGAATTCAAAATAGATACCTACCTGGAATTGAAATGATCCACCGACCAAGTGTCCCTGATAATGTTGATCACTGTCAGGTCTTCAATAATGACAATCAAATTGAAGATTTTCTAGCTTGTGTTGTATGCTTCTTAGATTTGTATTTTGAAGGTTTTGATAATTGTTGGAAGGAATTATGTTCTAATCTAAGTGATGAGGATGGCTTTCTATAGTTAAAGGGGAATAAAATTCTGAAAGTTATAATCTCTTTTGAACATTTGTTTTTGACCAAGGATGACAGTTTAGTCAATAAAAGGGCAATGCATTCTGAAGCCTCAAAGGAATATGAAAAAATTAATGTCAGAACTGACCTTGAACCTAAATCGATTACAGTGGGTAAAACATGTTTCCCTTTTGAAAGAAATAATCTAAAGGAAATGCTACTTAATTATAAGGATGTGTTTGTTTAGGGATATGAAGACCTCAAGAATTTCAGAGATGGTCACTTTAAACACCATATTCCTTTGAAGCCGAATGCAATACCTTTAAAACAAAATTTGAGAAGTTAAAACCCCAAGGTCTCAAAAACAATAATAAAGGAAGTAGAGAAAATGCTAAAGGTGAGGATAATCTATACAATTCATAACTCCACATGGATAGCTATTATTGTCCCTGTATGCAAGAAAAATGGAGAGATTAGGATCTATGTAGATTTCTATAATCTCAACCCAAATGACCTTAAAGACAATTACACCCTTCCTACAATGGAACACGTCCTTTAGACAATACCAGGTTCCAAAGTGATGTCCATGTTAGATAGTTTTACAATATACAACCAAATAAGTATGGCGGAGGAGGACCAACACAAAAAAACTTTCATAACTCCTTGGCGAACCTATACTTACAGTCGAATATCATTTGGCATGATCAATGTTTGGGAAACATTCCAGAGGGATATGGAATCCTCTTTCCAGAACCTGAGGAACATAATCATATTAGTGTACCTCGATGATCTGGCAGTATTTTCAAGACATAAAAAGTATCATCTGAGAGACTTGCAGGTAGTGCTACAAAGATGCATAGAATATAATACATCTTTGAATAAAAAAAAGTCAGTTTTCTTCGTTGAGAAGGGAAAGCTTTTGGGACACATTATTTCAAAGGAAGGCATAAGGATTGACCTAGAAAGAGTAAAATATATTCAGTGTTTGAGCCTACCTGCAAATAGAAGTGGAGTGAAGTATTTCTTTGGTTAGTTAAACTTTCTAAGAGCATTTATTCCTGAGTTCTCAAAGATTACTAAACATATAATTGATATGATGAGCGAGAAGAAACACTTCCAATAAAATAGAGAAGGAAGAAGGGTGTTTTATGAGATTAAAACTTCTATAACTAAAGATCCTATGTTGGTTAGTTTGGATTTCAAAAAGGAATTTACTATATATTACTATGCATTACAACATACCTTCTCAGGCATCCTGACTCAAAAGAATGAAAAGGGAGAAGAGGCTCCCATAGCCTTTATGAGAACACCATTTAAGAAACATGAAATTAAATATTTTCTCATTGAAAAAACAACATATGTTATTGTAAGGGTTGTTAAGCTTTTCAGATACTATATTTTTCATTCTCACTTGACAGTGTACGCACTAGACAATGCAGCGAAAAAGTTTCTGACTTATCAAGAAATTGGATTGAATAAAAGGCGAACTTGGGTGGCCAAAATATAGGAGTTTGATCTTACCTTAAAGCTAACCAAGCTAGTAAGAGGTCGAGGACTTTGCAAATTAATAGTGGAAAATGAAAGTTCATCAGAAGGTAGTGTTGAAAAAGAACCTTTAGCCTTGCTAGTAAGCCTTATTTATCCTTGGTTCTCAAATGTTGCACACTAATTCACTTATGGGGAGCTCCCTGCAAAATTTTCACCCCAAGAAAATATAAATTTGAGACTTAAAGAAAGTAAGTATGTTATTTCTCAAGGCGTCATGTATAAAAAAAGTATTGAGAGAAATTTCCTAAGATCTGCTGATAAGGGTCAACAAATGAGGTTTGTGAAAACATTACACAATGAATCTTATGGGGGACACTTTTCCTCCACCATGAAAGCATTCAAGATACCAAGGAATTCCTTCTATTGGCTAGGGATGTTCATATATAGTTATACAGATGCGAGGGATTGTGATAAATGCAAACTTTTCATGGGAAAACCTCAGTTAGCTACTCTACCTTTCAAACCAATAATAATTGATGAACCTTTTAAACAATGGGGTATAGATTTCATAGGCCCTATCAATCCAACCTCAAGTGAAGGTCATTCATATATTCTAACAATAATTGAATTTTTTACAAAGTGGGTTGACACGATCCCCACTAAAAATAGCAGTTCACAGGTGGTATGTGATTTACATACGGAATACATTCTAGTTTACTCTGGAGTACCTTCGAAGATAGTTGCCAATAATGTGACATACTTTTCATCTCAAGAATGGACTACCTTTTTTATGACCATGGTATTTCTATGGCCTACTCCTTACGCTATTTTCCTCAAGGGAAAGGTCAGGCGGAGTCAAGTAACATGAACTTAGTGGTAATTATGAAATAGGTATGACACCCTTTGAATTAGTATATGGGATTGGAGCACAAGTCTCTCTACCACTTGAATTATTAGCAGGCAAATGTAGTCACTAGTTGAAGAGGAACATTTTCAGGATGCTTTGGAAAAGAGAATGTTATACTTAACTAAGTTGGAGGAAGAAACAGAAATGCTGGAAGATCATATATATGAACATCAAATGAAAGTGAATAAGATCGTCAAAATGAAGTTGACACTAATAAATTTCATGAAAGGGGACGAGGTGTTGTTATGGGATAAACATAAAGAAGCTAAAGGATCTCATGACAAATTTGAGTCTTTATGGAAAGGACCCTTCATCATACAAGAAGAAATTGGCCCTCAAATGCATACAAGCTAAAGTAGCCAGATGGTAAACTCTTACTGTTTACTTAAAATGGACAAGATCTTAATATTTTCAAGCTATGAATCAAATTTCTCTTTTCCTTGCACATATTTCTAATTTTTCATTTTTTGTTGCTTTCTTTTGGTTCACTTTGGGCTGTTTCACTTTATTTTCTTTTGTTTTGGTTCCACTAGTTTTCTCTCCTCTTCCCATTCAAATTTAATAAGAGATTCTTAGATCTTCGTGCTTAAACGAAACCTGGTCCCGAGTCAGAGCCAATGCTAGTTTGATTATTTTCAGAGTGCCCTTTTGTTTAATTTTTAATTTTAACTTTGAACCAGTGCCTTTGAACTTCAATCGTGAGAATTTTTTTGTGCCTATAGTTCCCAATATTCCCTAGGTCAGCTTGAGGTCTTAGTCAACCTTTTGTCAATCAAAGCCATATATTTTTACAGGTCTTGAACTTTTGTACCTTTGAACCTTCATAAAATTTTGAACCAATTTTTACTGTTTGAACCACTTTGAACCTAGTTCAAAGTGGTTCGAATTGGTGCAACATCATAAAGCACAATCACACAAAGCATATGGTGGGACCCAAACTTAGTTCACAATGACAACATTTAAAATTATTTGGAGCAGAAATCTAGGCGGGTTTTTTTACATGTCAATTGATGATGTAAGTAATAAAAAAGGTGATTTGGGAGCATTTTATGAGGTAATCATGAAAATGTGCCACTTGTACGAATCATTAAATGTTGAGGGTAAGTGGATAGACAAGTCATGTCAGGGGCAAAAATCTAAGGAAGGTAATTGTGTAGAAAAGTAATGATGATGGAAAAGTAATGTTGGATTAAAGGTGAAAATATGTTTGAAAAGTAATCTAATGAATGTAATTGTCTTCTTACTCTGCATTCTCCATTCCAAGATTATAATATGTGTTGAATGTCCATCCTTATTTTCATAATTCTTATTCATTTGCCTCTTTAGATCCATTCCACCCATAAGTACTCTTTTTAAACTTTGCAATCTACTTATGTCTGTTATTCTTCTCCACTTTATATTTTCTCCTCCTTACTTATTTCTCATCTAAAAGCCTCCAAAGTTCCATCTCACATTCATATATCTCATCATCACTATTTATTTCCATCGCATTGTCATCCTCTTCTTGTAAATACTTTTGTTTGACAACTTTATTCAAATATTCAGAAACATAATCATTGTCTAAATTCTGAAATATTACGTCTTTTTTCTTTAACACCATCAATAAATTTTGTCTTTTCAGCTATCTTTTGCACCAATTCTGGACTATCATTTCCATTCTTTCCTCTAGGGTCTTTTTCAAACATAAAATATCCACAAGTATTTGTAGTTTCTTCAACCTCTACATCAGTCACAATTTCATGCTTCACATTTTAATTTTCAGCCACTAATACCCTTATCTTTTCAAAAAAAAATCTTCGCTCATGCCCTCTTTAAGACATGTTCCTACTGCAAATCCTATCTTTTCTTCATCTACAAACTCAATCTTCTCTTTACATCTTCCACTCTCTTATAATGCTTTTCCACCACCATGTCTTGCACCACTACTTTGATTTCCTACTATCACATGCTTGACCATCCATACGTTTTCTCTCCATATAATTGGGCTACTTCCACTTTACTTTTGCCCTTTTCCTCCATAAACCGTGATTTGATTTATGTCTTGAAACATCTTCCCTTTTCCTCCTTTCTTGCAAACTCATCCTATAATCTAGTTTCTAATTTTTCCTCATGATGTCTTCCATCCTTTGCATCTTCTCGTTAGCACCATTACTAGAAAAACACCTTCTTCTTTACACTTTAACTGTTGCCCCTCGTCAACTGGTTTGTTTTTCCAACTTGGTATTCTCTAACCATGATCTCAAACAAAATATGGAAACTCTAGTTCTATTCTCTTCTATCTTTTAACTTGCATATTTAAATTCTTATTTCAACATATTTGATGAACACTATCACATATATTTATCTTTGTAACTTAGGATATTGTCTAAATTCCCCTTCATTCTTGTCTTAACTTCTTGTCATCTTTTTGATTTTCCAAACTCCATTTCCTTCTTCAGTAGCATCTTATAAAGGATCGTAGAATTCTATCCCAACTTAAAAAAAATAATACCATGTACTCTTAATTTTTAGATAATTCACAAAGTACCTCTTGTGCATATGGTTTCCTCAAATCCTCTTGCAAGACAGGTGCATCTTGTCTTCTCTTGTTCTACTTCTCAACATTCTCTATAAGTTCTTTACTTGTCCATTCTCTCATCACCTTCAAGGTCTTATTGTTGACCTTCCCTTTCAAGTGTCTCATACTTAAAAATACATACTTAAATACATAATTATAATATAAAATAAGTGATAAACATGTCTGCGCGAGTGCCTCCTCCATGGACACCATCCTTTCTTGTCAAATTCTTCTTTTGAGTGACTCTTTATACACTTATTTTTCTTTTCTTTCTTTCTTAATTTCCTTCATGTTGTCCACAATGAGAACTTCCTTCAACACTTCCAGTGTACATTCTAGTGTTGATAATTTGTTGTTGTTCAAACCCATTAGGGTTTTCCTCATACTCTCATCCTCTACTGTTAAGGTAGCCATATGTTACCTTTTTTTTTTCTTCACAAGCAACTCTATAGGCCATTTACCTTCTTTTTTATTGGCCAAACCCATACATAATCTTGGATTCTTTCCTCAAGCCACTGCTCTACTAAAACTTTACACTTCTCAGAATCCTTTCATAACTCTACTAATTCTCAAGTTCAAAGTCTAGATCGTGTCTTGCCACGTTATCTTTCTTCTCGTCTTTTCATTTGATACTTTATTTGTTTGTTTTTTTGTTGCATCTTTCTTTCTCTTTCTTGACTTCTTGATACCTCACCTTGAGCTCTTTTCATTTCCTCTTGCCTGGTCTTTTTCATTCTACAACACACCAATCTATCCAAGAATCCATAAAAATCAAATTTCTATACTCGTACTTCACCAAGGTTCAATAAAAAGATACAATTTACTCAGTTGAATCTTTTGAACTTTGATACCACTTGATGGAAAAAGTCCTACACAATAATTCTACGATACCAATGTGATGGTTCACACCTTCACACTGATTATATTTTATCCAATAATATATTTCTACAGAATTCCTATCGCGATAGTGACAGGAATCTATACAGAGCATAACTCAATTTTGTAACAACACATATTATTGGCAGAAAACTATAACAACAATGGTTAGAACAAACTCAACCTCTCCATGTGCTCACAAAACTACACCTTGATATCCTAAATGGGCTCCCACTCGCACACGCAATTTTAGAAACTTCAAACGTTGACAAGTTTCTGTAGACTTCCTGTCAAAACAGTGGTAAGAAACTACCCACAAAATGACAGTTTCTAGATATTTAACATATAATCAAATATATCCAACAAGTATTACAGTAAATCAACAGAATGAACAATAACTAGGAATTCGAGAATCAATGCCATGTGCAACAACAAATAATGAACACCAAAGTATTAACTTTATTATTCGAATTCCTTTAATGATGTTTACTTTCATGTACATTCTAACAGCTGGTCATCCACCTATTTGGCCAACCCTCTCCTATATCCCTCTACCACTCTCCATTATTTTGGTGCCTCTTTTCTCCCTCTGCACACTTTCGTTTCTTTCTATGCCTCTCTCCACTGTTACTTTCGTCTCTCCATTCTCTTTTCATCCTTCCTTGACTTCTTATTTCCACCTTCTTACCTGCAGCTTCCCTTCCGTTTCATTTTCTTCTGAGATCTGCTATGTCTAGAACGCTCCAAGTCAAGGGCGTTGGTTTCCTTTCTTATTTCTTCAATTTTAACCCCCTTCCTTTCTTCCCCTTCTCCATATTTTATGTACCACCATTCTTTGTGTTCCAACTGTTTAACTTCCCTAACGACTGTCCACAAACGATGTAAAACCATCTAAGTTTAAATAGATTGAAATTAAGATAAGAAAGTCAAATTTTGGTTGATGCTCCTGCATAAGTTAGAGAGTGGTAGAGGGTGGGTGCATAGGATGTTGGGTAAGATAATATTATTTTAAAATTATATCTTTATATTATTAGATGTAATGAGGTCATTAAGAAGAATAGGGTATTATATTATTTATGAAATTATTATATAAGTATATGATTAATCTTAAATGAGAGGAATGGTAAATATGCTTGTATGCTATGTAAAAGATAAAACTATATTTTAACAAGAAAGATTTGACTTATGTATATCTATTAAGACAATACATGAATTAATTGGAAAAAAGTCTTCTTATGATCATCAGGAAAGAAAAATTCATATATCAAATTAATATCCCATTTGACAATAATGAATATATATTCATACATATATTTTAATAAAAAATATTATTTAACAAATCAGCAATAGAATTATACATTTAATAATACTTAATTAATTATTTGATAAACTAATTATTTTAATTATACAGAATCTTTTTTTTTTCTAGAAGGATCGAACAACTTATATTGGAAAATGTAAACCTATTATTACATAATAATAAAAAAGTATGACAAATTTCTATAAGAAGCTATGGTAAATAGGTAATCTAAATCCGCGTATTCTTAAACTCATTAGTGTTTGTGAGTTCGTGGGACCATGCATCTAGAAATGGCTTTGAGATTGACAGATTACCTTGAAAGATAATAAAAAACTAAATACGCAATCAATCATGTTTCTTAGTCAATTGTTGATATTCAATTGCCGCCCTTCGTGTGAAGAAACTTATGGGTAATTTTTTAAGATTATTCAGGTTAATAATCAATGTTTAGTTTTGATTTGTTTGACTGTTAAGTCAGGTAATTAGAATAAATTAGACATTAGATTTTGTATTTGTAGAATAAGAAATAGAGATCAAGGATTTATGATGGGTATTTTTGATGTGCTGTATTCTTCAGCTGAATATATTCCTTCCTCAACCAGAAACATACCATTAATGCTCAGGCAGTTTTCACTTTTTGTTCGCAGACTCTTCTCCTGTCTTCTGAGGACTGCTGAGGATATGAGGGACTCTTACATAGAGCGACCTGATCTTCAACGCCATGTACTTGCAGAATATAATGGAAGAAGTGGTGACATCCCATGGGATAATCTTACAGCGGCCAACTTTGTTCCCTGACCTAACCACCAAATCTTGCTCAGTGATTTTAGGTATATAAAATTATAATACAAGAGTGAAGATTGTTATCAAGGACGACCTGCCTTTGTAGAGAGTTTACAGTTATTCTATAGTAGCTGTTCACCCGCTTTGTGAAATAATGTCCTCAAAATGTTTTAGTCAATGGATATTCGTGTTATATGTGATAAAGGGTTTCATGGATTTTGACCAAAGCTCTTTTTAATGAATTTCTTCAATAATTTCATGCTCCGGGGGAATGTTTATTGTGGATAATTAGCCGATAGGCTTTCGTTGTGGGGTTGCTTGCAACCGGAAGTTGTCTCACACCGGAAGTTGTCTCACACCGGCAAACAGGGTGCCAGAAAAAAGTTTTAGGCTGTACATAACTGGTTTTGCGATCATATTTTCCTACAATCCTAAAAGGCGCTTGAATCAAGGCGCATTAAATCAGCCATAAGAATGGCTATTAACTTGACTTCTCCCATCGACTCTCATAATGGGGAAAATCTCAAAGGAATCTCGTTTACAGATGCAATGGTACGATGAGATTGTTGCCATTGATAGCCTGTCTTTACAATATAATTTTAAGGGATTTAGGGGATTTTTGTATGGTTATCGCTCAATCCTGGAGAACTAATAATTTGTCCATTATTTTCTGTGAGAATGTGAGATCATTCAATTATTCTACACGCAATAATAGGTGTGATTGTAGAACGACATATCTCCCAGCCGTGAAGTAGTTTGCGCCCTGTAAATACAGACACGGAGATTGCAGATTTCAAAGAAAATACACGGGTAAGAAGGTATAGTAAGGCTCTGGAATGACACAAGACCATCGATTGCCATAATGTTGAAGAACGCTCAAAAGCCTTAGAACGCAAGTACCATCTATTAACATCTCTTCATATATTCTTCTTATTTTTCAATCTTTCATTAATATCTTTAATAAATAAAACAACTCTTTGGTCATTGAACAAGACTGGAAGCTTAGCGATTTTTTTAAAAATAAATTTTAGAACGTGGTTTTGGGAAGAGGAAAACAAAACAAGACTCAGCTCTCCTCAGTATAAATCCATGTTCGGGAAAGGATTATATATTTGATAACGATGCTATTCATAAATTGAAGGAAACAATTGAATCTCCGATTTTCCATCAAATATAAGTTCAATGTCTAGAAAAATGTCGCGGCGAGCAAAGTTGGGGAGCAGCAGTGGAAATAGCAGCAATAATAATAAGAGGTGGCAGAGCATAGTTGAAGATAGTGGCGTTCACAGAACAAACTGTGGTTACTGCAAATCCGATGCACACACCAGTATTGCCCACGGTAAGTTCATAACCAGTCCCTTTGTAGGGTTTATGTATTGTAAAAAACACTGTTTGATCAAGCTGTATCTTGTAGGGTTCATAGTGATGTAACAAATTCAATATTAAAACTGAATAACAATTTCAAAATGTTATAGACATGGATGATTGATCAGTGGCAATAAGGTAGTAAATATAGAGATATTAAACTTTGATTTGAATTAATTAGACAAATAGAACTAAAGGAATAGGCATAGGCGAGAAGATAAATTAGACAAACACAAAGAGTTTCAGGAAACTTTGTACAAAAATAGAAGTTCATAAAAAAAAACCGTAAGCCTAGGATCTGAAATAAATATTTTCTCTAATTTGAAATTGTTGGTAGAATGAACATAAGTGCTTGACCTTGTATGAAAGGTGTTTTTCTATATGTTTCCTGAAACTCTATAAGCTTATACAGGTTTGTGAAGCTTTGATGTGAATTTTGGCATACAGTTTTGGAATTCCTATAGCCAAATAACCCTACTATGTTTTAACTCGATAAGGATCTTTGAAAAGTACATACTAGTTATGAGTCAGGTGGATGATATGTATAAGGTTTTACCTATACAATACTTGGGTTCTACGAATTTGCAGTAGAAATTTAAAAACTTGTGAGGGGTGGGTATTCTCTACATTTAGAAAGATGGATTCTCTTGATGGTGGGTATTCTCATGATTTTAAGGTGGTAAAATGGTCTCCATGTTTTAGCTCTTAAATTTTATGAGTTACATAATATTCACACAAGGTAAAGGTTGAAATTGGTTAAAAGAACTAGGTTACAATTTGGCAAAATAAATAAATTCTAAATTGGAATTTGTTAAAAAAACTCCAATAATATCTTGATGAGGTCGACCCATGTTCACTGGTTGTATGTGATATTTGTTTTAAGTGCTAGTTTCTCTTGGATTTAGTTTCAGATTGCCAATTTTGCATTGATTGATGTTGGCTCTTGAAATATGGATTGTATCTCATCCACATGATTCCTTTGATTCTTATAATATGAGCTCTATTGTACTGACATCGCTCCACCATGACATCGCTCTGCTCGGATTGTATGTTAGTAGCGTGCGAGGCAGAGAAGTCCATCTTCTTGGAAGTACAAACACTAGATGAAAATGCAC